>CM064497.1:46526202-46746889 GCA_032716605.1 Paralithodes platypus | reverse complement strand
TACTGTATATTGCTTTCTATTTTGCCATCTTTCTCTAATTTGATATCATATTCTTCCTTACATGATGGTAATTTTTCTCATCTTAATTGTTCCTACTGTGCCGTAATTGTTCTTGATTTAACCTCATTTTTCTTACTCGATCTTAATTTGTCTCTATTTTATTTATTCTCACTTTATCTTATTTGTTCTTACTTTATCTTGATTCTTTATCTTTATTATTCTTATTGTATCTCTGTTATTCGTACTTTATCTTAATTTATATTACATATTTTAATTTTTCTCTTGGTCCCTCTTACCCTCTTTCTCTGACCCTATATTTGGTACCGGTACCATTCCCTCTCCATCCTCTGCTCGTCAACAGGCTGCTTCTATCTCCACTTGCACTCTAGGCGCGTCCCTTCTCTCTCTCTCTCTCTCTCTCTCTCTCTCTCTCTCTCTCTCTCTCTCTCTCTCTCTCTCTCTCTCTCTCTCTCTCTCGTCTCTCGTCTCTCGTCTCTCTCGTCTCTCGTCTCTCTCGTCTCTCTCGTCTCTCCTCTCACTCTCGTCTCTCTCTCTCTCTCTCTCTCTCTCTCTCGCTCTCTCGCTCTCGCTCTTCTCCTCTCTCTCTCCCTCTCTCTCTCTCTCTCTCTCCCTCTCTCTCTCTCTCTCTCTCTCTCTTTCTCTTCTCTCTCTCCTCTCTCTCTCTCTCTCTCTCGCTCTCTCATCCATCTCTCTCTCTCTCTCTCACCTCTCCACGTCTCCCTCGTTCTCTCTCCTCTCTCTCTCTCCATCGTCCTCTCTCTCTCTCTCTCCTCTCCGTCTCTCGCTCCCTCTCTCTCATCTCTCGCTCTCTCTCTCTCTCTCTCTCTCTCTCTCTCTCTCTCTCCTCTCTCTCTCTCTCTCTCTCTCTTTTTTTTTTTTTCACAAAAGACGAATTAATAGAGAATTTGAATGTTGGTGATGAATTCAGTATCAGCGCCCATCGTACGATCACTTTCACTTTAAACTTTTACTAGTAACGAACCAAATAGTAGCATCGAAAAAGTCCCTAATTTCAAGACAGCAAACTTTTACATAAACTTAGAGCTATGTTTAAAGAAACTGACTGGAGCCTTTTTAATTAACAATAACGACATAAATCCATCTGGGAAGTTGTTCGAAACCACTTACCTAAAAGCATTGCAAGCCTGCATACCATCGAAAATACTGGGGAGGGGGGGGGGGGGGGGGGGGCGGGGGGGGGGGGGGGGGGGGGGGTGGGGGGGGGGGGGGGGTGGGGGGGGGGGGGGGGGGGGGGGGGGGGGGGGGGGGGGGGGCGGGGGGGGGGGGGGGGGGGGGGGGGTGGGGGGGGGGTGGTAGGGGCGTCCAGGCCATAATAATTAATCCCAATTGGTGGAATAAAGATACTTCAAACTGCCTGCTTGCTAAAAAATTTGCTAATGATAGATTAAAATCCTCACAAAATTGCGAAGAACGGGTGCAATTTGTAGATCTACTACGCAAAGGCAAAAAGTTAATTAAGCAAAGTAAAAAGACCCTAGAGTTACATATTTCGAATCACTAAAACAAACCCGAAAGAATTCTATAGTTATATCCAGAAAGAAAAAAGTAGTTTACTTCAACTGTTGGACCGTTTAGTCGATGAAAATGGAGAATGCACCAAAGACGAAGTACAAATGAGTAATGTCCTCAATACCTTCTTTGCATCAGTTTTTTACAACAGAAGACCTCATTGATATCCCTACACCATCGCCGATTCAGATTGATAAGTCAGATGTTCTAAGCAATATCACCGTTACAAGAGAGAAGTATCGAATTGTTTAGATAAACTCAAGGTAAATAAAACGCCTGTTCCTGATACAATCTCGCCTAGGGTTCTTAAAGGAAGCTAAGGATGATCTCTCCAAACCACCTGACATTACTATTCAATAAATCCGTGCAGTCTGGAACTATGCCTGATCAGTGGAAGATAGCCCAACGTAACACCGGTATTCAAAAAAGGCCGCAAATCCCTACCCAGTAACTATCGTCCAATTAGCGTAACCTCAGTTGTCTGGTAAAATGCTAGAAACGGTCCATAAGAGACAGACTCGTAAATCACTTAGAGAATAACATACAGTACTTAAAGATACTCAACACGGCTTTCGTAAAAAACGTTCCTGTTTAACAAACCTCTTAGACTTCTTCCACGATATCCTCAACCTCTACGATGAGAGTAAAGCTGGAGATATTTATATACCTTGATTTTCAAAAGGCCTTTGACAAAGTTCCCCACAAAAAGTTTACTGCTCAAAACTAAAAGCGCCTGGAATACAAGACGGTGTGTTGAAATAGATAGAAATTTGGCTCAGCGACAGAACGCCAAGAGTAGTCATAAACGTTTAAGGCATCGAAATGGACGCAATGTAAGTGGCAGGGTACCCCAGGGATCGGTACTAGGACCAATTATCTTTCTAATTTACATCAACGACATAGATGAGGGTCTCACCTGTACAATCTCAAAATTTGCTGACGATACAAAACTTGCAAATAGCGTACTCTCAAAAGAATCAAGTTGACGATAGTCAACACAATCTAGATAAATTGTCACATTGGGCCCAAATTTGGCAAATGAGTTTCAATTCGGATAAATGTAAAGTACTACATATCGGATAGCCTAAATGAGAAAGCAAACTATTCGATGAATGGCACTCAGCTTTAGACTGTAAACATAGAAACTGATCTGGGAGTAACAATATCGAGTAACCTAAAACCGAGTCAACAATTGTTCAGAAGTCGTTAAGAAGGCAAACAAAATACTTGGCTTTATAGGCAGGTCATTTGAGCCTAAATCCACAGAAGTTATACCTAACCTTTAACCATTCCTTAGTCCGCCCTCATTTTTTTTTTTCCCTGGAAACATACTGCGTTTCAATTGCTGTTGCCCTTATTACCAAAAAGACATAAACAAGCTAGAACGAGTTCACGTAACTCGTAAGAGTTACCAAAATGATACCTAGCCTAAATCAACACACCATACGAAGAGCGTCTTAAGGAATTAAATCTATTTCCCTTTACCGCAGCGCAGATTAAGAGGTGACTGAAATTAAGTGTTCACAATCATCAAAGGCATCGACAATATGGAACTGTAGTAAGTACTTCACTATCGACCAATCTAATTACATGCGGGGACACGGTTGCAAAATTATTGATAAATCTTTTTAACTCACACGAATCTAAGAATTTCTTCTTCAATCGATTTGTCAACTTGTGGAATGGGCGTCCCCGAGACGTTATAGACTGCCAGCACCGGTGATTCATTAAACCTCCGCCTAGACAAATCTCTCGCATCAAACCCGCGACTGGACTGCGTTTGTAAATGAATAACTTTATTTTATCCTCCCCTCAGTTACTACCCCCTATGTCCCCCTACTAACTTCCTAGTCCTGCCACGGACATTAGTTCCAGGGCAGTAGTTCCCTTTCCAATGTACCCTTACCCACTCTAAACCACTGTTTGGACACTTGATCCTCAGTGTTTTGGAGGACAAGCAGCCTAGAAGGGTCACTAGACCTGTTGTTGCTTGATTTCCTTTGTACTCTCTCTCTCTCTATATATATACTGTATATGTGTGTGTGTGTGTGTGGAGAATAAATCACAAATACGTGTGATCAAAATGATTATATAGTAAAACTCGGAGGAAAAATTAAACAATTGAACACTAAGCTTTCGTCTATTCTCTCAAGACATCTTCAGGGTAATACCCTGACGATGTCTTGAGAGAATAGACGAAAGCTTGGTGTTTAAATGTCTTATTTTTCCTACGAGTTTTACTATATATATATTTATATATATACTGTAATATATCTCACAAATACACGTGAGCTACTAAATATTTTAGCGTTTTAATACTCTCAGCCGGGCTGGAACCACCACCAGTCCGGACGAGTGTCCATGCTGTGGTAGAGTTAGAGTTTAGCATGGACTGTCTGTGGTTCGAGTGCGGCTGACTTCCCTTCTCCTTAATATGAATAGGAAAACGTTAAGTAATATGAATAGGAAAAGGTTAAGTATCCTGTAGTGCAGTGATTATCAACCTGGGTGCATGAAGGGGTACATGGCATGACCAGTGTACATAGTAGTGCTCAGCAAGAAAAGATGTTTTAGGAAGAAAACTGTAAGTGTACTCGCATTGGAAGAAATTAATTTAAATTGACCATCTAATCAGACCTTTTATGTTACCACAACGACTTACAGGCAATGTGTACACCAGATTTCTTCAGGATGACTTACCCATACTACTTGAAGATGTGCCTCTCAGAACACGTAGACAAATGTGCTTCATGCAGGATGGGGCTCCAGCTCACTTTGCACGAGGTACGAGGGATTTCCTTAATGTTATGTACCCTGATAAGTGGATAGGCCGTGGTGGTCCCATCGCCTGGCCACCTAGATCACCGGACGTAACTCCACTTGACTTTTATCTTTGGGGACACTTGAAGAGCAGCTGTGTCTGCTACACAAATACAACACCTGTCAGCAACTGTGGCAACGAGTTCACGAGGCATGCAGAGAGAAAGTAAGAAACACACCAGGGATATTTGAAAGATGTGCGGACAGTCTCTTATTGCGCCGTAGCCCAAGCCTGTATCAACGAGGGTGGGAGAACACTTCGAGCAAGTATTGTAAATACTGTAAAATACATTGATGTTCAAACATTTATGACAAAATAAAGTAATTGAGGTGGTGGTAATCTACTGATCGTTTTCATCCCCTAGAGTTTCCTATTTAAACTAAAATGTGTAATATCCCGGTAAATATGAGAAATTTCCAAAACCGTCACATAGTAAAGTATTTAATAATTTTAATATAATTGATTATTGCTAGGTTTATTCATTCTGAAATTTATGAAAGGTATTTATGAAACCCCCTGTATATGTCGTACAAACATTGTAGTCAATACCGAAGAGCATGGCGCTCATCGCACAGCTACTTGTAGGTGGCGAACTCTACAATAGGTACAATATGTAGATACGGTAAATACATACATTTCCCTTCCATTATTTAATAGTACTCCTCAGCATCCATGTTTCGCTCATTACCTTAATTATTTATTTATTTGTTTGTTTTCTTTTATAATTATGTTGGTTACGTTTACAAACATCCACATTATCCCTATCAAATAACAATGATCCCCTTGCTGCCACGTGACCTCAATTAAATAGTTTATCCCTATCTGGCAAAAGCAATCATGAACCTCATGATTTATTAAGGGGAGGTGGGCCTTTTTTCTGGTCCCCCTTCTTCCTCATGTTTAGCCTCATTAGTTTTCAGATTTTAAGACGTTCGATCCATTAGTTTGGCGAATGTAAGACCTTGCGCCCAATTTCTGTATCAATATCAAGACATTTCGTGCCATTCAGGTGTCGATTTTTTTTGGCGATAGCGAGCCTGTAATTTCAGAGGAATCGGCCTTCGGCGGTGACATTTTTCTACCAATAAAATGTACAAATTTATCTGGAAGGGGTGCGAGGTGTGTTTATGGTGTGAGAAGGATCTGCTTTGTGTGGGCCAATCGGCTTTCTGCAGACTCCCCATTTTCTTATGTTGTTATGTTCTTATAATTTATATGTAATTTTTATGTGTATGTATGTAATGTATGCGTGTATAATTATGTATGTATATGTGTATGGTATATGAGATACAGACGAATGAGGATGTATGAGAGCATTGTGGTGTGGATGTGGACGTGTGGAGTGTGATGAGGAATACCTTTAGGTGGTTTGGTCATACGGAGCATATGGCACGTGAGAGTATTGAGAGCATTGCTGAAAGAGCGTATGGGAGTGAGATGGAAGGAAAACCAAGAGTG
Organism: Paralithodes platypus; assembly: GCA_032716605.1. Taxonomy (NCBI): domain Eukaryota; kingdom Metazoa; phylum Arthropoda; class Malacostraca; order Decapoda; family Lithodidae; genus Paralithodes; species Paralithodes platypus. The sequence goes on along the minus strand of CM064497.1, from coordinate 46,741,059 downwards.
AGGTGGAAGGATGGAGTTGAGAGATACATGCGCGAAAGGGGTGTTGGGTGGGAGAAGGGACGTCAACTGTGAAAGGACATAGAGCATGGAGGAGATTCGTTCGTGGCTTCCCCTCAGGGATTGGGGTGTCTGGCCATATAATAGATAAACCAAATTTCTAGAGGCCGTTCCAAAGCTGAATATAATTGTCTAATTTTGGCCAGAAAATAGTGGAAAAGAGCGTGATAGTAGTGGAAGGGTATATCCTCCCCTTATTAAGTGACAAATCCAGATATAATTTGTAGGGTGGAGTGAAAAATTCCGTCAAGATTTGTGGGGTTGTGGAATAACTTTTGTGTGTGACTGTGTGTGCATTGGTAGGAAGGCTACTGGTCATGCAAGACTTGTGATAATGACTCCCTTGTCTAGGCTAACCCCCCTAGCACCTACACCCACACACCACACACCCCAATGTTGCATCCAATGACCCCACACATCCCCCCCAACCCCCCTTCTCTCTCTCTCTCTCTCTCTCTCTCTCTCTCTCTCTCTCTCTCTCTCTCTCTCTCTCTCTCTCTCTCTCTCTCTCTCTCTCTCTCTCTCTCTCTCTCTCTCTCTCTCTCTCTTCTCTCCTCTCCTCTCCTCTCCTCTCCTCTCCTCTCCTCTCAACAGAAGATTTTAGAAGATCATACAGAGTGAGAATTGATCACGTTCTATATATTTTTAATCTATTTTATATATGTTTAACGTATTTCTGGTAGGAGCTATTTATCTGTAAACTCTTAACGACACTGTTAATGTATTATGCATTATGTAATTTGTTTAAAATTAAATTATATTATTGTATGAACAGCCATTGTATATTTAACAGAAGAAAATAATCTGAATCTAAATCTCTAGGAGAACAGGGAATGGTTAGTATTTCAAAGATCCTGCGGTTCATCCGGGGAGATAGTCTAAGTGTCTATGTATAATGTAATTTGTTTAAGATGATTCTATTGTATGAACAGCCATTGTATATTTAATGGAAATAAAATAATCTGAATCTCTCTCTCTCTCTCTCTCTCTCTCTCTCTCTCTCTCTCTCTCTCTCTCTCTCTCTCTCTCTCTCTCTCTCTCTCTCTCTCTCTCTCTCTCTCTCTCTCTCTCTCCATTTGTCTGTTTTCCTGTACACAAAATAAATTACAAAGTTATGAACCAATTTTCACAAAATTTGGTGAGGAGATAGGATATGGGCCAAGGAACAAGTGATTCAATTTAGGAGGCGATCTGGAGATTTTTACACAATTTGGTCGGCAGATAGGATATGTGCTATCAACCAATTTTCACAAGATTTGGTGGGTAGATAGGTTATGCTCCAAGAAAGAAGTGACTCAATTTAGGAGGGAATCCGGATATTTTTGCGAAGTTTGGTGGGCAGATAGGATATGCTTCAAGGAAGAAGTGATTCAATTTAGGAGGCAATCCGGATCCTATCCTGGAACCCAAATCCAGAAGAAAAATTTAGCCCTATGAATTTAATGGTAAAGAACAGCCAGTGTAGCGGAGGTATGCGTTCTACCGAGTGCTCCTTTAGTTTGTTAATTGGCATTGCATGGAGTATTTATTTCTCTTTGATTTTCCACCTAATTCAATCATCTCTACAACCTTTCCCTGGTCATAGGATTATTTCTCACGGTTTCCAAACAATTCAACCACTACAGTAGTCTGTTTCAACCAGTGAATCTCAGCCAGTGCCAAATTAACTAGAGCCAACTAAACCAGTGCCAACATAAAGCTCTAAACGTCTAACCTAACTTAACCAAACAATTGATTGATGTTGCAGGGTGAAAGCTTCTGGTTGAAATGGTATACTGGTTAAGTTTTCTGGCCAGCTTTTGTTAAACTCAGTCAGGAACATCATCATCAACATAATCATCATCATCAACATATCATCAATATCATCTCCTCATACATTAACTCTCGTGAAGCGGGGTGTCATGTCTATATCACCGTAGTGCCAGGCGGGTATATTTGCCGAAAATTACCTTCATTCCATGCTCTTTTTCATGCATAAGCAAGAGCCAGAGCGTAATACAATTATATATCCGTGAAAGTGCAATGATAGAGCTTTCCAATGACACCTGAATCATCCCTGTACAATATCTGGTTATCTTACAGCGATCGTGCAACCGAGGGGCAAAATTCGGAAAAATAGTGGCAATTTGGCTGTTTTTGGTGTGTGAGAGACAGAACATGAGAGAGCCTTACCTCGGGCCTCAGTGTACCCCGCGGCCGTGGCGAGCGGTTGGAGCCTGCCTATGCTCCCTCCAACGCCTAGCCTCTCTTTCGGCGCTCATAATAGCCTCAAAATGGTGCTCGTCATATGAAGGATGCTGCAGGGTAGGCCAATTTTCTCTCTCCCGTCATATGACTGTCGCCGCGAATTAAGGGTTATAGGTCACATGCAAGAGATCTTTCTGAAATTGAAAATGTGAAGATACATTCATTAATAGAGTGACTTATTATTTTATTTGTTGTGGCCAAACCTTAGCAGGGGTTTTCCAAGAGGAAGAATAGTACGGTATCAGCTTCTGATACGTGGAACCAGCATATATTGTTATGTACGGTATACCAGAAACTTGTATGTGGGTGCAATTAATCTGAAGTTTTTTAGAACCTATCACTACACAGGTTTTTAATTAAGTCAATTAGAAGAATGTTCATATAAACACATGCTTTTATGGATAATTTTGAATACTTCTTCATTTTCTCCATGCTCATAATTTATTAGGGATTAATGTACCATAATTACATTTTATGTATTTATTCTCTATTTTTCTAATAAATCAATTAGTTATTAAACAAAGTAATTTTGGAAATCTGTTGATTAGAAAGTACAGTAGTAGAGAATATGCTTAGATGATGGGGTCTCATGACTGGAATGGCTAAAGAAAGCGTGGTTAAAAGGGTGTACAGTATACCAGTAGTTATACATAAAGATAGGTGGTATGGAGGGCCATGAAGAAATTATATGATATCGTTAGTGTTTGTCAGAGCATGAAAAGGGAATTTGGTAATTAAGAAAATTAGTAAGTAATAGGATTACGGGGAGAAATGTTGCAAGGGAATATGCTACAATATTTTATTGCTTTTTAATTGGAGAATCTTGGATGGCCTTCCCAATAGATACTCTCATGGAGTTGCTTTGCTCTGGAAATACATCTATCTATCTATCTATTGCCTGACGCCGTGATCCCCGAAGGGGTGGCCACGAACGAACCGCCCCCATGCACCTCTGTCCCCAGTCAGTCGACGCCCCTCCCCCCAACCAGCACCGCCTTCGTTCATGTAGTTCCTCACTCCATCCTTCCACCTCATATTCGGTCTACCTCTCCCCCTCTGTCCCTCCACCTCGCTCTCGTACACCCTCTTAGTCATTCTCTCGCTTTCCATACGTTCCATATGGCCGAACCATCTCAAGTTGTTCCTTTTCACACTTTCCAGCACATCTACCTCCACACCACACCTCCTTCTTACTTCCTCATTAGTCTGTCTATCCCTCCATGTAACTCCGCACGCACTCCTTAAGTAATTCATTTCCACTGCTCTCACTCTTGGTCTGAGTCTCTCAACCAACGTCCATGCTTCGCTTCCGTAAGTCAGTGTCGGGATTACCACACTGTCATGCAAGGACTTCTTCACTTCCATACTGACCACCCTATTTCTTGTTACTGCTTTTAGCGTTCCTACAACCCTCTTCCCCTGTTGTACCCTCTCCCGCATACATAACATAACATTATATATTACATATTAGTTTATGGGGTGATAGATGAGTGGCGATTGTTTGATGTATGACCTGCTTTTGGTTGGTATTTCTGGTCTTTCGATCCCTTATATGTATCTTTCAGATTGTTGATTCCCCTTACCTCATTTGAGAGACAACAGCTGTTATTTATACTGTATTTTAGTTATAGAGAATTCTATATACATTTGATTATTAATTTAGTTAATTAATTATTATTTTATTTATTTGTTTACTTATTTTTTATTTTTTTTGCAGGGAGTCAAAATGGGCAAAATAGCAAAAAACCGAAGCGCAGTATCTTCCGCACGCTGTTCTGCTGCTGCGTGTCTGGGGAGAATGAGTCTAGCGGGTCGGCCAACGGTGTGTGTGTCCCGGAGGATGTATCCCCCTACCCCCACATCCCCCACCACCACCAACCCACGGGACCCCAACGACACCTCCTACCCTCCGTCACACACCGCGACATGCACAAGAAATGCATGGTCATCGACTTGGACGAGACACTGGTGCATTCATCATTTAAGGTTGGTATAGCAGGTTATTAATTACATGGTCATACTCTCATAACTTTGGAAGAGATACGGACATCAAAATGGTGGCCAGTGACCTGACTCCTGAAACTCTTTGACCGATTGTGTTATTCTATGGGTACCCCAATGCCCAAATACACGTCACGAGGGGCTCGGAAATGCCTCTCGCCACCACCATCCAAAACACTAATTTATTTATATTTACATTTATAAGAAACTCGGACGACTATTATTGCACATAGGAGGTATATTGTACTCTAACATTTATGATAATAAGGATAGCTGACCATGGCTGACCCAATGCGCTATGCCCTTTAAAGATGAGAAAATCCCAGAGGATTGGCACTAAAGTGTATTAGTAAATATATACAAAGGAAAAGGGGATGTGCTAGATAGAGGTAATTATAGGGGCCTGAAAATGCTTGACCAAATCATGAAGGCCTGTGAGAGAGTCTTTGAGGGTTTGATCAGGCAAAGCATCTCCATTGATGATTTGCAGTTTGGTTTTATGCCAGGACGTGGTACAACCGATGCTATCTACATAGTCTGGCAGATACAGGAAAGATACTAAAAGGCAGGGATCTTTACTTTGTGTTTCTAGACCTGGAGAAGGCCTTTGACAGGGTGCCTAGAGATGTTGTGCAGTGGGCTGTGAGGAAACTTGGTGTGGAAGAGTGGCTGGTGCGTGTGGTAATTAAGATGTATGAGGATTCGCGGTGAGGGTGAAGGGTGTACTGAGTGATGAGTTCGCAGTCCGTGTTGGAGTTCATCAGGGTTCAGTGTTAAGCCCCCTCCTCTTTATTATGGTCCTGGAGGCACTGTCTAAGAGTTTTTAGAGGCGGACTCCTGTTGGAACTTTTATGCAGATGATTTAGTCCTAATAGCTGACAATATGCAAGATGCTGAGGCCAAATTCAGAAGATGGAGAGAGGGCATGGCGAGTAAGGGTTTAAGAGTCAATATTAACAAAACCAAGGTTATGCATTGTAGATTGAAACGAGGCAATGGGGAAAGAGCAGTGCATACCCATGTGCAGTGTGTGGAAAGGGTGTGGGCGCTAACGCGATTCACTAGCATCTGTCGACGCTGGGTGCACCATGGGAGTAAACGCTGTAGTAGAATAAAGGGACCCCTGCCGAAGGATAAGTCAGAAATAGAGAAATTTGAGTGCGTAGTGTGCAAAGGCGAGCTTGTTTTAAGTGATGATCCTGTGGCTGTGAATTTTGGAAATGAGTCATTGGAGCTGGTGGTCATGTTTTGTTACCTATGAGATACCATCTCTGCCGGTGGTGGGGCCGAGGCTGCCACTGTCGCTAGAATTAGATGTGGCTGGGGGAAGTTCAGAGAACTGCTGGCAATTCTGACCATGAAAAGAATGCCTCTCCCCCTGAAGGGAAAGGTGTATGCCTCGTGTTAGAAGTGCAATGACGTATGCCTCAGAAACATGGGCCGTTAAAGTAGAGGATGTCAACAGAATGGAACGTAATGAGATGAGAATCGTGAGATGGATGTGTGGGGCTAGGCTGCAGGATAGAATAACAAATGTTGAGCTGAGGAGACGTTTAGGTATAAAGAGTATTAGCGAGGTGATGCGTACAAGTAGACTGGGATGGTATGAATATGTGGAGAGAATGGATGAACAAAATTGGGTGTAAAAATGTAGGTCTGTGATTGTGGAGGGAGCTGCACCAAGGGGTGGACCGAGGAAGACCTGGGATCGGACTATACGCGCCGATCTCAAATCCAAAAACTTGACAAGTGAAGCAGCCCTTAACAGGGTTGCCTGGAACGCCGCCATTAGGACAAGAGACTGAAACTGCATGTATGTGTGGAGCACTCAGCCTTAAAATTTGATGTATGTAAAATTTTATGTATGTATTCATCATTGAAGGTCAGTTCAGTATAGCAGTTTATTCTTTACACGGCCATATACTCCTAGCTTTGGGAAGAGATACAGGTGTATTCATCATTTAAGGTCAGTTCAGTATAGCAGTTTATTCTTTACATGGCCATATACTCCTAGCTTAGGAAGAGACACAGGTGTATTCATCATTGAAGGTTAGTTCAGTAGGCCGATAGCAGTTTATTCTTTACATGGCCATATACTCACAGCTTTGGAAGAGACACAGGTGTAGTCATCATTTAAGGATGGTTTCAAGAACCTATGAATATGATACTATGGATTTAAGAGCACTTTATTGTCTTGTTTATGTTTGGTACAGATTCCTATGAGTGTATACTTGGTATGGTTCATGAGTGTACCTGTGTGTAGACTGAGGACAATGTGTGATGAAACAGTTGCAGTCAGGAATTTGTGATACACTTCATTTAACTTTCAGAGACGAAGTTCTGATACTGAGACAATATGTTTTGAAAATATTTGATGGGCCTCAAAGATCAAGTCAGTGTGTTTCATAAGTTATTGCCTGCTGTTTCATTTTTGTTGTCATGCAGTGTATCACAAATACCTGTCCACAATTGTACCATGGAAAACAGGCATGCCAATCCTGCAAATGTACCCTATACTATACAGTACTGTACTCTATCTAAAAATATGGATCTAGATTTATTCAGCGAGATCTGGTATCAATATACGGTATTTATCAAGGAAACTGGCCAACTTTTATTTCGTGATTTTTTTGTTTTGGTTTTAGCTAGTTTTCATCATTATACAGTGGTTGTCATTAATTAGAATCTCTGGAAAAAACATTTTCAATTACTTTGAAAAAGTTAATATTTACCTCCTGTTATCCACAGCCAAAGCTGAAGATTGCAGAGTAAATACCGTAGACTTCATTCAAGGTTTTTTTGGCGACCGTCAACCTTTTATTAATTAAATACCAAACCAGCGGGGGTGTGGGGGCGGCAGCCCCCACCTAATATACTAGGTTAGGTTAGGTAAGGTAAGGTTGTATAGGCTAATATTACCCCTTATTTTCGTCTTTTACCCCTCAATTTCCCTGTACTTCATAGCCCTCCCCACTATCGGGGGCCGTATCTTAAGATTGTTGGATAATGGGAAAACGTTTTTTCCGGAGATTCTAATTAATGACAACCACTGTATAATGATGAAAACTAGCTAAAACCAAAAAAAAAATCACGAAATAAAAGTTGGCCAGTTTCCTTGATATTTTCCCAATATACCACCAACCTCTTTCAATATGTCTTTGTCTAGGTTATAGCTTTTTTTTAAATTCCTTGTAAATTTTGTATACTGTATAGCATTACAGTATGTAGAAACATTAACAATGTGTGAATTCTTGTATGCATCATGCAATCAACAATACTGTATTAAAAATTATATGACCTAAAGCCTTCATGTGATTGATTTTGATGATATACTTTATTATTATTATTATTATTATTATTATTATTATTATTATTATTATTATTATTATTATTATTAGGGTTTCAAGCCCTGGCAGGGAACCCCTGTTGTAATTGGTAAACTTCTAAATTCTTCCAAATTATTCTTCCACTCCCTCTGTCCTTCCACCTCACTCTCGTACACTCTCTTAGTCATTCTCTCGCTTCCCATACGTTCCACATGGCCAAACCATCTCAAGATGTTCCTTTTCAAACTTTTCAGCACATCTACATCCACACCACACCTCTCTCATACTTCCTCATTTGTCTGTCTATCCCTCCATGTAACTCCGCAAACACTTCTCAAGTAACTCATTTCCACCCCTTTCACTCTTGGTTTGAGTCTCTCCAACACCGTCCATGCTTCGCTCCCGTAAGTCAATATCGGAATTACCATACTGTCATGCAAGAACTTCTTATTTCTATGCTGACCACCCTATTTCTTGTTCCTGCTTTCAGCATTCCTACAACCCTCTTCCCCAGTTGCACCCTCTCCCGCACTTCTTCATCCATACTCCCATCTTTACTCAACACACTGCCCAAATATTTATATGGGCTGACATTCTCCATAGCCTGGCCATGAACCTCACCTCACACTCTGTGGCTCCACCCCTTTCAAAGACCATAACCTTGCTCTTCCCCGCATTTACCTTCAGATTCCGTTTTTCACACACTGTTCTAAACATATTTACCAGACCCTGCAACTCCCATTCACTATCGCTCATCAGAACTATATCGTCGGCATAGGCCTTCTCCAAGTCCATAAAGGCAGCATACAACTTTTGTCGCTTCTCCAGATATTTCTCCACAACACATTTTTGGGCAAAAATCTGATCTACACATCCTCTTCCCTTCCTAAGATTAATACAGTTCGTTAACCCTTTCCCCACGGCGGGTGCCCAACCCCGAAAAAGGTTGAAATAGGGGAGCTATCCCCCCGCCAAATGCGGCTTTCTAGGGCCTTTCCTAGCTGATGCTGAGAGGATTGGGTTCTAGTCATGTGGTGATGGGCTGGTCTATCAGAGTGAGAACTGAGCGATCTCTGCCATACCCATAGCTTACTCTGACTGTTCCTTTTACTTATATATTTTCTAGATCTCAAGTGACGGCATCTCTTCCATGGATAGACCTCCCAATCTACCAAGATTGGAAGCCAAATTGTCACATTTTTCCTTTGCCCCTCAACTTTCTCTTCATAATTGCTGAGGGGCACAGGGCCCTGGGTGGGGCTTTGGTTTCCCGGATGTTTCCACATCCTCCTCAGCTCCCCGCCATGGAGTGGCTTCGGTCACCCAGACTTTATTGTGGTCGGCAGGGAGGGTTCTGTGGGGGCGCTCGGTTATGGCCTTGGCCTTGCTCGGGGCCTTGGGGCTGTTCAGCCAGGCAGCTTGGGGAACAACAACAACAACAACAACAACCCTTTCCCCAGCAATACTGACTAAAAATGCCCATATTTATTGCATGTCCTCTTCAGATTTATTTAACCCTCCAACCCCGGCTAGGGTAGATCGTGACTGTACTCTGTGACCGGGGGTTTTGAGGAATTTTGGTCCATGTTCATTCACCTGTTACTCCTGAAATACATGACACAAAGTTATAAAAAAAAAAAAAAAAATTTGCACAAACCTTCATGTGTAGAATGCCGTTGAGTAGAGGTCTCTAGCCCAAGTGATTGCATAATGGCGAGCGCGGGAAGTGGAGTGATTTTTATGCGGGAAAATCTTCCCGCGCTCGGATGCGTCGCCCAGGCCCCGGCTTGGCTAACCTACCGCGCACTTAGCCACTCGTCGCGCCAGAGTTTTTACCTCCCGGAGTAGATTTTATTTATTGATAGTGATGTTATTATAGTTATTTGGAGTCCAATTATATAAAATATGTGTATTAGGCTATCATTGTCACTAATATTTCACATTTTCACTCGATACCCTAGTTTTTAGGATTAATTGAGGCTGGTTATTGTTATATTACGCACTAATTATTTGTTATCACAGGTGTTTATTATACTTTGGCCATCTAATATTAGTTCGTGTGTCACTTTCACTTTGGTAAATATGCTTGAGAGTGTCACTGTCACTGATAATGCTCATTTTCACTTGATACGGTACATTTTATTAGTAATTGAGGTAGGTTATTGTTATATTAGGCAGTGATTGTTCGTTATCACAGGTGTTTATTGTACTTTGGCCATCAAGTATTGGGTGTTGTGTCATTTTCACTTTGATAAATATGCTTTAGAGAGTGTCACTGTCACTGATAATGCTCATTTTCACTTGATACGGTACATTTTATTAGTAATTGAGGTAGGTTATTGTTATATTAGAGGCACTGATTATTCGTTATCACAGGTGTTTATTATACTTTGGCCATCTAATATTATGTCATGTGTCACTTTCACTTAGTTATATGCTTTGTTAGTTTTATATACAATTTATTGTGTCTTTTTTCACTTATTTATATATGTTTTCATAATACATGACTTTTGTTATCACAATACATTGTTTTGTTTCCACTTGTTGCCTATATACATACATATTGTCACTCTTTTGTACTTTCACTATGATTATTAGTTAGTACTCCTGCTTGGTGTGGTACTCAGCAAAGCACGGTATAGCACATAGTGACACCTGGCACTCCACACACTGCATGGTGGTCTTTTTCTGCTTCCTCGGCCTCACCTGGCTGTTCCAGCAGACATGGCACCGCCTTCTGCTAATGGTGACTCCATCTCGATCCAGAGGCAGGTAACCGAGCTTGTGCACATTTAGATACTGTGCACACTGCATGCGGCCCTGAACGGGGGGCACAGGTTGTGCCACTGCCCTCTGTGGCGTAGCATACCTGTCCAGGAGCTCCACCAACACCTGTTTTTGGAACCTCCGCAGGCTACTGAACTTCCTGGGTGTGCGCGGATTCCGAAGCCTGTAGATATTGTAGGCATTCAGCATTGACATGTCCACCATGTGCAGAAAGAACTTTTTGTACCATCTGCACGAGGTACGCAGACAGTCGATGAAGCCTATCTGCATGTCGGACTTGTCCACCAGCCTCATATTTATGTTGTAGTCCATTACAGCATCGGGCTTGGTCACCCTGACTTTGGTGCGGCGATCCACCTTGCCAGTCTCAACCATTTCCCCCTTGTGGACGGTGCTCAGGAGGTTGACCTTCCGCTGGTCGTGCCAGTGGATAGCCAGAATGGGTCCCGACTTCTTCTTGAAGACATCGCCTTTCTTGGTTTTAGGAGGGAAAGTTGGCATGCCCTTCCTTTTCGCTCTAACTGTGCCTAAAGTCCCCGTCTTGCGCTGATGGAGGTACTTTGAGAGAGTGGGGGACGTGTAGTAGTTGTCCGTGTAGAGGACGTGATTCTTCTGGAAGTACCGGTTCATCATGGCTTGAACCACTGCTCCGCCAAAGCCAATGAGGGGGTCTATTTCCACATCCCCTTCCTTCCAGCTGTAGACCAGGAAGTCCAGGACATAGCCAGTTTGGCAATCGCACAGCACAAAGAACTTTATACCAAAGCGATGTCTCTTTGAGGGGATGTACTGCCTGAAGCTCAGCTTTCCCCGGAACAGCACAAGAGACTCGTCAATACAGACGTTGCAGAAGGGCGTGAAGTATGACGTGAAACGTTCTCGCATCATCTCGTACAACGTCCTAATCTTCCACAGCTTGTCAGAGAGATGCATGTCGGTGTTGGTGACAAGATGGAGCGCTCCGAGGATGTCGAGGTACCGGTCCCGAGAGATGTATTTCCCGAAGGCAGGGGTGGATATCAGATCTTTGGTGATCCAATAGTCAGCCAACCTGTGCTTCTTTACATGAGGTGATTGCCAGGAACACCATGAACTCGGGATGAGTCACTGGGGTCCACCGCTTCATGTGGCCCTTGGTCACCTTGCCAAAAAAGTTCACCTGGATTTGGTGGTGCTTGTTTGTCTCCTCTATGACAAACTCAGTAACCTCCTTATCAAAAAATGCCTCAAAAAGCTCATGTGGTGGAGCATTGGGGCCTGCGGGAAACCTTGGGGTAACTCCTGAACCCTCCTGTACCTCATCAAAAGGGGTTACATCAGGGTCATTCACTTCATCAGCAGCCACATCCTGCCAGTTGAAAATATAAAATGGGTCCTGCTGGCGACGCTGACGAGGAGCTGCAGCTGGGGCAGCACGCCCACGAACTTTGGCGGCGCGCACCCTAGGGCGGCCAGGAGCGCGACGGCGCCCAGGCCCAGCCCGGCGCCCAGGGCGGCCAGGAGCACGACGGCCCTGGGCCAAGCGTCTGGGTTGAGGGTCGTCGATGTCCATAAAGTCATCGTCGTTGTCGTCAGAGCCGTCATCTTGCCCTGACGGTGGACCCATGTAATCATGGCCAGAGTCATCTGTAAGGTGCCCTTCATCTTCAGACCCCCCCTCATAATCTCGCGGGGAACGAATCAGGCTGGGAAATTAGTGTTGCGGATCTACTTGCCCCGGGCTAGTGACTTCTGAAATTTACTTGCCCTGACATATCTTGTACTTGCCCTGATACACTGTAAGACATTTCGCTCGCTAAGTACCACATGCATTCACAAACATATCACCTAAAATCACGGTACAGTACGTTAGAGGAAATTTAGGTGTGTTGGAAAGAAGTGTGGTGTGATTTTTAAGTGTAGTGAAATGATTCAATGAATAGTAAGTGTCTATGAGAGTTAGCTGGTTTACTACCTATAGAAAAAGTGGGGAAAGCCTGGCAAATGAAGCAGGAGTTCCAGTAACTCGTTATCATATGGCTATGTGACCTCCCCTGGGTACTGTCCTGCTCGACTGGTGCCTACAATCTCCCCAATAAAAAACTTCACGACTAGCAATATTCAATTTTACAAGTCCAAGCAGACTACAGTATAGGTCCGTGTGGTCGTGTTAACTCCAAGGTGCGTAGCGCGACGCACAGGACCAAATAAAACAAAAAGGGCTCCATTAGGGCCTAGAGGATAAATCAGAGTATATGCACGAAAACAATAATTAAATTTGGTTCAGTAATAACCGAAAAATTGCAATTTTCAATAAGCGTTGCCAGAAGAAGAAGAAGGACTGTGTAAGCCCTTGAGATCCTTCGCTTCCCCCAAATAGGGTGTCGATGTGGACGTCGATCCAAAATAATGTTCAATTCCAGAACAACAGCCTCCTTCGCTTCACGCGCAGACCTAATAAGTTGAATACGTCGAATAACATTTCTAGGAACAGGCAGCCTTGGTCTATGGCATCACATTACAAATTCATAGTTCATTATTGACGTATACCGGGGAGAGAGAGAGAGAGTGTTTACGGCTATACTGAATATTAAATCACAACACTGACTTAACCCCTTCATTACCGGTGACGTCCATTTCAATATATTCTGGCTACTATTAAATTATATAATTCAGTTTAAAAGGGGCCTCCAGCTATTAACAGGCTTCGAATGATCTCACTTGACCTTTTCTATAACAGCACACATCCTTCTTAAACTGCACAAAATAGTATAAATCTAGCTAGAAAGAAATTATAAACACGTCGCCGGTACAGAAGGGGTTAAGGAAGATGTGTCTGTCTGTCAAATAGTCTGTTACCGCAAAATTCTGATAATTCGAACACGAATAATCCAAAATTCCCAAATAGCCCGATTTTTTGAAGATCGGAATTATTAACATTAAAATGGGGAGAAATAGAACAAATAATAAAACTGCACACCGATATCGGGTAATAAGTGGAGACAAGCGTAGGTGCAGACGATGCCAATCTGCTACCCTACAACCAGCATCTATGGATTATAGTATAACACTGACCACTGACCAACAACTATGCCACCAACACCATCTACAAGCTTAAGGGGACATGGGCCTGTTTTCTGAACCACTTTCTCCCTCATGTTTAGCCCCATTAGTTTACAGATGTTAAGATGTTTGCCCCATTAGTTAGTCGATCTTAAAACCTTTCGCTCCATTTCGTCGTCAATATTTAGACCTTTCGTGCTATTTAGATGTCGATTTTTTCCCTGACGAACAATAGTGAGCCTGTAATGTTGGAAGAACCGGCCTTAGGCCGGGAAATTTTTCTACCGAAAAATGTAGGCTACAAATTAATCTAGAAGGGGGATCTAAAGGATGTTTTCTTTAAATTTGATGGAGGTCTAGGGAGGAAACTAGAAAAAGAATGAATACATGCAAAAAACGCCGTTTTTGTTTTCTTTATCTGTTTATTGATTCTTGTGTTGTTATTGCATCTGATATAAATCAATATTGACAGTACAGTATTCGACAACCGATTAGCTGTTCACCGCACACCGAGTGTCGTCGGTCTCAGACTCAGTCTATTAAAGGGTTACCGCAGCGATGTTTTCCTACATTAATTATATACCGGTATTTGATATTATATATGTATGTATATATTTTATCAACTCTGCGTAAGCAGAGTTTGGTATCGCCCCCCTCCCCCTCCATATAGTGGGTACCACACGAAAAAAATGTCTCGTCGTCGTTGTTGTCGTCGTCGTCGTCGTCGTCCGTCTGTCTCGGAACTCCTCCTAGACCGTTGGACGGATTTTCACCAAATTTCACACAAACATTTGTTGCGTGAATGCAAAAGTCAGTCAAAAGAGATTTTTTGAATTTATGCAATAGTTATGATTTTAGGTCCAAAATATGGTTTCCCCCCCACCTCCCGGACCCCCCCCCCCCCCCAGTAATGATGGCGTTCTTAGTGTGTGAGCCCCGAAGGGGCTCACACACTAAGAACGCATTCGTTCTGGGAGCGAAAACATCTCGCTACGCATTTGCTAGGTTAAGTTAGTTTAGTTGGCATTAGAAGTGATGGTAGTAATATTTGGATTTATGGTGATAGTAGTGATAATGGTGATAATTGTAGTGATGATGGTTGTAGTTGTATTGATGATGATGACAGTAGTAGATATGATGGTGACAGTAGTAGTAATAATGGTCATAATAGTAGTGATGATGGTGACAAGTAATGATAGTTGTAGTGATAATAATTACAGTAGTGTTGATGGTAGTGACGATGGTGTGAGTATTAGTGATGATGGTGAGTAGTAGTGAGGATGGTGAAATTTGTAGTGATGATAATGATAGTTGTGGTGATGAAGATCATAGTAATGGTGATGATGGCAGTAGTAGTGATGATGGTGACAGTAGAATAAATTATGGTAATATTTGTGACAGTAGTAATGATGATGGTTATAGTAGTAGTGATGATGTTAACAGTAGTAATGATGATTGTGAGATGGTGATGATATTAGTAATGATGGTTGATAGTTGTAGTATCAATGATGATAGTAGTGATTAATATGCTAGTGACAATGGACAGTGATGATGGTGAGAGTAGTAGTGATAATTGTAATTGTAGTAGTGATGATGATCATAGTAATGGTGATGATGACAGTACTCGTGATGATTGTGGCAGTTGTAGTGATGATGGCAGTTGTAGTGATGATGGCAGTAGTAGTGATTATGTTGATTGTGATTGATGATGGTATTAGTAGTGATGATGGTAACCCATCGCAGAGTTGGGTATGCCGTTTTGATTTTGGGCAAAACGGCACGTCTACTTTATTGAAGAGTTATGTAAGGAAGTATTACAAACTTTCACTTGTCCCCCGGGCAACTGCCGGGCAGACTAACATTGAAAATCACTAGCCCGGCTACATGTCCGGGCTAGTCCGGGCTGCCGGGCTATACCTAATTTCCCAGCCTGGAACGAATGATGCGTGGGCGGCGTGTAGGTCGGCGAGGTGGGGAAGGAGTGGCAGGTGAGGCTCTGTCATCTTCATGCAGAGGTTCGGGGCTCCTTGGCCTACGACGAGTCGTAGACAGCACTGGTTCAGTGTCTGTAGGTGCAGGTATGGATGCGAGGTCAAATACATCGTCAGGAACCTCTGTTGTAGGCTGGAGAGGTGGGGTGGACCCTGGGGAAACTTGCGGGGGCGTATGGCTGGGACCGGCAGGGGTGGAAGCCGCGGGAGCCTCGAACAAAGAGCGCCTACTTGTAGCTCCTTTTTCACATATTTTCTCCCTTTTCCCTTTTCTTTAGTAGTATGTCTCCTCTCGGGGGAAATAGGGGGTAAATAGGCCGAAAGTGGGGGGTCCTCAACCCTAGGCAGTGCTGGTGGTGGTGGGGAAGAATGGCGGGCGCCTGGGGCAACTTGGGTGGCGTGGGTAGATAGGGAAGACAATGGCGGGTCAACCTCACCCTCACGCTCACCCTCACTGGCACCCTCACGCACTGCTCCCTCAACAAGTTTTAGGGCCTTTTTCCTGGCTGCCTCGGCCGCCTTTTCAAGAACTTGCTTCTTATAAAAACGTATCTTGAATGGGGATTTAGCTGGCGAAGGGCTAGGTGTCGTGTCACTCAACCTAAACTTGGTAGTCGACCTAGTGCTGTCCCATTCGCTCACTCTCACTACACTCTCATCACCTTGCACAACTATATCACGTTCAGTACTATCATCACTATCATCGTCATGCTCAAATCCAACAAATTGCGCGTCTCTTTGATGAATTTCGTCTAGATCGTCTAAATCTTCACTATAGTGAGACTGATAATACTCGGAGCTATCACTGCCCAAGTCATCAACACTATTTTGTCCTTCACCGCGTTCATAACTCCTCAAAGCTATTTCAATACCTCCGGGAGTCAACGCATCTTGTACAGTCGACCCTCGCAAATTCGGACTAAAAGAGACTGGGCCTTGTCCGAATTCAGGAAAAGTCCGGATTCAGAAAATAGTGTACGGGGGGGCCACACACGCATACACATACGCACACACATTATTAATATTAATAGCCTAGCAGTAAATAAAAGTTACGTAATATACAGTACTGTACAGTACTCACCTTATCCTAAATCTTCTATTTACACTATGTACAGGGGTTGATTGAAGGGGGTTAATCATAATCCGAGGTCGAATCCACGACCATCGGATCATCCACCTCACATCCACATCCACTGCTGGGACCCGGCTGAGGCTCCTGGGTGGTGGCTGGCCGGCGATGGTCGGGGGCACTACTGGGACCCGGCTGAGGCTCCTGGGTGGTGGCACTACTGGGACCTGGCTGAGGCTCCTGGGTGGTGGCACTACTGGGACCCGGCTGAGGCTCCTGGGTGGTGGCTAGGGTGGCTGTGGCTGGCCGGCGAAAGAAAGAGTGGATTTTCGTCTGCCTACCCACTTGGTGCTGCTTCAGTATGATTGCCTCCCTGAGTAAACTCCTCACAAACCTGGACACTGTACGACCATTCTCAAGCTTCCTTATCAGTTCTAGCTTTTGTTCTACACTCAGAGTAACCTTTACCCGCTTGACAGTCTTTTGAGGCTTGGGGGGCATGGTGGCTGGCAATGAAAGTCGATAATAACACCTTAATAACCAGCAGGTAGTCGCACGGCGGGTTGTAAACAAGCTTGAATGACTAGGCGGGAACGGGTGGCATCACCCGTCGCGAGAGCCACCTACCGGACAAAATTTTAAGTATTCGGACAAGTATGCGTTACGGTACGCACTACCGGACGATCGGACCGGACTCCGGATTGTGTCCGGATTGGTGAAGTCCGGATTTGCGAGGGTCGAGTGTACGTGCCTTTGCGTTAGGGCGCGACGAACCTGGGCAGGCGTCGAAGGGAGCATGGAATCGGACACAGGGGAATCACTTTTTGGGCTAGTATCCATGTTGGCGGCAAGGTTGAGACTGTTTTGGTGGCGTACATGGTGTCTGGTGGCGTCGCCTAGCGACCACGGAACGAAATGTTTACGCGCGCCATTCAAAAGCACATACGCAAGCAATGGTACAATGTTGTACCACCCGGGTTCCTCGGGTCAAAACACACGTGTACCACCCGGGGTTGAAGGGTTAAGGTATGTAAAATTACACCAAATATCAACTACATTAGAACAAAAATCAATCGAGCACACTAACAGGATGAAACTATGCAAGAAATAGCCCAAATGATGAATATGTTAACCCTTTCCCCAGCAATACAGTACTGACAAAAAATTGCCGAAAAGATCGCAATTCGCACTTCCCTCAGGTGAATACACTGTAAACTTGCAGAAATTTGGCACTATGAGTCAAATTATCATACACTAATACATAAAATATTCAATTCATGCAAAAAACATTCACAATTATAATAATATTCCAGTCTCACAAAAATAATTGCTTAAATTGACGAAAAGGGTAGCACGTCCATGTGTTCTCGTTACTAAAGCATAACATTTTCTTCTACACGTACAATAAGTTGGTCACAGACTTCGTATTCCCTTTTCTAGTTCGTATTAGTAGATATATTGTGTAGATTGAGTGGAAGTATACTGGATAACTTGAAAATTGGCAAAAAATTGCCGAAAATGGTAGCACGTCCACGTTTTCTCGCTACTAAAACATAATAATTTATAAACACATACTGTATGCAGTAAGTTAGTCACAGACTTCGTAATTCCTTTTCTAGTTCTTAATAGTATAATACAGTGGTCCCTTGCATTTGGCGATTTAATTAGTCTAGCCAAACCATCGCCAAAAGTGTATTTCGCCAAACGTAGATAGTACTTTAACCCTCCCGCCCCGGCTACGCATTACATAAATATTCCCCGAAATCCGGGTGTTTTGGCCGAAAAACGTCTAGGCTAGGCTACCGTATCATTGTTATGCTGACTGCTTCCCGCATTCCCGCGCATCCCCAAGCGTAGCTGTGTTATTTACCTGTAGAATGGCGTTAAGTAGAGCTCTCTAAGTCAAGTGCTTGATTTGTGATGATGATTTCATTGGAGATAACTTTATGGCCAAAACAGCCACTTTACACTACTTTTCGATACTTAACAACAACATACAGGCACACACGAACAAGCGACGCTCTCCTTCTTGTGGCCGGAGATGCGGGGCGTCGGTCCAGCCGGCTGTTGTTTACATGCGTCGGACCGACGCCTCGGACCGACGCCTCGGACCGACGCCTCGGACCGACGCCTCGCACACGAAGCTCACAGGCTTTCAAGCAATGGTACAATGTTGTACCACCCGGGTTCCTGGGGGAAAAACATAATGGTACACACGTGTACCACCCGGGGTTGAAGGGTTAAATGTGAAAATTATCCATTAGTCTTTGACGAGGCCCGAGTTCACCCTTTTCAAACCGCCCGGCATGCGCATCGTCAATCGCCGACACACTCGGCGCCGTCTGCTTACTCTGTTTTTGCTAGAAGACATAGGCCTGGCCTATATATCTCCACAAAGAAATGACCTAACCTAGGTTAGATGTATATCAGGCAGCAGAACTCATTGTTATCTTGTGAATAGTCTTATTGATAAGGAATAACCACATTACCTTAGCAACAAGTTGCTAAAAGTCACTAGCTAGCCAGACCAAGAAATGGTCTAACCTAGCTTAGATATATATCAGGAGGCATAAATCACTTTTACCTTGTGAATGGTGAAGACTAGAATTTTCTATACCAACTGCTTTTCGAATGAGCAAAATAATTAAATTGGTTTTGGATCCGTGGTCACTTCTTTGATTAATTATCGATTGGGCCCCTGAGTCAGCTGATGCGCGCGTGTGTGTTTGTGTTTATGTGTCGCGGACTGTTCGGCACAATAAACAAAGCAAAACACAAGAGATATGAGGTTCAGAAATCGGTTTGGTCAAGATTAATCTGTTAATATACGTTTATGAAATATACCTGGGATATTCTCGCTATCCAAGCAGCTCAGTTAGGGTTTTGTGAGTAGGCCTAAGCCTATCTATAGCCTAGCCTCAGCCTAAGAGTAACTCTCAATACGGCGCTCTACTGTAGCCTACATGAAAAATTAACAGCAATAAAAAAGACAATAGATAATAGATAACAGATTTTATTTACCAGGAATTATTTAGAGTTAGGCCTGGTGAGACGAGTTTGCGGGCGGTGCATTCTGGGCCGACGCCATTCCGTGACGTCAGCATTCTCGTCAAAAGTGTATTTCTATCTATCTATCTATTGCCTGACGCCGTGATCCCTGAAGGGGTGGCCACGAACGAACCGCCAAAAGTGTATTTGAAGTGCCAAATTCGGATTCTGGTACCATATCCAACCTATCGCCAATACTGTGTTTCACCAAGCTGAAACCCGCCAAACGCGAGGGACCACTGTATGTAGATTGAGTGGAAATATACTGGATTACCTCCGTCGTGGTGCATGACCAGTGATCCCTCTATGACACAAACACCCCACACTCAATTAAATGACTCCATTGTGTATCGAGAAATAGGTAAAAACGCATATTTACAATCACGCGGGCATACACAATCACCGGGTAGCAATATATCTTCACAATGGGCTCGTAAATTCTTGGCTCAGGTAGTAAATATGGCTGGGAAACGATTTAACACTTACGCTGCAGGCATATTTCCGCTATATTAGGGGTCATTCAGGCACTCCTGAATGATTGAGCAAGTGTCTGTGTGAAATGAAATGTATTCAGCCGAAAACTAGAAGAAATTATCTTCAAAATTACACCATAACAGGTTCGTAGCGCGCAGGGTTAATCAGCAACGCTACCATGGACTAATTTGAGCGAATATCGCTTATGTCGCGCTACATTTGCCTTTGGCAGCGCTGCAGAGTCTAGCGGGATATACATCATACCTCCTCAGTGTCACGGCCGCCTGGCTAGAGAGTGGACGGGGACCTGCCGCGCTCCCGCTCACTCGGACTCGTCTCCACAGGCTTTAAAAGCCTGTAAATTGCTATAAATTGCCATGTGCATTCCTGAAAGTCTCCCGCAGCCAATGGGTTAAAGGGCACACACCCGTGTTCACAGCCTGGTGGAAAAGGGAGACTAAGGACTATTTACAGAACCCTCTTGTAAGTCAGCCCGCCGCACCTCCCTACAGTGTTGCCACATATGCCCAGGCATGCACTAATGCTTACCCTATCACCAGGCGAAATCATAGAATGATCTGGCAACAACAGAGTTTACCTGCAATTTTTTTGGCCTGCGTATATCAAGGGCACCTGAGTTATCACGCTATTGTGTTTTAGAGCTTTTTGGCCTGGGGCGATTACCACATGATCGCATCATAAGGAGTTTGAGGGGGTTAAATTGCTAGATAATTTGATAAATAGAGGAAGAGGAATGCCAAGGAAAGTTTTAAAAAATATATACAGTAAAAGATATTTTGAACATAAAGTTGCTTTTAACCTCTGAAGTGCGCATGGGGGTAATTGGAAACGTCCCCCTGTGCTGACGTATTTGAGGTGTTTCCGTCACTAAAATATTCATTGTGCCATTAATAGCATTAATACTTATCCATATGCGCCTATTATGGGTTGATTATAAAGGTATTAACCTGAAACAACAATAAAACGAGTGAAAACAGCGTTTGGATGGTCAAAATCGGAGATATAGCCCGCGAGTTGTATAATGTATGGGTGAGGCAAGCTACTTTCCCGCCAATTTCCCCCAAGGCCACTGAGACACAGTCGATCGATACTCTCTCTCTCTCTTGCACTCGCTTGCCATCAGTGATGACAAGACCCTGCTTGCAACTCGCTAATGTTAGCACGAAAATATACCTCAGAATAAGGGAATAACAGGGAAAATAGGTGATAACTGAAGGAGAGGAGGAAAGTGGGGAAGGAGGGGAGGTAGAGGACTGAGATTTTGCATGGCCCAGGGGCCAAAAAAATAAAAAAAAATAAAAAAAAAAAAAAAATCGGTCAAAAGTTGATTTTTTTTTTCACTCACTCATAAGAGCCTCCCCGCAGTCCGCCGGGGAACTCTTAAGAGTCTCCCCGCAGTTCCCGGGTTAATAATTTGTACTGTATCTTCTGAGTTTCTCCATGGCTAACCAAAAAGGTCACATTCCTAAAAAGCCCCAACCAAAAAGGCCAAGCTGTTGAACAGAAAAAACAAACAAAAAGGCCACATTTCATAACCCCTACGGTGACACTCCTTAAAGGCCACAGTCAAAACAACCACACTCCTTAACCCAATTCTTGCGGGGCCCCTCATATGAAGAAGACGATTCTGGCTATTATGTAGCCTGAGAGCCAGGCCAGCTGTTGTAAGTAGCGGGGGCGGGCGTCAACTGGAGCCTACATGCCCCTCCACGACACTGAGGTGTGTGAGAGAAAGAACTCACATATATGCAGTGTTACACATTGCGAAAACATATTTTTTTTGGTAATTATTAGCAATTTTTACTTTCGTTTGCAAGATCGTTGCAAAAATACCAGACGTCGTACAGGGATGATTCAGGTGTCATATGAAAGCTATTGCCATACTTTCACGAATGTATAATTTTATTATACTCTGGTTTTTGCTTATACATGAAAATGAGCAGGGAATGAAGGTAATTTCGGGTAATTATGCCTACTCGTACGGGGTTAATAACTTTAACCAAAATAGCCATACTCCTTAACCCGGGAACTGCTGGGAGACTCTTAAGAGTTCCCCTGGCGGACTGCTGGGAGACTCTTAAGAGTGAGTGAAAAAAAAAATCAACTTTTGACATCGAAAAAAAAATATTTTGTTTATTTTTATTTTTGTATTTTTTTTTTTTTTTTGGCCCCTGGGCCATGCAAAATCTCAGTCCTCTACCTCCCCTCCTTCCCCACTTTCCTCCTCTCCTTCAGTTATCACCTATTTTCCCTGTTATTCCCTTATTCTGAGGTATATTTTCGTGCTAACATTAGCGAGTTGCAAGCAGGGTGTTGTCATCACTGATGGCAAGCGAGTGCAAGAGAGAGAGAGAGAGAGTATCGATCGACTGTGTCTCAGTGGCCTTGGGGGAAATTGGCGGGAAAGCAGCTTGCCTCACCCATACATTATACAACTCGCGGGCTATATCTCCGATTTTGACCATCCAAACGCTGTTTTCACTCGTTTTATTGTTGTTTCAGGTTAATACCTTTATAATCAACCCATAATAGGCGCATATGGATAAGTATTAATGCTATTAATGGTACAATGAATATTTTAGTGACGGAAACACCTCAAATACGTCAGCACAGGGGGACGTTTCCAATTACCCCCATGCGCACTTGTTAGGTTAATGGCCTAAGTGGCTACAGCCAAAATGGATACACTATATTATTCCTTCTGTACTTTCTCCATGCCCGATAAGATAAATTTTATTTGATATATGTGACACAGCCCTTGTATACAACACAATACCCCGCGTGCAACACTGCTTGAACCCCGGACAACGTTACTTGCAACTTTAATTATTATTATTATTAAAATATTGTTGCCTTCCTGGTATCTGAACTACATAAAATCCCTCCCACTTGACCAGATTTTATATTGCAACAAACCCTAATTACACTGGAAGAGTTTATGATACTGTTGAGTTCTGTGAATAAAGATTTTACAGTAAACCCTTGCTAACTCGGACTAATTGGGGGTAGACCACTTCCGAGATGCCCGATTCTCCGAGATGTCCGAGGTCCGACTTATGTCCGACTTAAGAGAGGGAAAACTCCGAATTATAAGAGGAAAGTCCGCGTCCGAGAAAATTGAGATAATTTTTTTTTTTTTTTTTTTTTTTTTTTTAATGTGAAATTCATTATATTAATGACAAATACGAACCTGATTATGTTTTCAGGGACAGTGCAGTACATAGTAATTAATATTAACACAATAATTAAAAGGCACAGGCTTCAATTCATCCTAAAATCACTTAAAACCGAGTGAGAGAACATTGTAAACCGGACACAGATCCCGCCCAACTCGGAATTTTCCGAGATATACAGGGACATTTCCGAGAGGCCTATGCCATTCCGAGAAGTGCGGGTTTCCGAGTAAAAATAGTCCGAGTTAGCAGGGGTTTACTGTATAATTATAGTTGTAAGATTTTTTAATAGTTACCGGTACGTAATGTGAGCAATTTTGAATCCACCTAAATGGAAAACTGGCACTTACCACAATAGAAAATTCTTTATATAGAATTATTATTATTATTATTCTTACAGTTTCTTACAGTTTCTTACAGTAGATCCTCTGGAAAAAGGCAAATTAGGCCTGTGTATCCAGCTCAGTGCCAGTACTTGCACCGCTGCGGTCGTTCACAGTGTTGGCGGCGGCGGTAGCAGACGCAACATTTTTACTATTCTGTATTTTTGCTTTATAATCAAACTTCAAATCATGTCTTCCCCATGCTTTATCACGATTACTTTCAAACTTCCTTATTGATTCGGAATCGACTACATACTGGGGCAGTGCGTTCCACTCATTTACCACTCTATCACAAAATGAGTTCTTTGCCTTTTCATGCCTAGTTCTTTCTTTGTAAATTTTCTTAGAGTGTCCTCTCGTTCTTGTTCTCTCCCGCATCAAGAAGATACCTTCACACACATCCTCATCATACATTCCTGACACTATCTTAACCCTTAAAGAGCGGCGCGCAACATAAGTCGAGTTAAAGAAACTGGCAAAAAACGGGTGAAAAAAGGGTGAAAATCGAGTGAAAATGGGTGTGTGACGCCTCCCGGCGCTAGCAGAATGGTTGCGTGGGGCATTGCAGCTCGCTAGCGCTCGCCAGGATGGGGGGATAGGCTACAGTTGTCCTAGAATGATCTGCTTTATTTCATTAGGGTCATGTTGCCACAGACAGTCTAGAAATGGTCTTTGTTTTGGTCTGTGACCGCGCCTTATATTTTATATTCGCTATAATATAAATGTTGCTTGTGTGGGAGGCGAGCGGGTGAGGGAGTACACCTGGCAGCGGGGGGTGAGTCATGACGCGGCTCGCTTGGGCGCTGACGGCGTTGGCGGCCGGGTGGTCAACTAGTCCCTTCCCGTCGCGGCCTCATGTTTTTACCAAGCTCAGAGCTTGCCTGACACGCGTATCGTCTACATCCTTTGCAATTCTGTCCCCCATACTCGCCACTTTGCATACTATTTCTCTCTCTCGACTTCTCCTTTCTCATTCTCTAATCTTTATTAAACTCAACATCCCTTCTGGCTTCAGCATAGACGTTCACCGTCGGCCAATCGTATTGTACGCGAAGCTCTCAGATATTTCCATGTACAGTAAACCCTCGCTATCTCGGACTAATTGGGGGGAGACCCAGTCCGAGATGACCGAAAATCCGAGATGTCCGAAGTCCGACTTATGTCCGACTTAAGAGAGGAAAATGTCCGAATTGGAAGAGGGAGTCCGAGCCACCAGAGAAAACGGAGACTTCCCTATCACTAACAACTTTGATTCAAGATAAATTACAGTACCTGTACAGTATCCAGCAGACATATATTATAAATATCACTTTCCTTCTCCATTTCACTGTCCTTCTCCACCTCACTGTAGCCTTAGATCTCGGAATTTGCCCTTAGATCTCGGAATTTTCCGAGATATATGACACCTGTCCGACAGACCATGTGGGCCCTCGGAGTATTCCCCTTACATCTCGGAATTTTCCGAGATATACGGCGAACTTTCCGAGAGGCCGATGCCAGTCCGAGTAGTCCGGGTTTCCGACTTCTAGAGGTCCGAGATAGCGAGGGTTTACTGTATTAGGCTTTAATGAGGTTTGGAGAGACGGACTTTTCCGTGTGTGTCCTCTCTCGGGAAGGTTGTAGACCGGTATATGTCTCCCTGGCAAGGTGTTGAGTGATTCTGCTTGGTTATTTAAAGCTAGACTAGGGGTAAGGTTACTGTGTCGTTGTCTCCGATGTGTGCAGTGTTAGCTAAGCCCTGCACGACATCGACAGGTACTGTGGGAGCCTAGGTTGTCTTCGGGTGGGTTTACTTTGCGAGCACAGCACTGTGGTGTGAGAGGGCCATAGCCTATCCCTCACAACATAGTGCTGCCTCTTTTTGTTGACTTCTGAGGGATCGCCAGGATAGAACTAGGTACTAGAGACCTAGATTTATCAAGAGAGCATCCCCGTCATATAACGTAATCTTCATTATACCACCTTCGGACAACGTTAGGCTACGAGCCGCATGCTCGCCCATTGTTGCCCTGGCTTGATACCCCAGCTAGACTTTATTAACTAAGCAGACACTGGTTAGAGATAAGCTCCATTATTATATGTATGCCACATTATTATTCACTGCACTTTTGAGCCGAGGTTGTTGTTGAGTTGCACAACCCTAGTAGGCTGTTGCGTTGTGTCGCGAAGCATTTCTTTAGTTGTCGAGCATTACTACCTTTGCGCAGTCTTTATTATTCGCCTGCCTATTATTACTATATGTCCTAGCATTTATTGTGACCCGTATTCTACATTATAATTGTTCAAGATTCTTTACGAACATCTTCCCAGCATCAGACTTATTTCAGAAGTTTCCAGTTGATGTTGCAGGACTAGCATTGCACTTTCTTTAATACAGGAGTGCCAGTTATTTGAGTATCTACCGTAACGTTAATTAATCACGTTAACTATCTTTTCTTTGTGTAACCTAATCGAGTAATCTTTTACTGTTTGAGAATAGGCTGTTTCATCGAGCGTCAGCCTAGTGTGTGTGCACCAGTTACCGAGTCATAGGATACCTCGTTGTCCAGGCACGACTCAGGGCGGTAATGGTGTTTTGTTTTCCAGTGTTTAAGGCAGGGGTTGGATCTAGTGTTACCGTTGTTGCATTTTGCCATTATCTAGTCCAATGTTGAAGAGCCCTGTGTCTTTGAGAACCTGGATCGTAACAAATGGCGACCTAGCTCAGGATCTTGTGAACTAAGAGATAATTGCAGGATTGTTGTGGTCATTTGTTTTATTGAGGAATATAATGGGCACGTTCATTTTTTTTTGGCAAAGTAGTATAGCACTTGAGAGTCTTCAGAAATTTTTGGCAAGTGAATAGTGCTACATAAGAGTTTGGGGTACTTCTTTTCTGAATATTGTGGTGAGAAATTTTTGTGAGCATCATGTCTTATACCGGGTCAGAGGAGAATGGCCGGTTGGAGGGTATGGATCGGTACGGTCTTCAATGCCTGGCCACAGCTATCGGTCATGCAGTCACTAGCAGCATGACCAAGGATAACTTAATAACGTGTGTACTGGGCAGGGTGACTGGTGAGCGAGATGGGTTGAGTGCTCAGAGCCCTTCGGCCATGCTTCCCCTACACTCGACTCCCAGCCATCCCAGTAGTTTGCCGACCCCGGGTACGCTTCCGCAGTTGGGTGGTGACTGGCAGGGTGGGTTGCCCCTGGGGGGACCACCGGTAATTTCAAACATTGTAGCACCTTCACCTCCTCAAGGGTTAACTCCCGAATTATTGCTTCAGCTCGAATTAGCTAAGATCCAGCAGCAAATAGAATTAGCCAAGATAGAAGAGAGAAAAACTATCAGTCAGCAGTCTCAGCACATAGAGCTAGCAAAAATCCAAGCGGATTTAGAGTCGACTAGGTACTGTGCCGACATGGACGTAGAGAAGTCGCGAGTAGAGACAACGGGACAGCGACTTGGGGCTGGTAACTGTGCTCATGAGCAGTCTCTCTCGCACTTATTGAAACTGGTTCCGGTGTTTGATGAGAGTGGTGTAACAGAATTTTTCACACGCTTTGAGAAGAAGTTCCAGGAACACCAGTGGCCAGAGAGTAAATGGGCAGCACTTGTATCCTCTAGATTAATAGGCAAGGGTCTTAAAGCCTACGATGCGTTGCCTATAGAGTCTTGTATTATCTATGAGGAACTCAAGGAGGCTGTCCTGAGAGCATACGAACTACAACCAGAGACGTACAGGTTGAAGTTCCGGGGTGTTACCAAGGGTCGGGAGAGCACCTTTTTGGAGCATGCCCGGGAGCTGTCCGATGCTTTTGGGAATTGGCTGAGGTCGGAGAAAGCTACTACGTTTGACGACATTAAACAGTTGGTGCTTTTAGAGCAGTTTTTCAAATGCACGGGCGGCGACCTGACGTTAAACCTTAAAGAAAAGCAACCAAAAACTCTACAGGAGGCAGCTGAGATGGCTGACCTCCGGCTATCACTAATTCGTGGG
This sequence comes from Paralithodes platypus, assembly GCA_032716605.1. Lineage (NCBI taxonomy): Eukaryota > Metazoa > Arthropoda > Malacostraca > Decapoda > Lithodidae > Paralithodes > Paralithodes platypus. The sequence goes on along the minus strand of CM064497.1, from coordinate 46,713,457 downwards.
TGCGGGTCTGCCCAGCGTAGTGAGGCAGGTAACAAGGGGCGTGACGCCCCACCCCCCCGAGTTAGTGATATACCTTATGCAAACAAGTACAAGAGCCATGATACCAAGACTGACCACAAGACTAGCACCGTCCCATTTAAGAAGGGGCCGGGCCCTTCCCAGTACCAAGGGAAGCCCAAAGGGGAGTTGGAGTGTTTTCATTGTCATAAAAAGGGGCACTTTGCAAGAGTCTGTCCTAGCAAACCACCTACAGCAGCTGTGTCTTTGGCCTGCAACATTGGTGTGTCTCCGAAGTCATCTGAGTTTGCCCGGGGCAGTTCGTCAGAGGCTGAGGCACAGCCAATGCAGAAGCACCTGGGAGGCTCGAACCCTGCTCAGGATGTTTTTTGCGACCATAGAGGGCGGGGTTGCGTGATGTGGGCGGGGCGCAAAAGCATGGAGTAGAGGTCTTGCGTGATACAGGTGCTTCCCAGACTCTGATGAAAAACTTGACTGGCTACCCTATAAACGCGGCTCGGGTGGTGGTGGTGCAGGGTATTAATGCAACTCGGTCATACCCGCTGGTGCGGTTGGAGTTGGAGGTGGATGGTGTGGCACGTGAATTGGATGTCGGGATTGTGGAGAAACTGCCAGTGGAGGGCGTCGACCTTCTTCTCGGCAACGACTTTGCAATGCCCGCTTCTGAGGTTCTACCCTTAGTCGTTGCCGAGAGGCCGGCCGACGTGAGTAGGGAAGAGCAAGAGTGGGTCGAGCGGTGCCAGACACAACCCATGGCGTGTGTTGTCACCCGAGCTCGGGCAGCTAAAGTGTCACAGCCTAGTCCTCCGTCTTCAGACCAGCGGAGGAACGATCAACAGGAGGAGGCTAAAGCTGGAGTTGGTTTTAAGAGTTTTGACTCGGCGGCTCTCCTGGGTGATTCAGTATTAGCACCATTACTTAATTCTGGAGTAGCCCCTGGGCCTGTCATCGAGAGTGACGAGGCTGGGCATGACGAGTCTCCACGACAGCAACGTTATGTACATCGAGAGAGACAGAGGGAGCAGCCCAGTATCGGGGAAGGTCATGCATTGCTCCGGGAGCAGTTAGATCGTTTGGCACCCTCAGATATACGTCGGTTGCAACTAGAGGACCCTGAGCTCCAAACGTGTGCTAATGGAGCTGTAGAGCTCGACGAGGACGGTGATGCACAGCCAGGAGATTTTTTTTATTTAGAAGGCATCCTCTATAGGCGTTTTCAAGACCCTAAACGTAGTTGGCAAGAGGGGTCCGGAGTAGTGGACCAGTTGGTGGTGCCACGGGAGTGCAGGGATAGCCTACTGAGGTTGGCGCATGACATACCACTGGCAGGACATCTAGGGGTGAGAAAAACGGTGGCGGCTTTAGAAAAATTGTTTTGGTGGCCGGGGTTGAAGGGGCAGGTGGTAACCTGGATAGCAAGGTGTCATACGTGCCAGAGGGTTGGAAAACCTAACCAAACAATTCCGAGAGCCCCGTTGCACCCCATTCCTGTCAGTGGACCGCCCTTCAGTAAGGTCATCATTGATATGGTCGGACCCCTACCCCCTACTAGTGCCGGTAATAAATTTCTATTAACTATCATGGATGTGGCCACTCGTTATCCTGATGCATATCCAATGAGAAATGGCACAGCGAAAACTGTTGTCCGGAACCTGCTCTTGTATTGCTCGCGGTATGGTTACCCGCAAGAGGTGCAATCGGACCAAGGCTCTAATTTTACATCTAATCTGTTCAAACAAACTATGATTCAGCATGGCATCAGCACTGTCGTCTCTTCTGCGTATCACCCGGAGAGTCAAGGGGTGTTGGAGAGGTGGCACGCCACGCTGAAAAGCATGCTTCGATGTTATTGCGCAGAGAACGGAAAGGATTGGGACCTTGGTCTGCCGTATGTTTTGTTCGCGGCAAGAGAAGTACCTGGAGAGAGTCTCGGTTTCAGTCCGAATGAGCTTGTTTTCGGGCATCGGGTGAGGGGCCCTCTCCACATGGTGAAGGAGATTTGGCAGGGTACCGCTAAGCCATGTTCTATGTTGAGATACGTCCTCGAGAGCAGAGAGAGAATGCTTAGAAGTCTGGAGCTGGCCGGGTGTAATTTGGTGAGTTCGCAGGCCCGTATGAAGGACAGGTACGATACTAAGACGAAACTCCGGGAGTTTCAGGTAGGTCAAGAGGTGTTGGTCCTGTTGCCTTTGGCAGGTCATCCTCTGGCTGCCAAGTACGCTGGGCCTTATCGGGTGGTGTCGAAGATCTCCGATCTGGATTACCTCGTTGCCACTCCAGACCGGAAGAAGCGTAACCAACTATGCCACATTAATTTGTTGAAGGAGTATGTGAGGCGCCCACCTGAGTCACTAGCTGTCCCTGTGTTGACCTGCTGCGGTCATGGTGGAGAAGGAGAGGGGGGCAGCAATGATCAGGTGGATGATAACTGGGATTGTCATGTCTCGGCTGATCCAGTGGGCGGGGAATTCGAGCCAATGTGCGCATGATGCTCTGGCGCACCTGCCGGAGGAACAGCAGGTGGCAGTGCAGCGCCTGTTCGATTCATACCCCACTGTATTTGCCGAGCACCCAGGCCTCACTACTCAAGCGGTGCATGACGTCGATGTAGGAGAGCACCCCCCCTTCAAGTCGATACCTTATCGGGTGCCACCCATCAAACTCCCAGCGCTCAGGGATGAGCTGGAGTATATGCTGGCGAGAGGCTTGATCGAGAAGGGGGCAGTACGGTGGACTTCTCCTGTCACTCTGCAGCCCAAACCTGATGGAAAAGTTCGGTTCTGCATTGACTTTAGGCGGTTGAACGGGTTGACCCCCACCAACGCATATCCTCTTCCCCGGGTGGATGACAGTGTGGATAAGATCGGGAAAGCAAGGTACTTGACCAAGGTAGACCTCGTCAAAGGCTACTGGCAAGTACCACTGTCTGAGCGGGCTAAAGAGGTGTGCGGGTTTGTGGTGGATGGCAGTACTTACCGTTGCAACGTGATGCCATATGGTCTGAAAAATGCACCGGCCACTTTCCAGAGCTTAATGAACGACATCGTAGCAGACATCCCAAACTGTACTGTCTACCTTGATGACGTGATAATTTATGACAACGATTTCCAAAGTCACTGTGAGCCTTATTTAGTCAACTTAGTAAAGCAGGCTTGGTGGTTAATCTGGGCAAGTGTGACTTTGTGCAAGCCACGGTGCAGTATCTGGGGTTTGTGGTTGGGTTAGGGCAGGTGAGCCCGCCCCAACAGAATATACAGGCTATCGACTTGTTCCCCAGGCCGACCACCAAGCGGCAGATCATGAGATTTTTGGGCATGATTGGGTATTACCGCCGCTTTATAAGAGGTTATTCTACTGTGTTAGCTCCTTTGACAGATCTACTAGCTAAAGATAAAAAGTTCCGCTGGGCACCTGAGTGTGAGCAGGCGTTTCGAGTAGTTAAACACCTTTTATGCACTCGCCCTATCCTCAGGGCCCCGGACTTTGAACGACCATTTCAGTTGGCGACTGATGCCAGCGGAGTAGGGGCTGGTGCCGTACTTTTGCAGACAGACGAGGAAGGTCTTGAGCATCCAGTCAGTTTCTTTTCAAAGAAATTTAATTCAGCACAGAAAAACTATTCGGTTGTTGAAAAGGAACTGCTGGCAATCGTGTTAGCGCTCAGACACTTTGAGGTCTATGTTCCTGCCTATGGGCCAATCGTGGTAGTGTATACCGACCACCACCCGCTTAAATTCCTCAATCAATTCCACAACCGGAATATGAGGCTGACCAGATGGTCGCTCATGTTGCAAGAGTACAACTTAGACATTCGCCATATTGCCGGATGTGAGAATGTGATTGCGGACTGTTTGTCGCGGGTGGAGGATCCGGGGTAGGCTACCACAGTATGTTGGTATAGCCTCCTGTCTTGGCTCGCGGTGTATTTTTGCGCTGGTGCTTGTTGGCATCAGCGTAGGGTCGCAGGGCAGGAGTTGTTGGCTATGATTAGACGGAAATTAGGCTACATCTATAGTAGCCGCCAAAAACAACATTGAAATAAAGTATGAAAAATTAAATAAAAACTTTCTTTTTAATAATTAATTTTAAGATAATATTGTAGCTGAGTACTGAGTGCAGATGATTTTCCCTCAGTAGGCTGTGCTTCTTAAAGCTCGCTCTGGGAGCACAATGTTATGAATTAATGTATTATGTTTGGGAAGGGTGATAAGATTTTTTTATATATAAAATGTTGTTGTATTTTTTTTTTTGGAGACTGAGCTTGCATTCCATGAGTGGCAGAGTGGTTAGGAGTGGCAGATTCTAGTGACATTCTGCCTGTTCAGATATGGGCTCATGGTTGAGTGTCCCATATCTTGGGGGGGGGTGTGACGCCTCCCGGCGCTAGCAGAATGGTTGCGTGGGGCATTGCAGCTCGCTAGCGCTCGCCAGGATGGGGGGATAGGCTACAGTTGTCCTAGAATGATCTGCTTTATTTCATTAGGGTCGTGTTGCCACAGTCAGTCTAGAAATGGTCTTTGTTTTGGTCTGTGACCGCGCCTTATATTTTATATTCGCTATAATATAAATGTTGGTTGTGTGGGAGGCGAGCGAGAGCGGGTGAGGGAGTACACCTGGCAGCGGGGGGTGAGTCATGACACGGCTCGCTTGGGCGCTGACGGCCGGGTGGTCAACTAGTCCCTTCCCGTCGCGGCCTCATGTTTTTACCAAGCTCAGAGCTTGCCTGACACGCGTATCGTCTACATCCTTTGCAATTCTGTCCCCCATACTCGCCACTTTGCATACTATTTCTCTCTCTCGACTTCTCCTTTCTCATTCTCTAATCTTTATTAAACTCAACATCCCTTCTGGCTTCAGCATAGACGTTCACCGTCGGCCAGTCGTATTGTACGCGAAGCTCTCAGATATTTCCATGTATTAGGCTTTAATGAGGTTTGGAGAGACGGACTTTTCCGTGTGTGTCCTCTCTCGGGAAGGTTGTAGACCGGTATATGTCTCCCTGGCAAGGTGTTGAGTGATTCTGCTTGGTTATTTAAAGCTAGACTAGGGGTAAGGTTACTGTGTCGTTGTCTCCGATGTGTGCAGTGTTAGCCAAGCCCTGCACGACATCGACAAGTACTGTGGGAGCCTAGGTTGTCTTCGGGTGGGTTTACTTTGCGAGCACAGCACTGTGGTGTGAGAGGGCCATAGCCTATCCCTCACAACATAGTGCTGCCTCTTTGTGTTGACTTCTGAGGGATCGCCAGGATAGAACTAGGTACTAGAGACCTAGATTTATCAAGAGGGCATCCCCGTCATATAACGTAATCTTCATTATACCACCTTCGGACAACGTTAGGCTACGAGCCGCATGCTCGCCCATTGTTGCCCTGCCTTGATACCCCAGCTAGACTTTATTAACTAAGCAGACACTGGTTAGAGATAAGCTCCATTATTATATGTATGCCACATTATTATTCACTGCACTTTTGAGCCGAGGTTGTTGTTGAGTTGCACAACCCTAGTAGGCTGTTGCGTTGTGTCGCGAAGCATTTCTTTAGTTGTCGAGCATTACTACCTTTGCGCAGTCTTTATTATTCGCCTGCCTATTATTACTATATGTCCTAGCATTTATTGTAACCCGTATTCTGCATTATAATTGTTCAAGATTCTTTACGAACATCTTCCCAGCATCAGACTTATTTCAGAAGTTTCCAGTTGATGTTGCAGGACTAGCATTGCACTTTCTTTAATACAGGAGTGCCAGTTATTTGAGTATCTACCGTAACGTTAATTAATCACGTTAACTATCTTTTCTTTGTGTAACTTAATCGAGTAATCTTTTACTGTTTGAGAATAGGCTGTTTCATCGAGCGTCAGCCTAGTGTGTGTGCACCAGTTACCGAGTCATAGGATACCTCGTTGTCCAGGCACGACTCAGGGCGGTAATGGTGTTTTGTTTTCCAGTGTTTAAGGCAGGGGTTGGATCTAGTGTTACCGTTGTTGCATTTTGCCATTATCTAGTCCAATGTTGAAGAGCCCTATGTCTTTGAGAACCTGGATCGTAACAGGTGGAACAGTAATGAACCATACGTCCGACATCTGTGGCCTCCCGGCCCACACTAACTCCAGTTCCCCCACCGCACGGGAGGATGACAGTGTGACCAATAGTTCGCTAAAAGTGAACAATGTAGCAAAATCTGCTAAACTTCCATCTTTGAGGTAACACTGTCAGGGCTCCACGATTGCTACGTAGCTGTATGTGGTGTCATTGTGTAGCGATTTCCGCCTAGTTTTCGGCACAATACAGTTCCTTTCATGCTGATGGTTGATATAGCAGTCAGAATGGCCTGAAAAGGCCCAAAACGGCCACAGACCCCCCGCTAGACAAGGGTTAAAAGTCTATCATATCCCCTCTCTTTCTCCTAAATGCCAGTGTCCTCAACCTCTGCTCATAGCCCGCGTTCTTCAACATTGGTACTAGCTTGCTACCTCTCCTCTGCAGTTTCTCTACTGCTTCTATATCCTTTACCATATATGGAGCCCACACCTGGTTCGCATATTCCAGGTGCGGCCTAACCAGCGCTGTATAGAGATTCCTGAATATTTCTTCGTCAAGTGACACAAATGTCCTCCTCATCAGCCCTACAATTCTATTGGCTTTGTTTATCTTTTCTGCTAAATGTTCTGAGAAATTTAACTTATTGTCTACTAGCAGGGGGTACCCGGCGTTGCCCGGGTTTAAATTCTACTACCATAATCACCATCATCAATCACTACTACCACAATCATCACAATACTACTACTACCACAATCACATGCCTCGACCTCCCTGTGCCTCATTAATTAAACGGCGACCTCGATTTCGGCCGCTAAATGACATCCGATTTTGGATCTGACCTCATCCGTACCCCCATTTTGGGGGGCTGCGAACAACTTTCGTTCCATACACCTTTTCGATCGGAGGCCTCCTTCTGCCCCAAACGGCCATTTTTTTCAATTTTTTTCATTTTGTTTTTCAATTTCTGTCTCGAAACGACCTCCGATCGTGGCCTCGCCCCCTCTATGACCTGACCCAGGTCAATTGACACCCACATGCAAAGTTTAAGCTCCCCAGGTCCAAAACTGCGGCCGCCTATTAAGAACACACAGACAGACAGACAGACAGACAATCAAAAATATTATATAGATCACTACTCCTATATCCTTTTCTGCATTAACTTCCTCCATCGCTTCATACATACTGTATCCTACCTTGTCTATCTTGCTTGTCCCAATCTGCATGTACACTACTTGCATTTTTTTGGATGAAAAGGCATTAACCAATGTTCAGACCATCCCTTCATGCCCTCCTCATATCCTTGAAGCAAACTCACATCTTCCTTACTCCTCACTCTTCTATACAGCTTAGTGTCATCCGCATACAGGTATATCTCACTTCCATTAGTTATAACTTCAGGTAAATCGTTGATAAATATAACGAACAGTATTGGTCCCAACACAGATCCCTGAGGTACCCCACTTGTAATTTCCCTCCACCCCGAGCCTATTCCATTCACCAGTACCCTCTGTCTCCGATCTTTCAGGAATGCTTCTATCCATTTCACACATTTCTCCCCTATATTATAGCTTCTAACTTTCTCTATTAACCTATTATGTGGGACCTTATCGAAGGCCTTCATAAAATCGCAATATACCATGTCTATAACATCACCATCCTCCAGAATTTGCATCCAATCATCTACCACCTTAATTAGCTATAGTACCGTTGACCTCCCCGGCAAGAATCCGAACTGTCTCCCACTGAAAAGTTGGTTTGATTTCATATGCTCCATTATTCCTTCTCTAATTACCGTTTCCATTAGTTTACACACAACACTTGTCAAACTGACTGGTCTATAATTTCCTGGCTCATTTCTCTTTCCCTTCTTAAAAATAGCTGTTATGTTTGCCTCTCTCCAGTCCATCGGGATTTGTCCTGTATTAAAAGATACCTCAAATAACATTTTTAATGGCTCTACTAACATCTCACCTCCTTCCTTTATGATTCTTGGATGTATCCCATCCGGTCCCGGGGACTTACTTCTGTTCATTTTTTCTATAGCCCTTCTTATTCTAGCATGGGAAAACTCTATTAGTTCTAGTGCCGGTGCCTGTTTGATGGGAATAGTAGGCACTGCATCATCCGACTCCACTGTTAGTACCTCCCCAAAGTATTTCCCCAGCACCTCTGCTTTCTCCTTATCAGTTTCTGCTCTATTCCTATCATCCAATTCTCCTATCAGTTCTGGGATACCTACTCTTCTTGTTAACTTCTTGTTAGCGGGTGCCCAACCCCAAAAGGGGTTGAAATAGGGGAGCTATCCCCCCGCCAAAGGCGGCTTTCTAGGGCCTTTCCTAGCTGATGCTGAGACGATTGGGTTCTAGTCATGTAGTGATGGGCTGGTCTATCAGAGTGAGAGCTGAGTAATCTCTGCCATACCCATAGCTTACTCTGACTGTTCCTTTAACTTATATAATTTCTAGATCTCAAGTGACGGCGTCTCTTCCGTGGATTGACCTCCCAATCTACCAAGATTGGAAGCCAAAGTGTCACATTTTTCCCTTGCCCCTCAACTTTCTCTTTATAATTGCTGAGGGGCACAGGGCCCTGGGTGGGGCTTTGGTTTCCCGGGCGTTTTCGCACCCTCCTCAGCTCCCCGCCATGGAGTGGCTTCGGTCACCCAGGCTTTATTGTGGTCGGTGGGGAGGGTTCTGTGGGGGCACTCGGTTATGGCCTTGGAATTGCTCGGGGCCTTGGGGCTGTTCGGCCAGGCAGCTTGGGGAACAACAACAACAACAACAGCAACTTTTTCTGAATGTACTTCCAGAATATTTTTGGATTATCCTTCACGTTTTTTGCAATCTCTCTCTCCCTCTCCTTCACCCCCCTCCTTGTCTCCCACCTTATTTTATTGTTTATTTGTCTACGTTCCAAATCCACTTCTTTAGCTTCTATACTAGACCCCCTGTTCTGTTTTATCACTTTTAGCCTATCCCACAATCGTTTCTTTCTTCTTTTCATTGTCCAAAGCTTTCTTTTCATTGGTACAGTATTACCAATATTATATTATTTTGTATTATTATTATTATTATTATTATTATTATTATTATTATTATATTATTTTTTTATAATAGAATGGGACTGATTGCAACAATAACATATTTTCTTACAGCCTATCAGCAATGCTGACTTCATAGTTCCTGTTGAAATAGATGGAACCATCCACCAAGTTTACGTATTAAAGAGACCATTTGTGGACGACTTCCTGCAGAAGATGGGAGAGTTGTACGAATGTGTTCTCTTCACCGCCAGTCTAGCTAAGGTATTTGACTCACATATTATCACTGGTACCTATGGATTTGGATTACATATTCTGGTAGGTTTAGTCTTTTATGCAAATAATTTCTTATACAGTACTGTACCGTATATACTGTACTGTACAGTATTTAGAATGTGTTTGATGTAGATTACTGATAAGATTTGTACAGCATTTGAGCTGAATGTATTTTGGTATAATACAGTTTACTGGTTATTTATCAACTCATATACTGTACATATGACTAAAGTGGAAAATGTAGTTATAAATTTAGTAAATTATTGATCATGATATGTTCTCATGTATAGAGTGGGTTGTTAAGCTGTAATTCCTCACCTTACCCAAAGCAATTCTGTTGTTAAACCACCAGATGTCAATACTATCATTGCTCTCACTAAGAATATTTTGAAGGACATACCAGGTATATACAGTATATATTCATGTACTGTATATGCATTGTATTCTTTTACTAGCTTTAAATGTGAATTTTCATAGTTGTTTTTGCTTGGTATAGATATTTTGTATGTTAAGGTTCTGGAGGTACTATCTGGAGATTTCAGAGCTGGACTCCCCTGGGAACTGTTATAGTGTCTGGGATGCCAAGGCCAAGTTCATAAGATGGAGGGAGGGCATGGCAAGTAAAGGCTTATGAGTTAATATTAATACCTTACAACGAATGAACGGAGGTTTTACACAGTAGATTAGGGCCCGGAAAGGTAGAAAAAAAAAGTGGTGCATACTTTTGCGTAGTATGCAGAAAAGGGATGGGTGCGAACTGAATACAGTGTAGCATCTTGCTACTTGGGAGATACCATCTCTTCCGGTGGTGGGGCCGATGTCGCACACAAACAGGCTTGGATGGTTTGGACATGTGGAAAGGATGAATGGAGTAAACTGGGTAAAAAGATGGAAGTCCGTGAACTTGGAGGGAGCTGCACCAAGGGGCAGACCAAGATAGACGTGGGATCAGACCCTACGATCTGATCTTGAATTGAAAAACCTGACAAGTAAGGCATCTCTGAACAGGACTGCCTGGAGCGCCGTCATTAGGACATAAGACCGGAAAACACTTCATGTAGAGCACTTTAAATATATGTATGTAGTTGTTTAAATGTTATTTTGATATCCACATCCATGTGATCATAATTCAGTCTATGTGTACCCCATGACAGTTCTCTAGAGGAACTGAGTCTTCTCACGGGTGGCCTATAATTACTAAGAAGCAATTCTCTCTATTATGTACAGATGCCTTTCTATCACCAACCCTCATTAATCTGCTTGCAATAAAATAGGGAAAGCATTGGTGGTCGGACTTAAGCGACCCTCCCTCGTGAACAGAAGATAGATGATCAAATGAGTTACCTCGGCATATGGAAGCATATGAAGGCGATTCATTCGCAGCCATCCCCTCTCGTGGATTACGGCGTCTGGCAATAGATAGTTAGATAGATGATGGTGCTGCCAATTTTGCTGAATGTCACCACCTACCCTGGCTAGCCTATATGCATAAAAGAACCCTCCCTTATTATTTACATTCCTAGCCAAACAGTTATATGTGTAAGCTGTCCTCCCCTATTGCCATGCCTTTTTGTGTGTGTTCCCTTGGTATATTTCCAATAAATTTTGTTTTACTTATCTCACAGCATTTTTTTTTTTTTTTTTTTTTTTTTTTTTTTTTTTTTTTTTCCCCCCAGTGTTTAGAAATCTGACGGCTTTTCTTTTTTTGTCTGTTATAGTATGCAGACCCGGTAGCAAACCTTCTGGACAAGTGGGGAGTGTTCCGGGCGAGGCTGTTCCGGGAGTCGTGTGTCTTCCACCGTGGCAACTATGTCAAGGATCTCAGCCGCCTGGGCCGTGACCTTCACAAAGTGGTCATTATGGACAACTCGCCAGCGTCGTACATCTTCCACCCAGACAATGCCGTGAGTTAAAAATATTTTGGGAGATTAGATTCTTCCACCCTCAAAAATACTCTTGGTGACCTTTATGATTTATACATTGGTGTACCCGCATCCTCAAGCCTTCAAGCGTGGTAAAAGACCCATTTTTCTATCACCAACAAAGGTTAGTTTCATAAGTGCAGTAGTCATCTGTCTGGGTCTCAAAATATAGTATGAATATATAATACATAGCCTACAGCAATCAAATTATCAGTTCCTTGTCAATTTGAACATACTGCATTCCCAGCCATAAACGTAATCCTTGCATGGTCAACTTCCAAGGCGAGAGACAACCTGCAAAGCTGACCAAAGAAGACTCACATGTTAGCAGAGGATCCACACACAATCCACAAGAAAAATACAATAATACATTTTATAAAGATTAGCATACTCTACCCAACCTTATCTATTTCTGTCTGTCTCTTTTCCTGTTCTACTTTTCTTACTTCGGAGGCAGGAAGCTAGGAATCCTCCTCCCCTTGTAAAATTCACCTACTAGACGAGACAGAGAAAGAGGCGAGGGAACGCGAAAGTGGTACCGGACCCCCATAATTGGAATTTTAAATGTTGTTTCTGTTCGGGCTCTGTCTCAAGTCGGCAACCCCCAGCTATGGGGTATGTACCTGAGTATATACAGTACATAGATGATGATGATACAATTTTTGCCACCATGCACTCCCTGCTGAATAGCAGGGCTAAGGTGGGTGCCCTGATGATCAGGGACTTTAGTGAACAGTTGACACAGATTGATAGTCCACCACACCTATGTTCACCTATGTGGAGTTCGCCACTCTGCTAGTGGCACCGAAGAGTGCACCGCCCTTTGTTGTTGTTTAAAAATTAGTGCAGCAGACTGTTTGAAGCTCCCCTGCGAAGATGGGCTCGTCTGGCACTTTTTGCAGTTCGACATCGAGGGCTCTCTTGAAGCTGTCTAACGAGACGCCACTTATGTCTCTTACTCGCTGCGGGAATTTGTTGAAGAGACGTGGTCCTCTATGTGATAACCAGCCCTCTCGTAGCGTGCCCATGCACCCCGATTTTTCATCTCTTGGATATTGCATTCCCAGCTTCTCCTATCACTGAATTTTATGACTATCAGGGTATGTAGATTCAGTACAAAACCCTCTGCAATTTTCCACGTGTTATTATTAAGTAACGTTCCCTTCTATTCTCCAATGAAACAGTGATTTTAAACGCTCCCAATAGTGTAACTGTTTTACTGAGTTTATATATGAGGTGAAATTCCTTTGTACACTCTCCCAAGTCATTAATTTCACCTTCTTTATATGGGGATGTTAATATGTTACAGTATTCTAGCCGCAGTAGCACTAGGGATTTGAAGAGCATTATCATAGGCAATTCACCGCAAGTTTTAAATGTACGTAGAATCCAACTTATTAGCCGTTTCGCAGCTTTAACTTTGACCTGGTTATGTACTTTGACTCTCATATTTTCAGACATTATCATCCGAAGGTCTTTCACATTGTCTTTACGTTCTATTATGTAGTTGGATTCTGTTATATAAATTGTGTTCTCTCGTATCGTAGTACAGTACTGTAATTGGAATTTTTCTTCATTAACCCTCCAGACCCATTAGGGCTCTTGAACGCCCATAAAAAACACACCCGAGCTACCCGGAAGGGCTCTTAAAGACCCATGAGCTCAAAGCCTGTAAGCTTGGTGTGCGAGACGTCGGTCCGACGCATGTAAACAACAGCCGGCTGGACCCACGCCCCGCATCTCCGGCCACAAGAAGGAGTGCGTCGCTTGTTCGTGTGTGCCTGTATGTTATTGTTAAGTATCGAAAAGTAGTGTAAAGTGGCTGTTTTTGCCATAAAGTTATCTCCAATGAAATCATCATCACAACTGAACCAGTTGACTTAGAGAGCTCTACTTAACGCCATTCTACAGGTACGAAACACATCTACGCTTGGGGATGCGCGGGAATGCGGAAGCAGTCAGAATAACAAAGATACGGTAGCCTAGGCGTAGACGTTTTTCGGCCAAAACACCCGGGTTTCGGTATGGAATACATAGCCGGGGCTGGAGGGTTAAACTGCATGATATTTCCCCTGGTTCACTGGAACACCTTATTTATGTCCTCCTGCAGCTGGCCCGTGTCTTCCTGTGTCTTTACTATCATACTTAGTTTTGTCTCATCAGCAAAGGAGGACACTGTACTGCGTCTTGTGTTGGCACCTATTTCATTAACTAGAATGAGGAAAAGAACTGTTCCTTGGGGCCCTGAGCTTTTGACATCCGAAGGTTCAGATGTGACTTGATTTACTGCTACTGATTGTTTTCGGTTCACGAGGAAGTTGTATATCCACCTTCCGATTTTACCTGTTATCCCTTTTGCTTTAAGCTTGTGTGCGATAATACCAAATGCCTTAGCAAAATCGTTGTAAATGACGTCCACGTTTGTCTTTTCTTCTAGGGATTTAAGAATTTTGTTATAATGTTCCAACAGTTGTGAGAGACATGATCTTTCTGCTCTGAACCCATGTTGACCGGTGTTGTGTAGTTAATATTTGTCCATAAATGTTGAGATTTTGTCTCGCAGGACTCATTCAAAAATGTTAATGATGTGGGAAGTCAGAGTTACCGGGCGATAATTTTTTGGTAGTGGTTTACTCTCTCCTTTATGCAAAGAGGCAATTATTGCGTTTTTCATGCTGTCCGATATCTCTCCAGTGTCTAGACTCCTTCTCCACATTATAGCCAGGGGTTTTGAGAGGTTTTCCTTCTATCTAACTATCTATTGCTGGACGCCGTGATCCCCGAATGGGTGGCCATGAACGAAACGCCCCCATGCACCTCTGTCTCCAGTCAGTCGACGTCCCTCCTCCCATCCAGCACTGCTTTCACGCATATACTATTTAACTCCATCCATCCACCTCTCACTCGGTCTACCTCTCCCTCTGTCCTTCCACCTCACTCTCGCACACTCTCTTAGTCATTCTCTCGCTTCCCTTACGTTCGACATGGCCGAACCATCTCAAGGTGTTCCTTTTCACACTTTTCAGCACATCTAAATCAATACCACAACTCTCTCGTACTTCCTCATTCGTCTGTCTATCCCTCCATGTAACTCTGCACGCAGTTCTCAAGTAACTAATTTCCACCCCTCTCACTCTTGGTTTGAGTCTCTTCACCAATGTCCATGCTTCATGTTGGTACAACATGAAATGTTATAAATATGACATGTACCTGCCTTGCATAATTCCAATTAAGGATAGTCCAATAAGGCCGTTAAGCGTATTTCCATTGGGGTCCTTGTGGATCTTCATAAACGTAAATGTAAACATTTAGTAGCTAAGCAGGTTAAAGCTCCTTTGGCATGTGGTAGAGGTAGCCAGTTGCTATACACTCAATCCTTTAGCCATTGCTTTTGGATGAATGTGATATTATTGTTAATAGAGGTACAGTACATACATTACTCCCTATTTTACTTGTTATTGTGCAACAAGGTCATAGAACTTGAATAATGTTAGTTAAGCCGCATCTCCAGTTTTTCCCATTTACATGTCGAGAAGCTATTTTATTATGTTTACCGGGACTCATCAGCTCTGTTAAAGTACTGCACTTAGTCCTAAAAGGAAACTTAGAAAATAAAGCAATGTTTAATAAGAAGCCAAAGACAAATTATCTTCTGATAATGTTGGGACCAGAGAGAGGACGGGCTTCTGGTAAAGGTCAAAGCTACTTAAAGGCGTACTGAAGGTACTGAGGCAATGGAAATAGATACACTAACATCCCCTCCTGAATTTTCAACAATTCTAGTAGCATTTGATTATTTTTATGTATTTGTTACATCCCCTCCTGAATTTTCAACAATTGTAGTAGCATTTGATTATTTTTATGTATTTGTTATATTAATATAGTTTACAATTGACAGGTGCCGGTCTCGTCGTGGTTTGACGACATGAGTGACTCTGAGCTGATGGACCTGGTACCGTTCCTGGAGACTTTGAGCAAGGTGGACGATGTGTACAGTGTGCTACGGAACTGTAACAACCCACTCAACTCCCAGACCCCTCCCCAGCAGCAACCACAGCAGCAGGGGGGCCAAGTCCTCCCTCAGATCACCCAGGGCCCTATGACGCAAGTTCAACAGTCCCCAATGCCACTTATATCCCAGCAGAACCAACAACAACAGCAACAGCAGCAGCAGCAGCAGCAGCAGCAGCAGCAGCAGCAGCAATACCAGAAGGACTACGAGGATGGCAAGGATGGGCCTTCGTGAGGGCAGGGAACCATCGTGACTGGGCAGGACTCGCTGGTAGAGACTGACGTGACGGTGTGAAGTGAGTTCTCTTGGAGCCCTCCCTCATTCCCCCCTCTCTGTCTCTCTCTCTCTCTCTCTTTCTCTCTCTGTCCGGGACACCACCTCTACCACAACCGCCACCTCCACCGCAACCACTGCCCCACCTATCCAAACCCCCCCCCCCCCCCCTGACCCAACCCACTATCCCAAACATATCCCCCCAGCCTCCCTGTTGTCCTTCAGGGTACTCAGGGCTCACTACTCTTGTAGTGCATTGGTTTTATTGAACTTTGAGTAAACTAATGCTGCTATCCAAGTAAAGCAGCCACAGACCCAGGCCTTGGGGAGGACTGTTTCCTGGTCTAAACAGCCAGTAAAGGTCTGGAACTATTCGGGAACTTTAGTGAAACAAAAAAGTTGTATAGTTTCCTGATGGGTGACAACACTCAACCCTGTTTGAGTATGACTAGTGAATTAGGTGACAGCCAGTGGTACAGACAGTCTGCAGCCTACATACCATATGAAGCATAACTAGCCATGCCCACCCATGTATTTTATTGGATATGAGCATCTAATGCTATTTATATGTGATGAATAATATTCATATTTGTGCTGGACTCAGCTCAGCAGGATTAAATTAGACAAGTGCCAAGATGAGACTCCCACTCAGTGTCGTCATATCATGGACTGCTGTATATTATAGCACTCATACTTTTAACTGTATGATGTTATGCAGCTTCTATTTTAATAATTTTTACCTAAGATTTAGTGGCATAGTTTGTGTGCTTTACCACATTCTGAACAAAACAGATTTTGTGTGCCAATGCCGAGTTTTCCCGTATTTTATTTCCCAATATTATCGACGGTGAACGCTCTACTGTCTTTGTTTTGATATTCATTTTAGGTTATTAGGATACCTCAGTAATGCCTAACCTCCATCCTCTGCTTAGTTTCTGTATTACTCCGTTAGAATAGCTGTGACACCGTTGATGCTGGGTTACGTAGGGTGATGGGGGCTACTAATTATTGTTGACGCGGGGACGGCCGGGTAGTATACCGGCTCTACAGTAAAAAACAAAAAAATAGGTATCTTTGACACTATACTCCGTTCGAAGTAACTTGGCAGGAAATCCTCACCTAAGTATGATTATGAAGTAATATGATTGATTGGTAATAATGTGTGCCCTTGAAGCTGAGTAATAAAGAACTTTTATTCTATGCAAAATAGGAAAATAAATGTAAACAATGGTGAATAGCAGAGGCTAAAGGAGGACTAAGCTGCCAAGTTAACATAAACGGTAGTGTAGCGGCTGTACAGTAACATTAGCCAGAGTAAACACAAGAGTTGGAGCCGTGAGGGAAGAGGAGGTGGTGGGGATACATATTCCTCAAGTTTGGACGGATTCATACACTAGCTCTTATTCTCTTCTACCAGGACGATTGTGGTAGCTCATCCTATGCTATACTGAACTGAATATACTCACCATATGAAGAGGAATACTTTATTGATAATGTTTATCATATATCTTTAACAGGCCAATAACCTGAACTGACCTAATCTGTACTATCCTAACCTAACCTGACCGCTGGAGCTAGGGTAGATTAGGTTATGTCTGGTTAGGTTATGTAAGGTTATACAAGGCGAGGTGATTGTCAAACCAGAAGTTTAGTAATCTAAGCTAACATGACCATTAAGTTAGGATAGGCTAGGATAGATTAGCATGAGCGTCCTGGTAAAATACTAGTACTGTAGGTGTAGTGTGTGAATATGTCTAAAGTTTGTGGACCATGTTGCGTGGGCGGCAGGTCACGAGCACAATAAAGCTTCCAAGTAAACGTCCAATAGTAAGCAAGGCCTTTCTTCCACTATAGTTCACTCCTACCATTTGTCCATCACCTGTTATGTAGATTTAGCCTATACATACATTTATATATATAAGCATACAGTATATCTATATATATTATAGATAACATATATATTGACTACATACATATTATTTTTATTCAATTTTATATGTATGAACATATATACTTGACCTAAACATTAATCATTTAATTTGGGCTTCTTGAATTTCAGTATTTAAATATATATATTGCCAATCTTTAACTCTTGAGTTACAATTTGTTATTGTACAAAATCAGTTGCATATTATTGAAATATTATTACATTGTGAATGGTGACAATTTTGGTGACTCGGTATGCTAGAGTTTATTGGTGCTCTAAAGATAACTTTCTGTGATAGTGGGCAAAACTTGGAACCTACAGATAGGACGGGAGACGAATATTTTGTACAAATTATGTGGCAGGAAGCAGTGAAAGCCTAATGTACAGTTGGCCACATTAATTTGGGTCCACTCCCATGATTTTATGTATGGAAGTAAAAATTGTAAGATTGAATTAGAAGCTTAGTTTGTTATGTAGTAGTTAATTCATATGATCAATTAACGATTTTATAACAATTTATTCTTGAAAGTTAATCACAATATTTTTACTTTCGTACATATAATCCTGGAGTGCATGCAAATACATGTGGCCAAGTGTACATAATACAACTAGATATATGACTGCTGTACTATGGAAGCTAAGCCTTGACTGGACTGTTTGTCATTGTTACTGTGCACTGAGAAGGTCATGAGGACACTGGTTATCATCTTGACCTGGCCAACATTACACCATTTTATGCAGCTCTGGAAGAATCTGTCAAGATCAGAGGGTCAGTTGCGATAGTCTGTACCCGGTTAATTCCTGGAGGTCTTTCATAAGCTGAATAAAATGGTCTAGTGTCAGCCAGAACAAGAATAAACTGACGCCACCATATTGATAGGGTAAAACTGGTGAGTTGCATAGTAAATCTGTTTGTTAATAGAATACGTACAGTATATGCGATTATATCTATCTCTATGTATTAAATTAGCCACAACAATTTCAAAGCAGTACGGTAGGTACTCTTGCAAATGTTACATCTTCATCCAGTTCCATATTCTCCCATACAAGGGAGAGTTCTGCTATATTCTTAGTTGAATTCATATGCATTAAAGGCCACAAAATACTGCCAGATCTTATAAGTACAGGACTATAAGATTTTTAACATCGTTCTTAACACCAATATTAGATTAATTAGATTAATTGCAAAACAAACAAACAAACAAAACCATAAAACGCACAATGTAAAGACAAGCAAACTTATCAAGATCACTGTGTGATTATTATATGAGTACTGTCATTATTTCATCATTTGCGTACTGGTATATCAAATATGACAGATATCTATCTTTTTATAATGGCTATAAAGGCACAAAGAACATAAAAAATATTTATATATATATATCTTAATTAATGTTTCCCAATTTTGAATAATGAAAAAACTTCCCCTTCCTACCTGGCAATATTAGGAAACTCATAGTTCAGCCTTGTCCTATTAGGCCCTGGCCATTGGT
Source organism: Paralithodes platypus (assembly GCA_032716605.1). Classification (NCBI taxonomy): domain Eukaryota; kingdom Metazoa; phylum Arthropoda; class Malacostraca; order Decapoda; family Lithodidae; genus Paralithodes; species Paralithodes platypus. The sequence goes on along the minus strand of CM064497.1, from coordinate 46,694,456 downwards.
CAGGTTCACACTCAACAATTGACAGACTTCGTAAGTATGTATGTATGTATATACTCAGGCACATACCCCATAGCTGGGGTGGCCGACTTGAGACAGCTTGAACAGAAGCAACAAAATAAAATTGAGTAAAAAATTCACACACTTTTAGGTCACCCAGGAGAAGACCCAGAGACCAAGGCCCATTTTGGGTCCCCAGCAAAAGACCTTGTAAGTAATGATAGAACATTCATATTCTAAGTCTCTCCTTGTACTGGCCCCCTAAAAAGTATCGGCAGTTTTCCCGTCATTACTATACACTCTGAAATGCTGGATGAAAAATGATTTTTATATACTGTACAGTGCAGTATCCATCCACAATTTGTATCCATCGCCTGAATGACGATACATTTTTGTGGGAGAGGTGCACATACAGTATCACAAAATTTTAAAAATATATATTATTTGTCCAGCATGGTTTTGTGACCTACGACCCAAACTGTAACTATGAATATGGTTGCATAATGTCCACTAACAAAATAAAGATGAAGTAACTGGCTCATGTGGTGATGGCTAATATTGCTTTTTGTGAGACCTTCAACTTGGACAGCCGTCTAATGATGTTTACAAAATCTTCAACAGATTTCCAGTATAATGACTCACTAGTGCATTTCAAAATTGTATTTTGCCCTACTGAGTATAGGGTACACTAACCAATTAGTATGCGGATATCGATAACAAAAATACCCATTACAAAAAATAGTTAGGTTCATAAATTAAATGTCAAAATGTACCTAAGTATTGTACATCTTTATAGTACTGTAAATTTACTAATCTCGCTTCTATTTTTATTGTTGGTACCAGTAGTATTTTTGTATTAATTACGAGTACCAATTACACCAGCGCGTTGGAATTGGCTAGTGTACCTGACTTGCTTCTAACCCAATGTGCCGTGACCTGCTAAAATAACTTGGGCCCAGTATCATAAAGAAGATATTACACTCATCTCAAGAAAAAAGTTTATTTATTTATTTTATTTTATATTATAATTATATATACCTGTATAATTATATACTGTATATATTATACATATATATAATTTTTTTTTTTCTTCTGAACTATCGGCACTGTAGTTATAGACATTGGTCCATGTACCTAGACTAACCCAATAATTTTAAGTGGTAATTACTGTAGTTTTGGTGTATTCCTAAACAGTCAGTATGATTGTTGTACTTGCAGTGAGAGTACTGTAATATGTTCCAATATTAACTGGCTAGGAATATGGCAAAACTATGATAATAATTAGCACCATCACTGATGGGGTTTATCAAAGTATAGAGGCCATTATGCCAAAATACAAAAGACTAATAATTTCTTGCTCTCATCTAAGCATCACTCGGGATAGTTTCTGGACGCCTTTTTCATTATGCATATTTAACCATTAGGGTGGTTTTATGGATGTGGTTTGTTGTACATAAAATTATTAATATGATTTATTAAAGTATATAAAGATATTCATAAATCATGCTCTATAGTACGATATTGTATGCATATTGTAAAAAGGTAAACTACAAGTTATAGGTAATGTCCAGGAATGTTTCCAGTGATGGTACTCTACTTGGTTAGCCATGAAAAAAATATAATATATATATAAGCCAAGTCTTGAGAATTCGCAGCTTAGAAAGAAGATAATAAACCCTCTTTAAAAAAAAACTAAACTACAGTAGGCCTATACAGTATATATATATAAATCTGATAGTTCAGCTTAAGTAGTTGAACCTTATGAGGGTCCCAGACCGGTAGGCTGTAGCACATTTTTTTTTTCCAGCATAATAATAGAAGCAAGGGAAAAAATCTGTAAGTTCAACTTAGAAAGAAGAAAACTAGGACATGGGAGATTGAAGATACTGTACATGCGAGAGTTGAGTGTTGTTTTCTCTATTATGTGTGATCCCTGTGTTGTACTCTGCCTGGCCCACCCCGACCTCCCAGATAGTATATAACTCTACCGGTCGTATTCATAAAGCCGCCCCACGCAGTTGCTTTCCGGTTGACGCAACAAATATTCTGTCGCCGTCAACTGTTTCTCTACTTAGGACAGCGCAATAAGCCTCGGAAGCATTTGTGAAGTGCTGTGGTATATCTTTTAGGTTTGATCGTTTCAAAATTTTGTAACCTAGACAGTCGACATTTCATTAATCTTGCCACTTGCCCTAAAAATCACCAAAGCCAAAACTTCCTAATATTATGAATCATGCAACCTAATGGAAATCACCTGAGTAGGCAATTTTTAAGACAAGTGGCTAGTTTAGTGCAGTGGCACTTTAGTCTTGTTTATGTTAGAGGTACAGTTGTCGGCGACGGCACATAAAAATTTTACGCTTAAAGTGTGGACTGTATCGACCCATCTCACATGTTAACGGTGTTTGTCATCTGTTATGTTTAAGGCGGCATCACATAGGCTTAATGTTTTTTCCCGGTGTTTTTTATTAACCAAAATTGTACAGTACTTGATTTTGGCTTAGGATTCTTGGAGGAAAATTTCCAAAGTAAGTCAGACAGGTTGATTAATTCACTTGTATTAAGTTGGAATTGATAAAGATTGCATATAAATCAGGTAATTGAAGGTACAGTACTGTAATACCAACAAAAATTGGTGAAATGTGATAGCCAAAATCTGTAATGGGCTAGAAGAAACACTGAATAATATTATAATGTCCGTGTGATGCTGTCTTTATCGTGTGTGACTTGAGTCGAGCCACTTCATCAGTAATGTTATCTAGTAACCTCTTCAGTATCACGGCACCGTTTTCTTTTTATTCTGGCTAAAGTTAGACTATTTTAGACAGCTTTTGGAGGAACTGTAGGAATCAAAGGGCTGTGCAAACTATCTCATTTTAACCCTCTTTGACACTCACTAATCCTTCCTAAGCTGAAAGTTGCCTAATGATATCTGTAGTAAAATTAAGAAAGGCGTCGTTGTACTGAAAGAGTGAACTTTTCGTCAAGAGGAGCAAATAACTGGCACCAAGATTTACCTCTTCAGTACCATGACTCCTTTATTTATTATATTTTGGCTCAATCGTTAGGTGATTTCATTCAGCTTTAGAAGGATCTCTAGGAAAGAAAGAGGTATGCACAATGAACCCTATGACTTAAAGATCATTCCTAAGCTGAAAACAGGGTGGCGCAGAATTTGTTTACCCCGTCGACCCAGCTGACGCCTACACTGGGTAACCACATTTTGCAAGACTTTGTGTAATGTGTTAATGGTAGCCAGACTGTAAATGAGATAGTGAAGTGATGGTAGTTAAGGAGTTAAAGATACGACCCTCTGTCCTCTGTCCCTCTCCAACAGCTCTAAACTAATGGTTGCCACCTATCTTAGAAACGTTTTTAGTACAATGTCGGATAGCTTTCAAAATAGTAATGATTATTATTAAATAATTTACTTTATTGATTTTATATTATTATTATTATTATTATTATTATTATTATTTTATTATTATAAACTTAATCATGGTGCACATGCTTAGCAACTTTTGAAATGTAGTAGCTGTATTATGATAGTGATTGGTTCTTTGCGAAAGTGTTAAAATGAATTAATGAAATATATGAATCATAACTTTTATTATATTTATACGGTAATGTCTCCATTGTACATAGTATGGAATGAGATTGAGAAGTGTGATCGTAAATATGTTGATATCTCTGCCATGCAAGAAATTTATTGTGGCATCTAGGTAAGTGGTTTCTCATGACAGTTTGGGCTGGTGGGAGGGAGAAGTAGTAGTAGTGGTGGTGTGTGTGTGTGTGTGTGCATTGTTGTTAACACTTCCTGAACAACTCAACCAATACACCATTTACACCGCTAGATCTCCACCAGGAACAACTAAACCAGTACCTATTTCAATTCCTAACATAACATAACCTAACCTTCCTGGTTGAGAAGTACTGGTATAAATAGTGTAATGGTTAAGTTGCCTGGTGATCGTTGTTGAACAATGCTCTATAATGTACATAGACAAAAAGTGCAGTACTCAACCTAGTTGTGTCAGTGGATGCAGCTGGGTAATCTGTTGCATAAATCATAGAAACTTTTCTCAATATGTACAGTACAGTGGCCTTATTATTGTTAATGTTTAAACACTATGTTTTGTACTGAAATGAATTCTTTAGAGATTAGACTATATGAATGATAATAATATCTTTAATAATGTCCGTGCAACCTAGTGGAAGTGTGCTTCCCTGAGTAGCTCCTTTTTATGGCAGTTGAAATGGCAGTATGTATTTTATATTGGTTTTCTGTTATAAAGGAGCAATTTATTAAATGTGTTACAGAGCATTTATTAGGGGCGCAAGAGTTTGTATTTGATGTTTGGTTGGACAATCAAAATGTTGAATGTTTATAGCGGTTAAAGGAAAAGGAAGATGAAAGCAAAAGATAGATACGTGAAATTCTGTGAATGTTCGAGTTTTGGAACAGGGGCTGGTGATTCCATTTCTGATTATGTATCAAATTTCACATATTCTTCTGTATACAAAATGAAGCCTCTGAAATCTCAAGTCAAGAGTATTTCAAAAGTCTTTGTGCTATTTATAAGTATTACAAGGTTATATTTGTAAAAAATATTCATATCTCGGCATGATTTGAAAATTTCTCTGTTTGCTTATTGTGATTTGATTTTGAATTTAATTAAATATAGTGAAACAGTTACTGATTATGTTATGACTTATGAAAATAATTTGTTATTTAACTCTTTTCTGTATGGGACATTGTATCTAGGCAATTTGTTATTGTGTACTGATACTGTAGCCCGCAATCTTGACAGAAATGCACAACCGCTATACATGCACACATACATACATACATACATACATGCATACATACATATCAGTTAGGTTAAATGTTACCCTCGAGCAATATAATTGTGACACTCAGTCATGTATTAAAACATTATGCTATAGAGATTTCGGACACAAAATTGTCCCTTGGATTTACTTAGTTGCTTACATGTACAGTATTGTAATGTATTTTATAGATTATATTAATCAACACTGATCAAGTAACAAAACAAAGTATTACTAATTGAAATTAATAGTATTTAGAATTTTATCTTATAATGTATATGGTCAAAGTTAACTTTATGATATAAATATACGGTATATCAATCTTGCAATGTCATTACTAACAATATTTGTTTATGCCGTAGTAATAATAGGTAGTTCATGATTCAGTTACAGATTTACTAACTATTGTTAGAATCTCAATGCTTTTAGCAAATTGTGAGCTTACTAACTCGGTAATAAATAGATATTTATGACTTTATTGTATGTACTAACATTTTATGAAGTCTATCTATCTATCTATTTACTCAGGCACATTACCCATTTTGTTTTGTTTTTTCTTTTCTGGGGGTGGCCGACTCGAGACAAAGCCCGAACAGGGACAACATTAAAAAATAAAAAAAAAATAAAAAAAAAAAAAAAAAAAAAAAAAAAAATAATAATAATAATAAAATAAATAAAATAATGAACACACAAAAACGAAACACAAATTCACATACATCTAGGTCACCCAGGAGAAGACCCAGAGACCAGGGATCACCAAGGTCTTCAGTCTTAATTTATATAATTACTGGAGGAAAAACTCTGGATGTTGATTTTTTGCAATTTGAAGGAGTTCAATATAAAATTTAATCATCTAAATACTGTAATGGGGTCTGTATATATTTTGTTTCCTCAGAATTGAAAGGGTTGTGCATCCCTGTTCTTGATGATTATCCAAAATAAATAAATTAAAAATATCTAGGTAATATCAAGAAGACCAAAGTGTCCACTGCATTAAAGTCACCACCTACCCTAATAATCCCCATGAAAACCACTATAGCCAGCTATACAAAACTAATATTACTGGAGACATGTCACATGTTGGGAATATCCTGCGTTGTTTGTCGTATGAAGGTGTACTGGTGATTTATATGGCAGATGGCCGCTTGATGCAGTGGTAACTTTAGTGTTTTTTATATATAAACTTTTGAAGAAAGGTTGACTGAATATAACCACCGTTTGAGGAGGATGACTTTAACGTTTGGCTTCAATAAGTGAAACAATGTCAATAAAGTGGTCCTCTCCAAATGTTTTTTATATTCATTGAGTGTTATTGACTTTAGTAGTACAAAGACTTGCGAAATATGATGAATGTGCACCGCAACCCATGTTTCTCTGTTTTTGGGTCGAGGGTGACAGTGGCCACCAGTGTAGAGTTAAGTTTACCTTGTTAAATACAATATATTCTAGCTTTATCAAAGTAGGACTCTTTAGATTTCTGCATGTATCAGCAGCAGTATCACTATAGTTTATTTCTGTATCATTTTTTTTTTTCTTCTGTAATATTGCACTCCAAGGGATATTTTAGTTGGATCATAACATACTATAAGACTGCCAAAATTACAGCATAATAAAAAAAATTGTTTTCTTGTCTTTGGCAGTGGTTATTTGTACTTTTGTTTGTTTGGCCTTGTTTAGGTACCAACTTTTTCTTTAACTTTTTGTTGAGTCTTGTGTGATTTAGGTGGTAGTGAGAATGTCTTCCTATGTCTGTATTGTGTTGGAAGTGCCCGTGTTTCACAACTCTGATATTGACAAGCTCAAGCCTCAACGCAGTCACCCGGGATCAAAATTAACCGCAGGGTGTTTCCCTTGTTTCTTGCCTTATTGTAATAAATAGCAACAGTGTTGTGTAGGAAACCTTTGGTCACAATATGTTTTATACTGATGAAGTAAAAGTAATTCACTGTACAAAGTGATTTTTAAAAATTTAATATTTCATCTTCGGACGCAAGTTTACATGTAAAGGAAATAAACTTGTTTAATATTTTCTGCACTTTCTATGTAACCTTTTTATTATTTACTAATTAACAAAATGTTTATGGTGATTACAGATTTAACACAAAGCTTACTAACTATTATTGTTTATTTCAGAAATGTATATTTCTATGCTGTTAAACAAGGAGCAAAGTAGGAGCATGTGCTAAGCTATACTTGGCCATAGTTATATTTCCATGCCCATCACCTTTCGAGTCATTGGTGAGTTATTTATCAACTATCGTACTCGTGTATAAAGAAGCTGTCAAGGAAAAATTACTATCCCCAGGACACCGGCTCCAGATTGCCCCGGAGGCTGTTCCCAGAACCTTTGCCCAAGGATTACAAGAAGGTACGATCCATTGGCCCCGGTGCACCCCACCAGATCCAGGATCAGGACGCACCCAGTGTGCGTACACTGCACTACAGCTAGCCTGGTATTATACATCTAATGACAGGGCAGCTTCCTGGAGCTCTAGAACCAGGTTTGGGCCCATATACATACTGTTAGGCGAGGATTGTCAGTCTGGGGAAGCACTGTACACTGTACCCTCTGGATCCCTTTAGCCAGTTTTCCCCCAAGGCACCAGATCCAGGTCAGGGGGGGTTGTTGTTGTTCCCTAAGCTGCCTGGCCGAACAGCCACAAGGCCCCAAGCAAGGCCAAGGCTCTAACCGAGCGCCCCCACAGAACCCTCCCTGCCGACCACAATAAAGCCTGGGTGACCAAAGCCACTCCATGGCAGGGAGCTGAGGAGGGTGCGGAAACGCCCAGGAAACCAAAGCCCGACCCAGGGCCCTGTGCCCCTCAGCAATTATGAAAAGAAAGTTGAGGGGCAAAGGAAAAATGCGACACTTTGGCTTCCAATCTTGGTAGATTGGGAGGTCAATCCACGGAAGAGACGCCGTCACTTGAGATCTAGAAAATATATAAGTAAAAGGAACAGTCAGAGTAAGCTATGGGTATGGCAGAGATCGCTCAGTTTTCACTCTGATAGACCAGCCCATCAGCTGAGGGGGTAACATTCAGTGACAGTGAGTACCTATTAGGGAACTCACAATGAAGTCCTGCCACAACGCTGCCCCACCATGTAAACACTGTGGCCGACTCTAGCGTGGCGTCAAATAGCGCACACCCCCGCTCTGCCTACTTCGTTAGTTTCACTTTTGAACACGTGCGGGGCTGACGGAGGTATTTACCTAATTGCCTAATTGTAGTTTACAGGAGTTGAGCTAAGCTCGTGTTGTCCCGTCTCTCAGTCTACTTTCATCCAATTTTTTCTTGAAAATATGGATATTCCCTGCCCCTACCACCTCGTCCTCCAGCCTATTCCATTTGTCAATACATCTATAGGGGAAGCTAAACTTCCTGATATCGTTCTTGCAGGTAGGTCTTTTTACTTTGTAGCTGTGGCCTCTAGTTATTCCTGTATCCATAATTGTTATATCCTCCCTATCCAGCCTCTCCAGCCCTCGGGTGCATTTGTACATCATTATCATGTCTCCCCTCTCTCTCCTCTCTTTTAGACTCGGTAGATTTAATTTGTCTAGCCTCCCTTCATATGGCAGTTCTCTGAGACTTGGAACCAATCTAGTAACTGCTCTCTGGATTCTTTCTAACTTGTGAATATGCTTCTTAAGATGCGGGGACCACACCACTGCTGCATACTCCAATCTTGGTCTAATCATACTTTTTATGATCTTCGCTAACATGTTCTCATCCAAGTAGTTCAGAGCAACTTTCATATTCCCGGCCATTGCATACATTCCGCTAAAGAGCTTGTTAATATGTTTCTCTGGCGACAAGTTATCTTGTATAATCAACCCTAAATCCTTTTCTTTATCGGCCTTGCTAATTATATTATCTCCCATCCTGTACTCCCAATTTGGTCTATTCACACTTCTTCCCATATTTAACACATGACATTTACTTATATTTAATTTAATTTTCCACTTGGTGCTCCATTCGTATATTTTATCTAAATCCCCTTGCAACTCCTCACAACTACTTTTATTTGTTATTTGTCTCATAATTTTTATGTCATCAGCAAACATTGACATGTAGGAGTTTATGCCTATCGGCAGGTCATTCACGTACATAAGGAACATGAGAGGTGCCAACACAGATCCCTGCGGCACACCACTCAACTTTCCGCCACGATGAGTAAGTTCCTCTAATGTTGGTCCTCATTTCCCTATCTGTTAAATAGCTCTCCATCCATTTCAGCAAACTCCCCCTGACACATCCTATCGTCTCAACCTTAGATAACAATCTCTTATGTGGTACCTTATCGAATGCTTTGGAAAGGTCTAAGTAGACGCAGTCCACCCATCCGCCTCTTTTCTTGCAGTACATCTATCACCCTACTGTAGTAACATAGCAGACTGGTAACACAAGATGTTCCTTCTCTGAATCCAAATTGTTTTGGGGTTATTATCTTCTTTCTCTCCAACATTTTCATCCATCTCTTCCTAATTAGCTTTTCACAAATCTTGCATACAATACATGTAAGTGACACTGGTCTATAGTTTAAAGGGTCCTCAGGGCTTCCATTCTTGTATATCGGAATGATATTAGCTCTTTTCCATTCAACAGGAACCTGTCCTTTATCTAAGGAAGCTTGAATTATGTCCCTCACTGGCTCCACTAATTGCTCTGCACACTCCTTTAAAACCCAGGCAGACACTTCATCCGGTCCCATAGCTTTCCTTACTTCAAGTCCTCTCATCGCAGATAACAGCTCATCTCTAGTTATTTCAATCTTGCTAAGACCACTCTCCAGTACTCCCGCCTGTGGTTCGTCAAAACTTTCCTCTTTAGTAAAAACTGACCCCAATTTGTTATTCATTACCTCGCACATGTCCGATACATTTTCATACGTCCTAGCATCTGCTCTTAATTTAGTCATTTGTTTCTTTACCTTCAACTTACTGTTTATATATTTATAAAACAATTTAGTGTCACTTTCACATTCATTTACTATGTTCTTCTCATAGTTCATTTTAACTTGCCTAATTATGTTAACATATCTATTCCTCTCCTGTTTATATTTATTCCGATTACTCTCAGTGTTCCTTCTTAATCTAGCCCAAGCTGCATCACGCCTACCCAAAGCTCTTTTGCATTGCAAATTAAACCATTCTTTCTGCTTAGTAAAATTTCCAGTTTTATATCTTGGGACAAACAGATTGGTTCCTTCTCTATAAATTTCGAGGAACCTACTATATTTACCTTGTACATCTTGTTCCTTCAAAATAAGATCCCAATTTGCTCCCTCTAAATATCTCTTCAAGGATACATAATCAGCTTTACTATAATTTAGTCTGTTATTTATATAGCTATTGTCTAATCTATTGGCATTACTCGAGATCAACTTCCATTTCAGTAATAGGTGATCACTTTTGCCTACAGGACATAGATAGTTTATATCACTTATTTCGTGAGGATCTTTTGTAAAAATCAGATCGAGTTTAGAAGGTTCATTATTACCCCTCATTCTAGTATTCTCCTTCACATGTTGTGCAAGTGCATTCTCCGTAACCAACTCTAATAGCCGACTTCCCCAGGATCTCTGATTTGGCCCTGCATCTCCCGATCCCAATTAACCAGGAGGGGAGTGCGGGCCACCTGTCCGCCCTTCCTGCCGCCCCCAACTAATTGTAGTGGGCACTTTCATTTCTCATCCTTTCTGTTTTTTGTCTTTCCCTTCTTCCCCTCTCTGTCCCCTCCTTTGGGGACACAGTGACTGCCCTGAGGCTTATGGCCGTACTAACTCTTTGGTTTCGTTGGAGGGTGTTGTGGGTCGGCAATCCCTTCACCCGTAGAACTGTGGTACCCGACGTGCTCGAGCGAAGGGACACTTTCATGTCAAACCCTGACCCTAGTGCTGGGTCTGAGATCGACAGAATGACGGCCCTTAACCCGGGAACGGCGAGGGGGGGGTAATGAACTAGCTCCCCATGGGCGAGCATATGGGCCCCATTCAGGCCTATAATCGTCATTTTACGATAAATATCGTTATTACCTATTCATATGAGCCTATTTTACCTTCACTATGAAGATAGTAACCTGTAACAACAATCAAACCAGTGAAAATATAATTTTTCTGGTCAAAATTGCGAATATAGATGGACCAGCCCATTCATGAATTTTGGAGAAAATTGAGGCAACCCCTCCCTCCACGAGGCCTCAAGCCACACTGAGCCTACTCATACACACACTCGCTTGTGTAACACACCTGCTAGGCACGTAAGCACATCCCCCACACAGTTTGCTAATGTTAGCACAAAAATATACCAACAAATTAGGGGATAACAGGGAAAATAGGTGGTAATTGAAGGGGGAGGGGAAAGGGAGGAAGGAGGGGATGTGGAGGCGTGATATGAGGTATAGGGAAAAAAAAAAAAAAAAAAAAAAATTGTTTAGTGCTTTTTAAATGGTATTTTTAGGCCTCCCTCTTAAGAGCTTTTCCGCCGTCGCCCAGTAAAACCTCTTAAGAGCTTTTCCGCCGTTTACGGGTTAAGGTGCGTTGGTCGGGGTGTATATCTGTAAGAATTCCTGGGGCAGTAATCCTGTCCTCTAATTGTGGCTCTGTGGTGGGTATGGAATCTAGCCCAGATGAATATAAACTTCTATGTTCTATGGATTCTAAACTGGCCAACTCCGATGCCGACCTCTGCGAGACTTTGGACTGTGTCCCGGACCTTTCCCCTGAAACCAACTGTGCCGGGGATCCTCTCTCAGACGTGGCCCCCGCCGCGAAATCCTCTTTACCCACTGACAATATGCTACCACCTACAATCATGGCCCAGAGTGCGCCTTCACCCTCTACTGCTCAATGTTCCTTAAGCCTTGTCGTATCTAACTCTCCTACATCTACTACTGTCACACCGGTAGTCAGTACTTCGGTTGTAAATACCCATAGCACAATTGTGACCGCTTCTCCTTCCCACTCGCCTGCTCAGCCGAAACAAGGTGCCAGTGATGTGTCCGCTATTAAACTCCAGCCTTATACAGTACCCAGTACTAAGCGTCGACGCCCTGTCCGTGTCCCAGATCCTACCATTCTTCGTTTTGATGACCTGTTCGGAGCAGATGCATGGCCTAGGTATTTAGTTATCACCCCCGCTAAGCCGTTGCAACGTTGGGATCTAGAATGTAAACTCCTCCGTGCGTATCCTTCCCGTGATATGACAATAAGGCCTCAGGATTCCCGTAGTTGGCTTGTTGAGGCCACTACTGAGCGCCAATCTCGTGCCTTTCTCAAGCTCAAAAATTGGATGATGTGCCGGTCACGGCCTGTGCCCATGAGTTCCTTAATTCCATCCAAGGTACTGTTGTACTTCCGCATTCTGATATATCTCCTGACGAGCATGCCCTGCTGGAATCCCTCCAATTGCGTGGACATTGCTGCACTAAGGTTGACTTGTACGATCGCCTTAATCGCCGCTCTGGCCAATCACTCAAATTGGCTACCCTTACGTTCACTGAGAAAACCTTACCTGACAGAATTGTTATCATGGGCGAGAGTCGCGAGGTTCGCCCTTACGTCCCTCCGACCCTTCAATGTCGACAGTGTTCCTCCTTCACACATCCCACCAAAGTCTGCTCCAATCGACCCATATGTGCCTATTGTGGGTCTACGGAACACGAGACCACCTGGAATTGTGGCAATGCTCGTTACATCAATTGCGGTGGTGATCACCATGCTTGATCTAAAACTTGCGAATTCTATATTTACAATACTGAACTTAAGCTACTGAAATCGCATTCTGGCTTCACCATCCCTCGAGCCAAACGAGAACTGGCGGTGAGGGGGATCCATGATCCAGCCAAACAAAACTCCTATAGACAGGCCGCCCTCCGGTCACTCAGACCTCGTGACTGACGTACCAGCAACGCCACCTACGACTTCCACTACGCCTTCGCGCCGTACTAGTTCCCTTCCAGTGGCGTCTCCGAAGCTTATGCCTCCGCCTGCCGATACTGTGACCTCTAATCGCTTTGCCTTGCTCTCTGGTGACTGCCTTCCAAATGCTGAGATGGTTCTTTCCAATTCGGCTCAAACCCCTAATAGACATATACGGATGACGAAGCGTAAAGCTTCCAGTCCCTCCTCCCCATCTGAACCGTTGCCGCAACGGCAGCGCAGGCAACCCCGCACAGCTGTTCGATCACCTCCAGCTGCTGTGCCTGAGCCTTTGCCCACTGCCATGGATACTTCGCATGCCCCATCCGCCGGACCCTCGACGTCCCGGTGTCGTTATTCTTGCCCCACTGGGTGCGTTTGCAAGAAATGTGCTCTGACTAACATCCTCGTTAGAGTATCCTCATCCTCCCTCTTGCGGTTGCCATACCTGTTTCGTTCACACTTGGCTTACTAACCCCGATAAAAACTTGGCGACTATGTCTACTGTCGTCCGTGAATTCGTGACCCGGACCTTGAATGCCTCTGACCCCCCTGGCTGTCACGCTTCCAACTGCCTTTGTGCCTACCATTTACGACACCGATGTGACAAATCCACCTCAACACAGGAAGCCTTTATTGCCTCCTTGTTTAAATCTTGTCACTTTCGTGGGTCTCAAAGTGACGTGACGACCATCCCGCTAGTAGGGTCTGTTCCGTCCCGTCCCACCGCAGGTTCTAGTGTACGCCAATACCAACAGCTTCGTAGAACTGCTAGTTCTGTTAACCTCGACAATCTTACACCTCTAGCGTGATTTTTCAACCGTACATTCTGCAATGGAACGTTAACGGCCTCTCCACGCGGCTTGGCCTTGGAGAAGTCCAACGTCTCCTTACTGTTTATTCTCCCATGTGCCTTTGCCTCAAACACGTGGGGCAATGTCCTGACTCCATCCTCCATTATCGATTGGCGTGCCATTCGTTGTCTTCGGGTGACGAACTTGGTTCAGCCATTTATGTACATACAAAACTTATTTATGATGTTCTCCCAGTCCGTTCCACCTATCTCCAATATTCTGCCGTCCGGCTATTCATCCCTGGCCATGGTCTTTTATCTATTTGTAATGTGTATAACCAACCTTCATTTCACTATGATTTATCCCGCCTTCAGCCTCTCATTGGCACGTTCTCTTCCCCCCTTTTATTTGTTGCGGATGTAAATGCCCACAGCCCTGACTGGGATTCCACATGCTCTGTGACAGATGGACCTGGTTCCCTCATAGCACAACTTCTTGATCATACATTGTTCTGTCTTAACGAGGAAGGTACTCACACCTATTTCTTCTTCACGCATAAGACCTACTCATCAATAGATGTCAGTTTGTGCTCCCCTACGGTGGTGGACAGGTTCGGCTGGCTAGTCCTAGACGACTCTCACTCAAGCGACCATTACCCTATCCTTATAACAGCCCTGGATTTCCAGTCGCCTCCGATGCCTTCCAGGTATAACTTCAAGAAAGCTGATTGGGGGGCTTTTCACCTTCATACTAGGGATATCCCCCCTTTCGTACCCAATGACCACAAAAACCTCTCAAAACCTCTGGCTATAATGTGGAGAAGGAGTCTAGACACTGGTGACATACCAGATAGCTTGAAAAATGCAATAATTGCCCCACTGCATAAAGGAGGGAGTAAAGCACTACCAAAAAACTACCGCCCGGTAGCTCTAACCTCTCACATCATTAAAGTTTTCGAGCGAGTCCTGCGAAGCAAAATTTCGACATTCATGGAGACAAATGAACTACACAACACCGGTCAACATGGGTTCAGAGCGGGAAGATCATGTCTCTCACAACTTTTGGAACACTATGACAAAATTCTTAAAGCGCTAGAAGAAAAGAAAAACGTGGATGTCATTTACACCGATTTTGCTAAGGCATTTGATAAATGTGACCATGGTATAATAGCCCACAAACTGAAAGCAAAAGGTATAACTGGGAAAATCGGACGGTGGATATACAATTTCCTCGTAAACCGAAAACAATCGGTAGCAGTAAACCAAGTCACTTCTGAGCCTTCGGATGTCAAAAGCTCAGTGCCCCAAGGAACAGTGCTAGCGCCCCTTCTGTTCCTCATACTAATTTGCGACATAGATACCAACACCAGACACAGTACGGTGTCGTCTTTTGCTGATGACACAAAATTAAGCAAGATAGTAAACACACAAGAGGACACGGGCCGACTGCAGGAAGACATGAATGTAGTGTTCCAGTGGACCAGGGAAAACAACATGCAATTCAATGAGGAAAAATTCCAATTAATACGGTACAGAGATAATAATGGTGTTAAAGAAATTACAAATTACTTAACATAATCTAACCACATAATAGAACGGAAAGACAGTGTGAAAGACCTTGGGGTATTAATGTCTGAAAATATGGGTTTCAAAGTACATAACCAGGTCAAAGTGGCGGCTGCGAAACGTCTAACGGGTTGGATTCTGCGTACTTTTAAAACACGCGGTGAATTGCCTATGATAACGCTCTTCAAATCTCTAGTGCTACCGCGGCTTGAATACTGTAGCGTATTAACATCCCCATACAAAGCAGGTGAAATAAATGACGTAGAGAGTGTACAAAGAAATTTCACTTCGCATATAAGTTTGATAAAACATCTACACTATTGGGAGCGTTTAAGAGCACTGAATCTGTACTCACTGGAACGTAGAAGAGAACATTACCTAATAATATACACGTGGAAAATCGCAGGGGGTTTAGTACCAAACCTGCATACTCCGATAGTAATGAAATTCAGTGATAGGAGAGGCTGGGATTGCGAAATCCCCCGGATGAATAACAGGGGTGCTATGGGCTCTCTGCGAGAGGGCTGGTTATCACACAGAGGCCCACGTCTCTTCAACAAACTCCCACGGCGAGTAAGAGACATGAGGGACATCTCGTTAGACAACTTCAAGAGAGCCCTAGATGTCGAACTGCAAAAAGTGCCAGACGAGCCCATCCTCGCAAGGGAGCGAGCTGTCGCTTCAAACAGTCTACTGCACCAAATCACCACCCATAACGAGGGGCGTCGCGCTCCTTGGTGCCGCTAGAGGAGCGGCGAACACATCCAAAGGTATCCAAAGGTAAGGTAATACCTTGACTAATCACTTTGTAGCCTTTGTTCAATCTGCGGCAGACAAATCGATTCCCACCTTGAGGTCCGGTCCTATGAAACGCTGTGTCCCTTGGTGGAACGACGCTCTCCATACCTTGGTGCGTCAGAAACGTGCCGTTGGTCGCCAACTTCATACGCTCACTTCCCGTTATCGTCGTTTGTCGGATATCCGCCCTATCACCCCGGCCATCCTCGCCCCACAGGTTACTATACTTCATCACATCCTATCACTTAAACCTCTTTTTTTTTTTTTTTTATATACAATTAGTTTAACCCTTCCAGCCCGGCTGTCCTGTTATAAGGACACCGCGGCAGTTGGGCAGGACCCCGAGTGTCCTGATAACAGGCAGTAAGCTTGAAAGCCTATTCAGCTTGGTCTGAACGCCGTGCGTCCAACGCATGTAAACAAAGCCGGTCATTGCGTCACCGCACCTCCGAAAACAAGGAGACGTCGGATCAATGTTGTTGTTGTATGGTATGACGAAATTAGTGTCTGAAAAGCTCCGATATTGTCAACATCGCGGAAAAATTTGCTCCACGGAAATCGTCATCACAACTGAACCAGTTGACTTACTCAATGCCAGTCTACAGATTGGATACCGCACTACGTTTAGAGATGCGTGGGAAATTTCTAGCAGTTAAAATAACAAAGATACGGTAGCCTAGGCCTAGACATTTTTCGGCCAAATCGCCCGGGTACCCGACACTGTCCTTAGGAGGGGGACCCCGGGTCAGAAGGGTTAACCAGACCACCGAGTTCCCAGATAGAACTCTCATAGGGCTGGCCCGAAGGATTAGATCATGATGTGCGATCAATCAAAGCAGAAATGGAAAGATCAGGAAGGTATTAAATGAAGCTAAGGAGAGAGGAGTCTTTTAGGAAACGGAAAATTCGGTAGGGGGAGAAGGACGGAGATTTTGCTAGTATGGCACAAAGGTCGGAATTGCCAAAATAAAGAAAGTGTAGGCGGGAATACTTTCGACGGTCTGTAAAAATGTGGCGAATCGTCAGAGACGTGCCGCATGTGGTACACTGTGGTTGAAGACCGTGTGGGGACGACATCAAGTAGCCATCGGTTAAACGCGTGTGACCAATCCGGAGACGGGTCAGAAGGACTTCACAATGTCGGGTGGAATGAAACAACGATTGCCAAGGGCCGACTGTAGGTTTCACAAGGCGAAGGAGGTTTGTGGCAGGGGATTGAGAGGACCAAAATATTTGCCATCGCTGAGTAATAACTTGTCGCAATGCCGCAATCCAGTCGTTGACGGGTAAAGCATCATGGGTGACCGGTAAGTCTACGGACTCCTTTGCAATCCGATCGGCAACTTCGTTCCCCTGGATGCCGACATGGGCAGGCACCCAGCAAACTTGAATGGTGAATCCACGGGCATACAGGGAATGGAAGGACCATTGGAGATGTACAACTTTATTTCGAGGATCGAACATCTAGAGGGCAGCTAGTGCACTCTGAGAGTCACTATATACAACATACCTCGATGGTGGAGAGTCGTGAATTATATCAAGTGCAGCATGTATGGCATACAACTCAGCTGTAAAAACAGTAGCCTGGGGTGGGAGCGAGAACTGTATTCGCGTAGTGGGGGACACTGCAGCACAACCGACACCCGAGGAAACTTTGGAACCGTCAGTGTAAATCGCTATATGGGGAGACTTGCGACGGATATGCTCAAGTGCATGTTGGCATAGGACATAAGTATAGGACATACGTTTAGATAAAAAGGATAAATACGTGCATACCTGTGGTAGACGGAGCGTCCAAGGCGGACACAAAGAAATTGGAGGGAGGAGGCGGATATTGAGGGAAGAAGAGGAAAGAAGGCGTGCCGCCCTGCTAGGGAAGGTGAGGTCAGAAGCAGGGGTTACTTGAAAGAGGTCACAAACAGGGGAGTCGGTATCTTGAAGCCGTAGCGCCCGGCGCATAGTAACTAAATCACGATGGTAGTTCAGTGGGGGTTCCCCACATTCAGCCAACACAGACAGAGTCGGAGAGGATCGGAAAGCCCCAGTGCAAAGGCGTAGACCTTGATGGTGTATTGGATCAAGACGTCTCAGAGTTGCCTCGGACGCAGCCCCGTATACGGAGCTCCCATAGTCCAGAATAAAAAGGACAGTGGCTTTGTAAAGTAAGGTCAATGAGGAGTGTGTAGCACCCCAGGAAGTATGGGACAATTTCTTGAGGAGATTAAGTGCCTTATGACATTTCGCCCAAATCAAAGCTATGTGCGCATTCCAGTTAAGATGAGTATCATAGACAAGACCTAAGGATTTTACTTCCGGACAAAACAAAATGGGGGCACCCAATATCCTCAACTGTATGTCCCGATCTTTTAGCCACCGTTTATCTTTGTAAAACATAATCCCCTTTGTCTTTTCTGCGGAAAACTGGAAGCCAACAGACGACGCCCAATCTGTTATGTTTTGTATAGCAGTATTGAGAATCCGTTGGGAATGCCAGAGTGAAACGTGAGGAGTAATAGATTGCTAAATCATCGACATAGAGACTGTGTCGAACACCCTGTGGCAGGTTCGCAATAACTCCATTGATCGCAATCGTGAATAGGGCACCACTTAGCACACTCCCCTGTGGAATGCCTCGTTCAAGCTGAAAAGTGTCTGAAAGGGAGTCTTCTATACGGACAGTGAATGTTCGGCGAGAAAGAAAGTTGGATAGGAATATTGGAAGGCAACCCCGTATCCCAAGATCATGAAGAATACGGAGGACCGAGTGATGCCAGGTTGTGTCGTACGCCTTCTGGATGTCAAAGAAGACCGCTACCGTAACCTGACGGCAATCGAACCCCCGCCTTATCTCTGAGTCAAGGAGGACGTGCGAATCGAGAGTAGATCGGAAAGGTCGGGACCTAAATTGAGCCGGAGAAAGGATGTTAAAGTGGCGAACACACCAAGACAAACGTTTATTGACCATTTTCTCAAGCAGCTTGCAGAGACAGCTAGTCAATGATATGGGTCAGTAGTTGGTAGGGGAGCTGGGATCTTTGCCAGGCTTAGCTATCGGTACTACCAGGGCATGATGCCAAGAATGGGGGAAAAGGCCGTGAGACCACAAGTGATTATAGAAGTCTAAGAGGTATGACTTTGCTAAGGGAGCAAGATGTTTCAGGAGATCGAAACATATCATCAGAACCCGGAGCCGATGAGGTACAAGAGGCGAGAGCAGCACTCAACCATAGTGAAAGGCTTGTTGTAAATGAGCTCATCATTGGTAGCAAAATGTAGGGGGTGTTCGTCCGCGTCTTGATGCTGACGACGCAAAGCTGCATTAAGATTTGCAAGACCACTGAAAGAAGCTAGATGGCGGCCGAGGACGTTAGCAATAGACTTCTTGTCATGAATGCGTTGGCCATTATGAGATAAAGCATGCCGAGGGGGCCGAATATGAAGGCCATTGATCTTACGGAACTTGTACCAAACCGAACGCATCGAAGTAGTAGAGGAAATGGAAGCCACATATTCGGTCCAAGACCGAGATCTGGAAAACCTAATTTCTTTCTTAAGTGTAGCCGAGACCTTATTGTATTCGGGCCGTATGGATTGAATTTCGAGGAGAAGAAAAACCATGGCGCTTAAATGTGGGGTCGTCGTAGAATGTAGGGATTCGAAGGAGCGGTAACGTCTATTGAGCCGATCCATCAGCGACCGATGGCACGTTTCTCACGGACCAAATTCCGTAGGTGGTCAGACCACCAAGAGACATTTGGGCGTGGAGGGGAACCAGAGGACACAGGGATTGCCTTATCAGCTGCATGTTTAAGAAATGAAACAAGTTGGTCATTAAGTGTGTCCGGATCCTGTTGGTTCCGGAAAGGTGGAATGCTGCGCGTGTATAATTCAAATTTACCCCAATCTGCTTTACGGAAATTATAACGCGGACGTGGGTCGGGCATGTGGAGACCTAGGCAAGAAATGAGAACCGGATAATGGTCACTGGTATGAGAGTCGTCCAAAACGCGCCAATCGAACCTGTCGACAATGGAGGAGGAACAGATGGTAATGTCCACCGACGACAGAGTGTGATGTGTATGCGAGAAGTACGTAGAGATTTGATTGGAGTTGAGGCAGCAAAAACCTCTGTCCAACAAATCTTCAATGCACCGGCCCGGACCACCAGGAGCGGGAGAAGTATAATCCCATAAAGGACTGTGGGCGTTAAAGTCACCCACGAGAAGTAGGGGCTCAGGGAAAGAAGACAAAAAGGGGCGGAGACGACGCAAATCATAGTTAAAACTAGGTTGGTTGTAGACGTTGCAGACGGTGAAAGGAGATTCACCTTGGAGAAATAGCTGGATAGCAGAACATTGGAGGTAAGCATCTGGGGGCGTGAGGATGTTGAATGTCAGAGAATTGTGTACATATATGGCAGAGCCCAACTCATTCCCTGTAGTGGGTGAGCGGCTCACCAGGGTATAGTTCAAGATATTTGTTTGGCCCTGTCCAACGTGTTGGATGCAGAGACAAACAGGCATATGTTCCTTAAGTAATCGTTGGACCTCCCCCAGGCGAACCCTGGATAGGAGGCCATTTGCATTCCAATGAATGATGTAAGGGTTAAATTTCATGTTAATGACGTAAGGTTATGCAAATTAACGGTCGAGGAGTGGCGCTGTGGAGGTCTGGCACCTGCCACTTTAGTACGCGCCTGATTGGCCATGTTCGTGAAGAACGAAGCAGTTGTCAGAGACAACTTGTCCCGGCGAAGGTTCAGATGGTAGGAACAGAAGCAGTCGTGCGGGTCATGGACGAATGCATCAGTCGGTTTGACAGTACGTGACAGAAAAACTCGAATGATGGCAATCATATTATCTTTACTGAGGGAGGAAGCCTCTCGACACTCCGTAAAAAAGCATGAGTGAGATCCGCAATCGGAGTGATGAAGGGGAAGTGATGATAAAGGAACGGCAGTGTTGTATATTATATTTAAGTACTGTATTTATTAGTGGCCCCTCCATCATTGACGAACATGCCTATTACATAAGGCACCCTCTTCAAACACTCATCCGCCGTAGTTTGAATCTACCGCGCAGAACATTTAAAATTTGAGGAGCCTTCATCATGAGCGCACGCGACCTTTGACCAGACGCTACTGCAGGCGTCATTCTTCCTTCTCTGTTCTGCGCTCAGCCTGCCCGGACGTGTCTCCCCACGCTCCGCGGGTTCCGCATTTGTTGCGTCCCTAGTGAGTTTTTTCTCATTTGTTTACTCCGGGATGTATCGAGTAAGGTTAGGATATGCGTAGCAGGAGTGTCCTGGGCTAGTTGCCCGCAGTGCAGTGTATTTTGGGTCGTGTGTTTGGGGCATCTATTTCGGATGTACCCTCGTGGTCCTGTTGTGGACAGGTGAACTTTTTCACAGTTAGCTAGCTTTGTGATGCAGGCGGCTTTCATTACGCGTTATTGCTTCCTTTTATTTTTCTGATGAGGTAGCGTATTTTTGCTGACGTTCCCAGCGTATTTTTCTTCACTTAGTGAAGTTTTTTCTGGGTCCCGAGTCATTTCTTCCCTTTACCAGAAGGGTTTGCTACAGTGGTGTGTTGGCGGTGGTTCCTGTTGTGATATAATTCAGTGCTTTATGTTTATATTCCGACATGTTACTGTTATCCGTCTGCCTAGGCCTAGCCAGCCTCTCGTAGCTTTACCACATATACAAGTGTTATTGATTTATTTTCTAAATATGTACTACTGTGTCATGTGTGTCCTGGTTTAGTTGTGTATTGGCTAATTCCACGGACTATTTATGTGTCCTGGGTTAGTTGTGTATTGGCTAATTCCACGGACTATGTTGGGCCCGGCGTTAGTTGTGTTTTGGCTACGCCTCGGTCCGGTGTTGCGTTCAGATGGTATCTGGACGGGGTGGGGTTTTTCCGGCGGGTTTATCTCGGTTTCACCTTGATAACCCCGGCTGGTTGCCGAGTTTTGGCCACGCGTGGTTTAAAACAGGCTTGTTTCCCTGGCGAGTGGGTGTCTGTGGCTCCCCAGGACTGCGTCTCTGGGGTGCCTGTTTCAGGCTCCTTATGATTCCCGGCGGGTTGGCTGTACCCATCTAACAGTGTTCATACGGACACGTGTTGTTTGTAGTTTTTTCGGTTTTGCAAAGCCAATATAAAACTATGCTGTTGTTGTATTTCCTCCCCGGCGATCTTTTACAAAGAAGTGGGGATAGGAACAATTGGGGTTAACTTTTAAACTTTAAATCACCCGGCGGGTGCAACCTGGAAGGGTGGGATGACCGAATTTGCAAAATTCAGTTTAGTTGACCAGACAATTGAGGGATGCATTGTGTATCGCCTCCTTCAACATACGGCGCTTTAGGGCACAATTGGGGTTAACGTTTTTTAAACTAATATTCACACCCGGCGGATGCTCCTTGGAAGGATGGGAATAACGAATTTACAATTCAGTTAGTTAACCAGACAATTGAGGGATACGTTTTGTATCGCCGCCTTCAACATACGGCGATCTAAAAAGATACTTCGGGAGAAGTTAGATCTCGTATATTTGTCAGGCTTCCCAGTTTTTGATCTACGAGATAATTCGGGGGCCGGAGTCTTTTTTAGTTTTTTTTTTTCCAAAATTGAATCTTGAAACAAACACCACCGGAAAGACTTAATCAGTTATAAACGCCATGCTGGTCTTTATATATTATGTCAGAGGGTATTCATAAATCTTTTGGACAAATTAAGATATTCTGAAATCTTTTACTTAGGAAACCCCACCGCGTAGCGAGCTGTAGTCGTTGAGTATTACGTCTCGTTACCCGGCGGGTTATTTAACACTTGTGTGCGAACATGATTGGGTTAACCTTATGAGCATTAATTCCTGGAAATTTTCTTTTTTTCCAGAGCTGGGTCCCGGCGGGTCTATGCAGAACCTGGAGTAAGTTTCCCACCAGTCTCTGTCATGGCTACCTTTGCCCCGGTTTTTGCTTTATGCATTACGCCCTCCTGTTCAGGTATCCCTATTTTTGCGCACACCCTTTGTATAAAATATGTTAAAATGTCTCGTTTGGTGTGGGTTACCTTTCCGGCGTTTTTCTCGTTGCTCCGAGAACACCGTTTTTGTTTACCGAGTTTTAGTCAGGATGGCTAAAATAGGTAAGTTACCCCGACGAGTTTGGTCGCTTGAGGGCTCATCAAAACTGCGTTTTCTGTGGTCGAGCCTGGGATCAGGCTTCCTGTGTTATTCCCGGCGAGGGGGGCTCCACACAGTTATCTAGGTGATCATGCTGACACCTGTTGGACATGGTTTTCTCGGCTTTTCAAAGCCATTGAAACAATGCTGTCTGTTTGTTTGGTCTTTCCCTCCCGGCGACCTTTTTACAAAGAGGTCTGGGGCAGGTATAATTGGTTTGACAGTGCATATAAAACCCGGCGGTTGTACCTTCGGGTGGTTATATTAACGGATTTGCGATTCGCGATAATTTGCCAAACAATTGATTGATACAATAGGGTATCACGGCCTTCAAGACGGCGATCTATGAGGGCTTCTGGGAGAAGCCGGATTAGAGATTAAGATAGGCTTAGACTTTTTATGGGATAAAAAGATGCCTGAATCTTACTAGTGTTTCAAGTGTAAAGGGATACTTGAAAGACTTCATCTTTAATAAAGATATGCTTCATCTTTATGAGGATTCAGAAGTTATGCTTAATTCTTTTGGACAGGTAAAAGATATGCTGAAATCTTTAATAAGCCATTGAAACAATGCTGTTTGTTTGTTTAGTCTTTCCCTCCCGGCGACCTTTTTACAAAGAGGTCTGGGGCAGGTACAATTGGTTTGACATTGCATATAAAACCCGGCGGTTGTACCTTCGGGTGGTTATATTAACTGATTTGCAATTCGCGATAATTTGCCAAACAATTGATTGATACAATAGGGTATCACGGCCTTCAAGACGGCGATCTATGAGGGCTTCTGGGAGAAGCCGGATTAGAGATTAAGATAGGCTTAGACTTTTTATGGGATAAAAAGATGCCGGAATCTTACTAGTGTTTCAAGTGTAAAGGGATACTTGAAAGACTTCATCTTTAATAAAGATATGCTTCATCTTTATGAGGATTCAGAAGATATGCTTAAATCTTCTGGACAGGTAAAGATATGCTGAAATCTTTAATATGAAACTAAAGGAAAACGAAAAGTAGTGGTGGAGTGCTACGGTTCGTTGACCGGCGGTTTTGTGGCACATATTTTGTACCATTTTTTGGGTGTAACCCTATGAGCATTAATCCCCGGAAATTTCTCTTTCCAGGGCGGAGTACCGGTGTTGCACCAGGTGA
This sequence comes from Paralithodes platypus, assembly GCA_032716605.1. Taxonomy (NCBI): domain Eukaryota; kingdom Metazoa; phylum Arthropoda; class Malacostraca; order Decapoda; family Lithodidae; genus Paralithodes; species Paralithodes platypus. Next base: position 46,670,222 of record CM064497.1, on the reverse strand, counting down.
CCAGGTAGTTCCCGGGGGCGGGGTAGTTTTCCCCCAGTCTCTGTCATGTCGGCACTTGAACCTCTCATTGCTGTATGTTCAACGCCGTTAAGCTCAGGTATCCCTATCTTATTTTTATTTGTTAATGAAATAATTTAATAACTGAATCATAATAAACATATATATTTTCTATGATTATATTATGATAATATTGTGTTTATTTATAGTCATTTATTTTAATACAATTAAATATAAATTAAATTAATTAGTAGGCCTATACTTTATGATTTTGCTCACCAGCTCTGCTTTCAATGTGTTAATGAGCTATGGGAGCTTTTAATTATCATAAACCTTTACGGGACTCGGACGAGGGCTCCCATTCAGAGAGTATACCGAGCTCGCAAGCGAGGGACAGCCACAGCCAAGGTGTATGGCGATACTCACAGTCCTGGCAGGACAGAACACATCCCTTTGTGACTCAACTAGTGCTGACGTCCACCGGGATGCCGATGTACCATCTTCTATCCCAGTTTTAACATGGCAACATGTGGAGGTCCCGGCTTCGGCGGGATCTTCCCATGATAAGCCAGACTTAACGGATGAAGAACAACGATCTCTGGTCTCAGAGATGGAGGTTGAAGAGTCCAGTCACCTTCTAGGCGACTCTCAGGGTACTGTTGAATCTCCACGGAGTTCGTCATCGGCTAGGTATGTACCGGCGGAAGAGATTGATGGACTACTATTGAATGCACTTAATAGGTTCTTTGGCCCTATGCCGGAAACTCCTTTTGATACGGGAGATCCCACGATGTCGACGAATGTGCGACCTCTGGCTACATCCTTTGCTTTAGCTAAAATACCTAACCATCCTCTTGTGTCAGATCCAATTTCCAATGTGCCAGGCACAGCAGCTCTCACTACTTCCACTGTGCGAGTCATATCAGACATATCTCCCCCTCCTTTAGACAAGGCGCCAGTCAAAAAACAGGAGCTATGCCTCTTTTATACGGGCCTGATGAGTCAGGGGTAGCAATGTTACGGAAATGTTTTGGATGTTCATATTAAGGACATTCCAAGTTATTATAACCATGACTTATTCTTCCCACCAAATCCCTCCAGAACGCCATTCTTGGTTCTCTTTTCCGGTTTTTGGTGCCGGCGGAGTCCCCTCTGCTTGGCTGCCACCCCCCAAATAATCAATTTGTGCGAATTATAAGCTCCCTTTAGCACGCCTTCCCCAGCTTACCTAGACCGCGAGTTTAGGTTAAGAGGAAAAGCGTTTAAACTGTTTTCGCAATATATGGTTCCCAGCAAGTAACAAAGTCTCTGTTACGCTCTTCTCAGGCAATAGAAGCCGCGGAAGTCAGGAAAGCCATTGAACTTTCCCGGCGCTTGCTTCTCCAGACTTCCATCCAAGTCTTTAGGAGATATTCGGACGGCCTTATTAGAGGCAGTTCGAGCAAGGCAGGATCTGAGGATGTTCTTAGTGAAGAAACTTCTTGACCGTATTGCAAGCCAAGTAGTTCTGTCTCCAGTTCTAATTCCTTCTTTGATTTCACCAGCAGTTTGGAAGACTGTTTTCAATTTGGCACAAGCATTCAAGCAAGGTCCCCGCAAGCCCTGATGCCCTTGTTAGAACAAGGGATCAGGGTCTGGTGGTATCTGGGCGACTAACTGGTGGTGGCAGAAACAGAAAAGTTACGCATCATTCATGTCTACGTTACGTTAAACCATCTCAAATCTCTAGGATTCAAGGTCAACTTAGTAAAAGTCAAACCCTTGTTCCCCCACGAGTATTTCAGGGGATAGGGCTGGTCGAGGACACAGCTTCTCTCACTCTGAGTGAGAGTGTGGACACTCGAAACAGATTTCGCAAAAACTGTTTATGTTTCTCCACAGTCTGACTACGACATAGAGACTTTGGGAATCTCTAGTCGGTTCTCTCAACGGGGTTCAGCTAACTGTGAAGTTGGGCCAGTTGTAAGTCTAACGTTTAATCTTGGAGGGCAACAAATTTGTCCCACTATTACCGGCGGGGATAGTATGGCCTATCCCAACGTTATTACACAACTTACTAGCGGTTTGGGCGACGAGAGAAATGTTGCACGCAGTCATGTCATGAACCTCTCCTCCGCCGTCGGTATGGGTGGACATGGATGCGTCAGGAACGATAGGTTGGGGCCTTTTAGTCAAACCTCGGGCATCAGGGTCAAAGGTTTTGGTCCCATTTAGAAATCTTCCACATCAATGTCAAAGACTTACTAGTCCCCTTATCTGTCCTTCAGGCTCACGGCTCTGCTTTACGGGGCAAGTCGGTGGCCTTCAGAATGGACAATCTGAATGCGGTTCACTGTATTCAGAAACAAGGGTCAATGAGATCTCGGAAGTGGCTAAACGTGTCAGAAAAGATTTTTATACTAGCCAACAGGCTGGACATTCATCTTCACGCATCTTATCTCCCAGGCATAGCAAACGTCTGGGCAGACGCTCTGTCTCAGAGACAAAGCACAACAGTAGAATGGGCGCTCTTGCGTGTGCGGAGCATTACCATCCACAAGTGGATTTGTTTGCATCTGAGAAGACTCACAAACTCCCACTGTACCTCACCCGCCGGACGATAACGCCGGCGGGCGGACCTGACGCTCTGATGACGGACGAGAACAGGTTGAGTTCCATTTATCTATTTTCCGCCGCCAGACGCGTCTCTAATGTGCCACGTAGTCAACAAACTACAGGATTAGCGAGGCGTAGTCTCGCTAATCGCGCCCCTGTGGCCGGCGCAGTGTGGTACCAGCATTTGAACACGTGGTGCCCGCACCCAGTGTCACTCCCGGTCGGGTTGTTCCACTTAGAACACAATTGGCAACCTAGAAACCTCGCGGACTTGTTCATTATGGACATTCAGGAGGCCAAGTGGCTAGCACCATATGGTAGCGACGTGACCAAGATATTCACGAATCAATATACCCAGTCTACAAAGCGACAGTTTCAATCGCATTGGCAAGCTTTTACGTCTTGGATTCTTAGAACAAAACAAACTGTGCCCTCGGTGGCGTTGGTTGTTAATTATTTAATTTATCTGTTCATGCAGAAACATTTATCTGAAAGTGATTTATGTGGGCAGGTTTTAAACTCCGCCCACCTCCCCGTCAGCTCAGGCCTACATGGTCTCTGGACAAAGCATCGTCGTTATTCTCGTTCCCGTATGTACCAAAGACTGCAGATTTTACAAAAGGGCAGTATTCCTTATGGCTTTGGCTACCGGGAACAGAGTATCTGAGCTGGCGGCGATGAGCAACACACCTAATTGCCTCAGGTTTGATAGGCTTCATGAGTGTATTCATATTGCACCTTCCCCAGGATTCATAGCCAAGAATGAGCACAGTGAACACGTGTTTTCAGAGTTCACGGTGCCGGCGTTAAAAAGGGGAAAGGTGCACCATCTTTTTTGCCAGTGCAAGCTCTAACCAAATATTTAAGAGTGGCACCTCTAAATCACCAGGGTGCTTTATGGGTCGCAAGTCCGGGTGAACGCTTGATGGAGCGTACACTGGCTTCTCTCTTGGTCGAGGACTTTAAAGAGAAGAATCCCGGCGTTGTGGGTAAGACCCACGATTTACGCAAGGGGACAGCCTCTTTACGTTTCCTTAATAATCTTTCGGTGGAAGTTATTAAGTCCACACAGTTGTGGGCCTCTAATCAGGAGTTTTTGACTCGATACCTTTCAGTAGCTCTGGACAAACCTTCCTTGCCATGTATAGCTTTACGGCAGAGGGTCTAGGTGGCCCTTTTAGTCACGTTTTGTTTAATTTCAAGAAAAAGGGGGGGGAGGGTGCAGTCAGTGTGACATAGGACACCCTAGACCCCTCCGGAGTATGTGTTCGGAACATACGAGCTGTGATACTGTTTGTAGGCATTGTATTATAAAATTTCTCTGTAGTATTCATTGCAGGAAATTGTGCTAAAGGCCAATAGTAGTGTTACAACAATTCTTGTTGTAAGTAGCCTTGGCTGTGAAGCAATAGATTTTTGAGAAATCTCGGTAGTTGCAACTACGACTTTTACTTTTGAAGTAATTACTTCTGCATAAGTACACAAGTTCAGTACTTCTACGAATGTACAAGAATTCATTTATGTTTGGTTATATTTTTAGGAATATATCCACTAGTTAATGGGGTTTATATGTGCACATGTAAACTTATAAGTTTTTAGTTTTCACCACTTACTTTAAGTGGGGTGCCTTCTTAACTAGCAGATCTGTGTACAGAGTCTCAGAGTTAACCCTTTTTCAAGCAGGCTTCTTTGAAGCACGCTCCTGCTTGTACCCCTTTTTGAAGATTTAGGCTGTATAAAGTTTATGCACCCGAATATCTCTTTTTTACAAAAGTAAGAATACTATGTGGTTGTTTGATTATCTGCTTTTCTAGAGTTATGATATGATTACGAATGTCCCCCTCCAGTCTTAGAAATCAGGCATGTTCGTCAATGATGGAGGGGCCACTAATAAATTATAGGTTTGACTCCTGTAAGGAGATAAAGAAAACCTAATATTTAGTAGTGGCCCCGTAATCATTGACGACTGGGGCCCTCCCGACCATCCCCTTCCCATTCGTTGATGTATTAAGGATTTTGGTTTACTTGATATGTCAGTGAAGGAAGAATGACGCCTGCAATAGCGTCTGGTCAAAAGATCCACACAAGTACATGCACGATATGATGGAAAGCTTATTGAATAGTTATTCTTATTTTCTTTTGTTTTTATTTTTTACGAAGTTTTTTCGTAGTGAGAACCCAATTCATAATGACTGAAGCCATGAGTGAGGTCGCGTGCGCTCATGATGAAGGCTCCTCAAATTTTAAATGCTCTGCGCGGTAGATTCAAACTACGGCGGATGAGTGTTTGAAGAGGGTGCCTTATGTAATAGGCATGTTCGTCAATGATTACGGGGCCACTACTAAATATTAGGTTTTCTTTATCTCCTTACAGGAGTCAAACCTATAATATCCTGATTTGTAATACACCATGTGAAAGGCATTTGTTGGAGAAAGGAGTGAGTGGCAGCAAGTAAGAGCTGTGAATGTTGGAACTAGACTAGGAAAACCACTTTGTCGTCATTGCGGATTCCCTCACGAGAGCAGCATGTGCCGTTTCAAGGATTTCACATGCCATAAGTGTAAAAAGAAGGGACATTTAAAAAGAGTGTGGTTCTGTGAAGCATGACTATGGGGAGGAGTATCAGAACAATCCAAAACTAAGGACAAAGAACAGTACGGGGACTACTGGCAAAGCCTCAGGAGAGCCCAAGAAGTATGCTAGAGGTACAAGACCAGTGAGGGTACTTAATGACCCAGAGGCACAGGACAGTTCGGAAGAGGATGGAGAGGGACAACTGTTGACGGTGAAGGAGTCTGTATGTGCGGTGAAGGCAGAGATTTTCAATTTTGTAATAAATGAAAAGCAGGTACCCTTGGAGATTGATAGTGGCGCATCAGTCTCTACTTTGACATCGGATTGGGCTAGGTTATTGAAGCTGGAGGTCGAGCCTTCAAGGAAGAGATTAGTGGCTTATGATAATTCTACTGTACAGGTGATAGGTAAATTGCAGGCACTGGTCAAATACAATGGTAAGGAGGTGAGTCAGCCCTTTTATATAGTTGATTCCTCAAATAACAATTTATGTGGGAAGGATCTCATGGCCAAAGTGGGGATTCATTTGGCTGCGATTAGACCAAAATTCCAAAATTCAGCAGGTTCAAGAGGCAAGCCATTTATTAGACCAGTACTGTGTTGACCCTAGCAAGCCTATCTCAAGCATAGTAGCCAAGGTACAGGTTAAGAATGATGTTTCTCCAAAGTTTATGAAGGCTCGCACAGTTCCTTTTTATCATAAACCAATGGTTGAAGATGCTTTAGATAAGCTTGTTAAGGAAGGTATTTTGGAACCAATTTCTTGTAGTGAGTGGGCAGCACCAATTGTACCAGTTCTGAAGGCTGACCAGAAATCAATGAGAATATGTGGTGATTTTAAAGAACTGAATAAGCAAATTAGGTGTGATAAGTACCCTCTTCCTAAGATTGACGAGTTATTATCAGGAATTGGTAACGGTAAGGTATTTTCTAAGTTTGACCTGCAGAATGCTTATTTGCAAATTCCAGTAGAACACTCAAGAAAGGACTGTTCAAGTATAGGAGGTTACCTTTTGGTCTCTCATCATCTCCAGTTATCTTTCAAATGTGTTTCCACATGTGTTTGTAAATTTCATTAATCGATTTTAGGAGTATAGTTGGTTGTTGGAAGGAACATAATAAAGGTTTATTTCCCAATTAATTGCTCAAGTAGAAGGTGTAGCAGCCTATCTAGATGACATAATCATTGCAGGTGACACAAAGGCTGAACATGGTGAGAGGCTGAAGAGGGTACTCAACATTTTACAAGCTCATAATGTTCAGATTAACAAGAAGAAGTCTAAGTTGCATGTAAGTGACATGGAATATTTAGGGTATCATATATCTGGTCATGGCATTACCCTTCTCCAAGCAAACTTCAGGCTATACTAGAGGCACCTTCCCCTCAGTCAACTGCAGAAGTACACTCCTTCTTGGGAATGATTACTTATTACTGTAAATTTATTAAGAACTTTTCAACCAAGCTTTCACCTTTGTATGATCTGTTGAAGAAAGGTGCAAAATTTCAGTGGACAGCCCTAGAGCACAAGGCATTTGAAGCCATCAAAAGGGATTTAAAAAACTCAACCTTGCTAACTAATTTTGATGGTCAATCTCCTCTGATTGTGGAAGTAGATGCATCTACTGGGGTGGGTTGTGTTTTGTTGCGTGAAGAGAAACCAGTGTACTTTGCAAGCAAAAAACTGACAGCGGCGGAAAAGAATTACGCCCAAATTGACAGAGAAGGCTTGGCTTTAGTTTATGCGGTCAAGAGGTTTAGATATTTTTTTCTTGGAAGGCCTTTTGTAGCTAGGACAGATCACAGGCCTTTACTTGGATTGTTTGGCAAAGGGAAGCCAATTCCTTCTAATGCAAATGCCAGAATCCAAAGATGGGCTTTGTTGCTGTCCCAATATGATTATGACTTGGTTCACAAATCAGGAAAAGATAATGTAGTGGCAGATGCGCTCAGTAGGCTACCAGTTAATGATGATATTGTGTCAGGAACCCCGGCTGAGTACATTAAATTGGTAGAATCATTAGATTTTGAGGAGATTTTCTTTGCCACTATCAGAGGACTAACCAAGAAGGATGTAATTCTCTGTCAGTTGTTGAACTGTCTGAAGTATGGATAGAGTAATGATATCAGCCCGTAGTTAGCTGAGTATGCCAGGGTGAAAAAGACTTAAGCCTTCATGATAATGTAATTCTGTACAGAAACAGAGTGGTAGTTCCATGGGATCTGCGCTGTAAGGTCTTGGAGCACTTGCATGTTGGCCATAATGGTATTTTATATTCAGCTATGAAGGCGGAGGCAAGGAACTGGGTGTGGTGGCCAAAGATTGACCAAGATATTTCAGAACTAACAAGATGTTGCAACATTTGCTTTAAGAATATGAAACCACCCACCACTCCAGTCCTTTCCTGGCCAGATGCTGGATCACCATGGTCTAGATTACATATAGATTATGCAGGGCCCTTGGAAAACAAGTATTTTCTGGTTATTGTAGATGCACACACCAAATTTCTAGATGTCCATGTAACTAATTCCATGACCTCTGTTGCTACCATTGAGTTGCTCAGAAAATCCTTTTGTAATTTTGGATTGCCTGATACCATTGTTTCAGATAATGCCCCTTACTTTGTGTCTGAGGAGATGCAGGAATTTTTGAACAAAAATGGCATAAAGCATATAACCCCAGCTCCTCCTCACAATCCTTCTTCTAATGGCTTGGCCGAAAGGGCCGTGAGAACCTTGAAGGAAGGATTAAAGAAATTTGTGCAGGGTAGTTTGAATACCAGGCTCTGTAGATTCTTGTATAATCAGAGAAAAACCAGCCATGCTACAACAGGTAAGCCTCCCGCTGAATTGATGTTTAACAGAAATTTCAAAGTAACGGTGGAGTCCGTCAAACGTGAACCTCCAAAAGACAGGGAGTTGACCAAGATAGGAGACAGGGTCTTTAGTGAAGGAGAAATACTCTTCAAGTTTGGGGTCTTTGTTAAACATTTTGGCAAGGGAGATTTTTGGGTAAGAGGAAAAGTTGTGGAGGTATTGGGATTGAGAAATTATAAAGTCCAGGTTCAAGATTTTGGAAATATTATATGGAAAAGGCATGCCGATCAAATCATGCACAGATTTCTTGTATCTCCTTCACCTCGAGCTTCTTGTAGTATAAAGCCTAAGGAGGGTCTAATGGGGCCAAGTTTTGTGGAGCAAGTAGGGTCAGCTACTTCTCCAACTTGTACTGATTCCGGCCAAGAGCCATTGGTGGTTAATGATTCACCGGAGCAGGAGAATATAAATGAGACCACTGGGTGTCCAAGGACCCCTGAACTAAGACGCTCCACTAGGAGTGTTAAGCCTCCGGAGAGACTTAATTTATAGTAAGGCCTAAGCAAATATAGGAAGAATTGTTGATTATTTTTATAATTGCATATATAATATCACTGTAAATGTTCCTAGTATTTAATATACCGTACTGTACTGTACTGTATTTTGTACATTAAGAAAACAAAAATTATTTTGTCTTTGGAGTTCTATTGCTGGTAGGCCTATTTTAGGTTATCCACTTATTATTTTTTAATATATTTTCTTAATTGTTTTTATTTTGTTGTTCTTATTTTATTCGGGCTATAATATTTTCCAAATTCTGGGAAGAAGTGTTGTATATTATATGTAAGTACTGTATATCCTGATTTGTAATACACCATGTGAGAAGGAATTAAATTGCTTTATGTTAGGGTTGATTGAATCGTGGGACTACAGAGGAGAGACGCGGTACCTTTGGAGCGGAATAAACGGCTTGTAACCGCCACGATGTTTTATTGCTTACCACAGGCAGATTCAATTGAAGGGCGTCGTGTGTGTCTAGTAGAGGTTAAAGAATGGGAGGAAGCGCCTCGTGAGAGGGAAATATCCCCCTTGCGTGTAGCGGTGTGCAGCAAAGGTGATGAACCCTCCGCAGCTCTTAAAGTCACAACATTGTCTGTCGATGAAGTGGGGGGGGCGGTCGGTGTTGATTTGGGTGTGGCAGTAGGGAAATTCCGACCTGGCGAACGGCGGGGAAGGGAGGCAGGCGAATGGGTGATGGAAGTTCGACGTTTCGCCATCTTCTTCACATGACTATTTTTAGGAGACATTGAAGTAGGGTCATCAGGGTGATCACGGCCACGTGTGCCAGTCGCACATTCCGCATCCATGTCTATAGGGGCGGTAAGGGTGGTCTCTGAAGGAAGGACAGCAAATGGATTAGTAGTTAGAACAACTGGGACTAGGGAAGAAGGGGGAGCAATATCCGAAGATATGGGAGCAGTCTTTTTCAGGTCCAGCGGGGGAGGAGGGGAAGAATCACCGGGAGTGGGAGAAGCTGAAGATGGCATAGATGCGCTAGTGGAGGCGGTGGTTGTCTCCAAATGCGGTGCTGGCACGTCTGAAGAGCGAGGAGCAGGAGGGGGATGACCACCATGGGGACCAGAAAGTTGGCTGGCCAGTGATTTCAGGACTACATCTCGGTAAGAGCTTCGTTTAGCGGGATCGTGGACTCCCTTTACAGCCAGCTCACGTTTGGCACGCGAGACTGCGTTTCCGGACCTAGTAATAAGGAGTTTCAGCTCAGTATTGTAAACATGAAATTCACAAGTCTTTGATCTAGCATGGTGAGGGCCGCCACAGTTTATACAGCGAGCCTCCCCACAATTCCAAACTATAGCGTGGGATGTTGAGCTACAGTAGGCGCAAACTGGGGGATTGCGACATGTCTTTGTAGAGTGAGTAAACGATGAGCAGTTTTTACATTGTAAGGGGATAGGGACATAAGGGCGAACATCTCTCCGTTCCCCTAATATCACCACCCTTTCAGGGAGAGTACGTCCCTGGAATGTGAGGCGTGGAATGTTCAGCGTCTTGGACGAGCGACGGATATTAGCCTTGTAGATATTTACGTCAAACCTCGCTACATAACTGGTTAACAGCGAAGTTTCGGAAGGAAGTTAAACGCGCAAAATCTGAGTCTTGGCAAGGTTATGTTTCCTCCATATCCTCCACCATTTCCATATGCACGGTTTGGCGTAAATTTGGGCGGATTAATGGTTCCCACTTCCACTCACCAAGGCACGCTTGACGGTAGGTGGCCGTCGCGTTCATGATCCCGGTGTTATTGCCGATGTCCTTGGTCGTCATCTTGCTGACGTCAGCAGTGTTGATGGCCTGGATGCGGCGTTTCGCGCGATCAAGGATATTGCTGAACGCCAACCTCTGGATTTTAGTACGGATACCTCTCACGTATATAACCTACCATTCACTAATGCGGAATTTGACGCAGCTCCATCCTCTTTCACAACATCTGCCCCGGGCCCTGATGGTATCGGTTTTGATTTACTAAAACAGCTTGCCCCACTTGCCACGTCGTATCTGTTACGGCTTTACAGTCATTTATGGGCTGCTGGTACTTTTCCTGACTCCTGGCATCACGCGATAGTTGTTCCAATTGCTAACCATGGTAAGGATCCTGGCCTGCCGACTAACTACCGACCCATTTCCCTTACTAATTGTATCTGTAAGTTGATGGATAAGATGGTGAATTCCTGATTGTTATGGCTCCTCCGCGACCGTAATATCTTGACGCCTTTCCAATTTGGTTCCCAGCCAAATCGCTCCACCTTAGACTCTCTGGCTCATTTGGAATCATACATACAGGAGGGGTTTGCTCGTAAACTAGTGACAGTTGCTGTTTTTTTTTACATCTCGATGACCTATGATACTACATGGCATCATTTGGTCCTTCGTAACCTTCACGATGCAGGTATAAGGGGACGCCTCCCCACCTTTCTCTCCAACTTCATGTCAGCCCGCACTTTTCAGGTTCGTGTAGAAGGCAATTTCTCTGATATATATTTTCCCTCGACTGTGGTCTCTCGCAAGGCTGCGTCCTGAGCAGCACGCTCTATGCACTAGCGGCCAATGGCATTATTCGACGATTAACCCCTGACGTCCGGCATAGTTTATATGTAGACGAATTCGCTGTCTATTATGCTTCCAAACATCTTCGTCATGCCCAACGAGTCATTAACATTGCCATTGCTCGGGTAAATTCTTGGGCCTCCTCTGTTGGGTTCCGCTTCTCTCCTGAAAAGACAAAAGCCATGGTATTTTATAAAGACAAACGATGGTTACAGGGTTACGATCTTCATTTAACCATGTCCAACACACGTCTCCAGGTATGTCCTGAAGCTAAGTTCTTGGGGTTAGTTTTTGACTCTCATTTAAATTGGAAGGCACACGGCTCTCATGTTAAATCCAGAGGTCAACGTGCCCTTAACCTCCTGAAGAGGCATTCCCATACCACTAGGGGTGCCCAACGTTCCACTATGTTGATGTCATACAAGGCTGTTGTCCTCTCTATTGTTGACTATGGCAGCCCTATTTACGGTGGTGCCTCCGAAAGTACCTTACGATCCCTTAACTCCATTCACCATCAGGGCCTTCGTCTCTGTACTGGGGCTTTCCGCTCGTCGCCTACCATCTCCATCCTCGCTAATAGTGGTGAGCCCCTCTCTTCCTTCATCGTGATCTGGTGACCATGCGCAGGGCCCTTCGTATTTCTGACAGCGACTCGCCTACCAAGGCTCTCTTTGCCTCCACTGACACTACTGCTGGTAATCATGTCTCGAGTTTCCCTGTTCGTGCGGCTCAATTGCTCCATACCACTAGTCTTGCCCTTTGCCTTCCCCGTTTTGTCCCCCGCCACCCTCCTTGGACTTTGCATATGCCACGTACCTGTCTGTATTTGTCATACCTGAATAAACGATTGCCTCCCTCTATGGAAGTTTTGCGCCATCACGCTCTAGAACATATACGCCGCAAGGCATCGCACATGCCATATATAAATCCGATTCTGGTGTTGGATGTGCCGCAATTTTCCCCGACCACAGTACCCAGATTTCTCTTCCTATACAGGCCTCGGTGTATACTGCTGAACTTTATGCCATTCACGCTGCCATTGATATAGTCCTACGATCTCCATCGGGTCGTTTTGTTATTTACAGTGATTCCCGCAGTGCGGTTGAGGCACTTGGACATTATCATCCACATCACAAACTAGTTGCCCTTCTCCAATGCGCGCTGCATACTCTACATGACACTGATCGTTGGGTTCAAATCTGCTGGATTCCGGCCCACGTAGGGGTCGCAGGTAATGAGCACGCTGATCGCTCGGCGAAATCTGCTGTTGATCTACCAATATCTCAACCCCGTCTCCTGGTAGAGGACTGGTTAACATCTTTACATGGTGTCATTCAACAGCGGTGGCATCGGTTATGGGGGTCACAATTCCCGACTAACAAACTTCGCTCGATTAAACAATCTCCTCACCAATGGCAATCCTCCCTTCAACCGTCCTGTGTGCTGGAAGTTCTACTCTCGCACTTACGTATTGGCCATACCAGACTAACACACGGCTACTTGTTATCTACACCCCATGATCCACAACCAGAATGTCAAACCTGTCACACTACCCTTACTGTTCGTCATATCCTTATTGAATGCCCTCTCTATTTCCGCTCCCATACACTTTACTTTGGCCAACGGATTCTCCTACTTTCTCTATTTACCCCATCATTCGCTTTCTTTCCTCCTCCTCTCTCATCAATGAAATCTGATTAGTGCTCTACCTCACACTGATATATATTTATATATCTATTCCCGCTGAACCCTTAGCTCAGGCTAGTGCCAGCCCTATGAGATGCTCGTTATGTGACTCAGTAGTCTGGTTAAACTACGGTAATGAAAAAAAAAAAAACCTGCACAGGTAAAACTAGTAAGAGTCCCCTGTGGTACTTATCCACTCCTTATCAGCCTTGGCAGCACCAATAGCAAGGCTTTATTTTACAGTATAGTAATGGCTGTTGGTCCACAAGTTTACCACCATCCCCCCTTTTAGTCACCTTGTGTAAAAAAACAAAAAACAAAAAAAATTTATTATTTATTATATATTTTTTATTAATTTCACCACACCACCAAACACCTCCAATGAAATTAATGAAAGCATATACTGTATGTGATACACCGGGATTCGAACCTGGGTTATCACACATATTTTTAGACACCTTGACCATTACACCACCAAGACGGTTATTAGTTTAACCAGACCACTGAGTTCCGCAAAAGAACTCTCATAGGGCTGACCCGAAGGATTTGATCAAGATGGACAACTAATCAAGTCAAGATAGATAGGGAAGGGCAGGAGGTGAACAAATCTAGGAAGGTGAAGACACAGACATTTGAATGAAGTGGTGGAAATACTGGGAGTTAAAATAGAATCCATAAATTTAGCAGTTATTGTAATATACAGGCCTCCGGACTCATCCCTAGAAGAATTCAAAACCCAGCTCAACAAAATAAAAGCAGAAGTGGAAGCACTGGGGAACCCAACACCAAATTATTATGTTCTCTTCACTAACCAACTTTACTCCTAAACTCGATTAATGAAATTAACAAACACATGTGGCAGTCCGGGGATTCGAACCCAGGACGCTCACTGTCCATACTTTATTTCCCTAAGTATTGGACAGTCTAAATTTAAGTGTAATCTTAAGTAATAAGTTTGTAGGAATAAGAATTGTTATGCCCTGATTTTATACAGGATTAACTTGGTGTAGGTGAGTTCTATAAGACTGGGTTATTGGATTTCATGCAAAATACATAAAGGGAATCAACAGAGGACATAGATAATCTCGGATAAATGGTTTGTAATACAGCTTTATTCTAAATAACACTCGGGTATAAAGTACGTACTAGAATTCACACGATCAATAGATGTTGGAGCACTCGGATAGGTTATTGGACTTATTACAATCTCCTAGCACTTATCGCGGATTTGGATAGAGTCTCACTTCCCACTTCCGACGTTCAGGCATTATTCTTCTGATCACATTACTTCAATGATACGTAGGGTACACGAATCACATAGGCTAGGTATCTCGTTAATTAACTCTCTGGTAACATGACTCGAAATCAAGGATGTAAATAATATAAGTAATATAGTTATTTCCCAAGAATTAACGTGAAGGGAATAACCGTAGCTAGGTTCACTGGTCTAGTATGTTCACTTGGCTAGGTAATACTTGTTATGCCCTGCTTTTATACAGGATTAACTTGGTATAGGTGAGTTCTGCAAGATTGGGTATATAGGACTTCACGCACAGTACACAATAGAATCAACCGATGGTATAAATAACATCACAGTAATGGTTTATAATGCAGCTTTATTCTCCAAAAACACTAGGTAGAATAATGGTTATATGTGCACTTGAAACAATGGTAAATTGAATAAGTCAGATACGTAGTTTTGGACTTGTTTACAATCTCTAGCACTTCTCGCGGATTTGGATGGAGGTTCACTTCCCACTTCCAACGTTCAGGTATTATATGCTTCTGATCACCTTATTTGTAAGATATTAGAGTACACGAATCACGCGGGTTAGGTATCTCGCTGTATTAACTCTCTGGTAATATGACTCTCAATCTAGGATGAAGGTATAGGTAATATGGTTATAGCCCAAGAATTAACGTAAAGGGATAACTGTAGCTAGTTGCACTGGTTTGGCTGTTTAGGTAACACTTTAGACCGAAAAATATCAGTGAGGGCGAATCAGGTTTCTGGTGGAGTCACAATCACTTCTTTCAAAATTGCTTTTGCTCGAGCCGTAGTCCTACTGTGGACTTATTTCTTTGGCGAGGTAAAACCTGATGGCAAGAATAATTACGGGAGTCTGTTCGCCTAAACTAAATTTCACTGATATAATTATGTTAATACATACTAGCATAATAAATCACTTTCTTCCTAACATCAGAGAGATTGATACATAAACGTATACACTGGCTGGTTGAGTTAATGGTACCGTAATATGGTACTTTGCGAGTTAACACTGTGATCGAGTTTTTCAGGTTATCTTGTCTCGGTGGTGTCGGGGGTTAACAGCAGCTCCGGGGCCGTCCAAGTTGTCCGGGAGTGTAGAGAAGGTTTACAGATGGGCTTTTTGCGTAGCCGTGATGACGTCCCAATATGTAGAAGAGGTTCAAGGAACACGGGCGGCTTTTCGCCTTTTTGTCAACAATACTGATAAGGCCTACAGTCAATTGTTGCCAAGGAGTTATGCTTGCAGAATCCTATATTAGGTTGCTCACATAATCCCTTCTAACATAACGATCTTTCTGCCTTAGATCAGTTATGAGTTATGATTATTCATGAACTTAAGTAGTAAAGAGGGCACTACCAGACGTTCAGGAAACAATAAAAAATGGGTGAATCGGTTGTTTACCAATATAATATTACTGCCGGCAGTCCCGAACGCAATAATATATTCATAAAACTTAAATTCACTTCCTCACAGAGTTGCACAGATCACGGAACGCCGAAGTTATCTCGAATCTTGAGGGGGGGGGGGGAACACTAGATGACAACACAATGCGGTCAACCGTTGCTTTGAGCTCTAATATTCAACTGCCCTACTGTTGTCTCTGGATGTTATTTATAGGCAGGGCAAGGAAGCTTCAGGAATGTTCTAGAAGTATTGGATGTCAATGCTATGAAGTAGTTAATTTATTCTGGTGAACTTAGGGGGTTAGGGAGTTTTTTTTTAATGTGGCGGTAAGTAACTTGTGATCTGATTTATGATCGTGGATATCTTAACTCTAGTATGAGGTACTAGTAGAGTTATTTAAGCGGATTTGGTGAAAGTTCATAGGGACTACTTTACTGGCGCACTACGTGAATAGGCTGGGAGGTATTTTTCATCAATTCACCTAAATATCCTTCTCTGGTCTAGCTGACATGCTATTCTTAATCTAGGATGGGATAAGGAAGATTTTGGTTTTGGTTAAGGATGGGATACGATGGTATTTGGATAGGTATTTAGAGGGTTAGTTCATCACCTGTTGGAAATTCACCTGGTGTCTGGCAAGAAGTTGTTGGCTACGTGTGGGTCATGGTGAACGTCCGCGGGGGTTGGGGGTGTCCCTTTGGGGTGGGGGGCGTGCCACTCCTTAAATATGTATATATGGGATTCTCTACGCTAATGGGGTTTTCTTATGATGTGGTGGTGTCAAGAGTGATACTCCTAGGGAGGGTTGATCCTGGGTTCTAGTTTTTACTTACTAGGATTACTCATGGGGCTCATAATAGTAGTTTTCGTGAAAATGCAAGTCAGGCGGAACCGTCGACTTCTTAGGGGTGAGAGGTTGGCTGCTGTAGCCTCGCGCCGTCCGCCCTCCTGGTTCAGGTTGTGAGTTGGGCTAGTAAGTTAGAGGGTAGTAAATGGGGTTACAAGAATGAGTCTTTATCTGCTATTTATTGGGGTGAGGAAATGAACGGGATCGGCATGTTAGAACGTTCGTCTGGGCGTCTTTACAGGGGGGGTTGGATATTGGAAAGGGGGTGGTTTGAGGTTAGGCGCCGCGCCGCTCGTGACCTAGGGTCGTGACCCTTAATGCGCTGGACATAGGGGTGGTATTCCCCTACGATCGAACAGGTAGGGTGGCGTGTGCAGCGGGGCATGAAGGAGCAAAAGACAGGGTGACCCACAAAACAGGTGACCACTGAGCATGGGGTCACGAAGCAAAACAGAGTAATGTGGATTGTGGATTAGGAGGTGGTGATTGGGAGACGTGTAACAATTGTGGAAAAGTAATTGGAAGAGAGAAATAACATGGCGGATAGAAGATAATTACCCTAAGGACTGAAATACATGCATGAAGGACGGTATTAGTTGTTGTCAACTTAAGGTGAATGGGACTTGGTTGGAATGCACGGAATACGATTCGACACAAGGACAGTGCCGCTATGTCGCATCAATACAGGTGGCATACTCTGGTTAATATATATACACTTAGTTACTAAAAAACAAGGCAAGGGGGCAACTGAGCACGGGACACATATCTATATATATCTAGTTACTACAGAAGAAAGGAACAACTGAGCAAGGGGGGGTATGTGGGTGTTGTGAATGTTAAAAAGGTTGGGGATCCACCATTTTTGGCCTACGTGCCTTTGGGGCCTTTTTCTTTCCGGCCGTGTTGGGGTCGGTCCCCTGGTCCAGTCGTGCGCTCCTCTGTTGACTGACAGGGTTGGCGGCTTCCTTTGATCTTGCGGGAGCGTCCCACTTTCCCTTCTTGCTGTTGGGTCCTTTCGTCCCGGTTGGTTTTTGCTCTGGTTCTTGCGGAATTACCACTGGGTTGTTGGTTGGGAGGTTGGTGGGGGAATTCCCTTTTTGGGGTATTTTAATACTTAAGACCAAATATCAGTGGGGCGATTCAGGTTTCTGGTTAATAATCAAAATCACTTATTTCAGAACTGCTTTCACTCGAGCCGTAGTCCAATTTATTAAGACTTATTTCTTCGGCGAGGTTAAACCTGATAGCAAGAACAATTACGGGAGTCAGTTCGCCTAGTTTAACTTCACTGATATATTTTAGCGCACACTAGCATAGATATCACTTTCTTCTTAACATCAGAGAATAATCAAGCATAACTGAATACACTGGATGATCGAGTTAGTAGTACCGTAATCTGATACTTCGAGAATTAGCACTGTAATAGTTTCCTGGTTATCTTGAGTTGGTGATGTCGGGGGTTAACAGCTGGTCCGGTAATGTAGAGAAGGGTTACAGATGGGCTATTTTCTTAGCCGGTGATGACGCCCCGATATGTTACTCTTGCTGGAGACCTTAAATACACTGTTTCAGGTGCAACCGGAGTAACAATGCATCGGATGATCGTAAGACAGTCGGGAGAAGCGACTTTCTTATCTATCTCTGGTCTTTATGAAAGGTTCAAGGGGCGCGGGCGGCTTTTCGCCTTTTAGTCAACAGACAATTGTTGCCAAGGAGTTATTCTTGCATAGTCCTCAATTAAGAGTTTCTCGCATAATCCCTTCTAACATAACAAGATCTTTCTGCCCTAGACCAGTTATGAGTTATGATTGTTTGTAAACCCAAGTAGAAGGGGGCACACTACAATACGTTTATAAGACAATCAATAATTGGTAAATCGGTTGTTTGCAGATATAATCTTGCCCTTGGGGGTCCCGGTTTCAAGAAAATATTCACAAAGGGTTAATTCACTTCCTCACAGATTTACACAGACCACGGACACCGAATTATCGAGAATCTTGAGGGGTGGAGCACAATAGACTTTAACAAGAGTGGCGCAGCCGGTGCTTTAATAATAATAATAATAATAGTTCTTAAAGCTAGCGCATGCTAAGCTAGCTAAGGATAGCTCAATAAGGCCGATTAGGCGTATTTCCATTGGGGTCCTGTACTACTACCCCATCCCTTTGCTCATGAGGGATGGTAACGACTCAGTGCTTGTGAAAAATCTTTAATGCGCCGAGCGTGGGCGCGAACCCGGGCCTTCTGGGTGGAAGTCCGAGACGCTAGTCACTACACCAAGCGAGCCGCTAAGCGAGCCGCTTTGATATCTACTGATGAACTCCCGAGCTTTGTCTCGGGGGGGCTTTTATAGGTTGTGGTCAGGGGGGAAAAGAATGTTCTAGAATTGGGATGTTGGAGGTCGGCATAAGTTAATTTAATTTCTTGACTTAGGAGGGTAGTGAAAAAGGTCTTTTATCTTGTTAGTATGTAGGCCGTAATATGATTTGTTATTGTTGACATTTTTACTCTAGGACAAGTTATTATTAGAGGGGTATAGAGGAGGATTTGGGCAAGGGGGGGCACTAGTTTATTTGGCGCCTTACTGGGCCAGGTTGTAAGGCATTATTCATTATTTCACATAAGTATCCTTCTCTGGTCTAGCTGAAATGCTATTAGGAATCTAGGACGGGTTAAGGGGAATTTCGGGGGTTAGTTAGGAATGGAATGGGATAGTATTTGGGCTGGGATTAGAACTTGTAGTTCGTTGTAGGTTGGAGGCACCCGGGTTTTTGGCAAGAAGTTTGTGGGCCTGTCTGTGCCAGTATATGCTTCCGCGGGGGGGAAAAACGCGCAGGCAGGGGGTTGGGTGGTCCCCTTGGGTAGGGGGCAAGCCATGCCCTGAATACTGTGGAACGGCGTTTTTTACGTTAACTGGGTTACTATATGAGTTTAGGTCGTCATGAGATATATATTTCGTTATGGTTGATCATTGACTCTAGTTTTGGCTCACGAGACCCACTCGTTGGGGTTATGAATAATGATTTTGTTAAAGTGCAAGTCAGGGGGGGAAATACCCTCTCAAGGGGAGTTAGAGGGGTGGCGCTAGCCTCGCGCGGTCTGCCCTTCTAGTTCGGGTTGTGAGTTTGGTTATACAGGTTAGAGGATAGTTAAAGGAGGTACAAGGATAGCTTTTCACCTTCTGTTTACTGGGGCTTGGGAACGAACTGAATCGGCACGGGATAACATCCTGATGGACGTCTTTGCAAGTTGTGAATTGGGGGGAGGGGTGATGTGAAAATAAGGTGCCATGTCGCTCGGGAACTTTGACATCGACCCTTGACGCGTTGGGCATAGGGGTGGCATTTCCCTACGATGAAAACAGGTAGGGTAGTGTTTGGAAGAGAAAATGACAGGGTGACTCAAAAGGTTACAACTGGGCATGGTGTCACGAAAGCAGAGTATTGTGGATTGTGGACTAGAAGTTGGTGATTGATTAGACGTATAACAGCTGTGGGGAGGAATGGAAGAGAGGAACAATATTGTGGATAAAAGATAGTTAACCTAGGAAATGAATACATGCATGAATGACGGTATTATAGCCGTTGTCATCATAATTAAGAGGATGGAACCTGGTTGAATAACTCTAGTTCAATTACATAAACACATAGTTACTAGAAGGGGGCAACTGAGCATGGGGCTACATACATTTATACTCGTAATGGAGAGAGATACTAGGTCTGTTTCCTGTATCTCTCTTGAGATGATCGTATGCAGATTGGTCATAATTAACTTATATAAATCAACTTAACTACGTATACACTTAGTTACTAGAAAAGGGAACAACTGACCATGGGGCTACATACATCTATACTCGTGATGGAGAGGGATACTAGGTCTCTTTCCTGTATCTCTTGAGATGATCGTATGCAGATTGGTTATAATTAACTTATATAAATCAACAGATATAAATCAATACAAGAACTGGGCATAGGGTTAGTATTACGTTTAGAGGTCAGGTTAGGGGGAAGAAGGATGGTTTCTGGGGGAGGGGAATACAGGGTGAATTATAGTCCTCAGGGATCAGATCTCGGTATGGTTATTTGAGGTCTTATTATTCATAGCTGGGGACCTACTCCCATTCTAACAATATAAGTATATCTGATATATACTTATATATATACTGATATATATATATACTGATATATACACCACCGTCCTGGTGGTGTAATGGTTAAGGTGGCAAAAATATGTGTGTGATAACCCGGGTTCGAATCCCGGTGGATCATATATACTTTAATTAATTTCATTGGGGGTGTGGTGGTGAGATTAATAAAAATAATATTAGAATAGTGGGGCGGAAATGTTAGTTTTCTGCGGAGTGTGGCATACATAGAAAAACGGATTTTCATGGGGTAACAATTTGAGGCGGTTGTACTGAGTTTGGGCCGTAGTCAAACGCACGCGAAATAAATACAACAATGTTGCCCGGCACGACCTTTACCTAAGCACAGGCCTGCCTAACGAAAATGGGGATAGTCTGGGGCTTACCTAATTACCACAGTCACCGTGAACACACACATGACGCAGGCATTATAGCTTACGTCGTATAAATAGGGGGGGCATGGTTGCTACATAATTAAATACATGACTGACATAATCACGATCTGATTTGTTGTGAAATGGGAGCTAAGGTGTCTTTAGATCGCCGTCGTACCTACACAATGAAAGTATTATAGTCTGCATGGTTGTTACCTAATTAAATACATACTTAGTCGGTACATCAAGAATGTCAAGGAGTAAAGTAATGTGGTTTGTATACTAGAAGACTGTGATTGAAGAGACGTATAACATGTGGAGTTAAGTGGAAGAGAGAAAAACGAAGTTGGTGATCATTATAGTTATCCTTCCCTGTGACGCCGGGTCCCTTCGTTCTTGGGGATCGCTCCCGGGAATTTCGTTCCTGGGGTATTTCAAGAATCATAATATGATTTAGTACAAATGGGAAGAATATTGGATTATGTTCTGTATTAGATATTAAGTAATATATCGTTCTTATAAACTTAGGTAATAATTCTTGGGAAGGGAATATAGGTTTGATTCCCAAAGGGAAGTAGAGAAAACCTAATATTTAGTAGGCCCCCGTAATCATTAAAGACTTCGCCTATTAATAATAATAGTCTCCATTCAACATCCTGCGCCAGCATTTTGAATAGCCCGCGCCTATTAATAATAATAGTCTCCATTCTACATCCTGCGCCAGCATTTTGAATAGCCCGCGTGGAAGTATCGTGGAGTACTCATCATAAGTGCACGCTTAATTCCCTCATGGGATCGTCATTTTGATTGGGTACCCTACAGAAAAAACTCCGTAAAAAATAAAAAATAAAAAATAACTTAATATCTGTTATCATATGACTTTCATATTCGTGGATTTCTCATGCTTTGTTTCCCCGACACCAGGCCCTCTAGCGGCCATCTTCGTCCTTCACTGATATACCAAGAATAAACTATAGAAATCAGCGAATGGGAAGTGGGATGGTTGGGAGGGCCCGAGTTGTCAATGATTACGGGGCCCTACTAAATATTAGGTTTTCTCTACTTCCCTTTGGGAATCAAACATATAAGTTAATAGGGCCCCTCCATCATTGACGACTTCGCCTGAATATCAAGACTGGAGGCGGGACATTCGTAAAATATCCTAACCTTAGGGAAGAAGAATCCGGATAAAATTTTCTTAAGATTTATTGTATACAATACAAAAATATAAAAAGGTATAAAAGATTTGCTAGCAGTGCGTGGCATTATGAAACTGATTGCTCATGGTCAGACCGTTGCAATCGATCGTATGCATGACAAAAAGTGACACACATGTGTCTTGTAGAACGATAACTCTGCAGTAGGTCTTCGTTCTGTCCTTAAATTAATTGTACAGTAATATTTTTGTACACTTTGGTAAAACAGACATAGTTGCAACTATGCGATAAATTTCTTAAATTTAAAAACAAGTAAACTAATACTGGACTGTAGAACCCGTCCTATCACAGCTCGTGATGTATCACAATCTCCAAGGGTACAGGTGGGATATGGACTATTCCGCACCCCCCCCTCCCCTTTTTAAAACAACACAACTTATAATATAACATGACCTACTGTACCCGTTGCCGTAAAGCTACACAGATACGCTTTGGTTTATCTAGAGCAACAGACAGGTAGCGTGTAAGGAACGTATGATTGGAAGCCCAAAGTTGGGTTTTAGCAATATCATCAATTAAAAAAAATTGCCAAAATCTGAGGGACACTGCCCATTTCCTAATGTCGTGAGCCCTGCCTATCACACCGGGATTGCTTTCCCTGATAACGTCGACAAGCAAGGAAGCTAACTTCCATTTTGTAACACGCTTACCTGTTCGGTTAACCCATGAAGCACCTGGTTGGCGAGGTTGCGCAGCCCTCATACACTTTTGTGAGTTCTTGCACAGGACATAAAATGTGATGAATGAGGCCTCTCTTTAACACCTTAAGAGCGGCCTATGCGGTTTATTTATATGTACCGCCCAGCGGGGTGTTTTTAGCCAAAATAGGGCTGTTTACGTGATCATTTTCATGCCTAAATAAGACCCAGAACGTAAAACAAGTATCTATCCCTGAAAGGGCATAAACAGAGCTTTCGAATGACACAATAACGATCCTTTTATGATGGCTAGTTTTCTTGCAATAACCGTGCAACGCGAGTGCAAAAAGCATGTAATTAGCCACTTTCCCGATACAATTCTGTATATAGCGAGTGAGAGAGGGAGGAGGGAGGTGGGATTCGTGTCAGTAGGTTCGCCGCGGTGGTCTGGAGCAGTCATACACTCGCTACTCTCCTGCCACCACTTGTCTCTCTCTCTCAGCAACATTACGTGCTGAAATTGCCACTCGACCTATGTCGAGCGCCGCCACATAGTCCAGCTTTATTTAACTCGACTTATGTTGCTCGCCGACATTTAGGGGTTAAGGCCGGGACGGAAAATTCAGAAAACACATGGTCCGAATGTTCGTTCTTAGCAATAAAGGAGGGAGACGGCGCGATTTGAACATGGTCGTGCAGTCTCCCAAACCTGAGACAGTTTGGTTCGTTGCTCATCGCCGCCAGCTCAGATACCCGGTTTCCGGTGGCAAGTGCCATGAGAAAAACAGCTTTCTTTAAAAGCGATTGAAGCAATTCTAAGGCTTTATCAAGGGACCAGGTGGGCATGAGCTGGCGGGGAGGTGGACGAAGCTTGAAACACGCCCTCATAAAACCTTTCTCCTCCGCCTGCGGCATGGAAAGGCCGGTGAGATCAAGGAAGGGGGTCCTAATGGCAGACAGGTGATTTTTTAACGTTATGACCGAAAAATGCTTCTGCTCAAATAGATAGTCTAAGTACTTGAAGATTAAGGCTGCTGAGGCAGTCGTTTGCCCTGACTCAACAATCCAGGTTGTAAAAATGTTCCAATGTGATTGATATTGTCTCCTGGTAGACGGTGTGTACTGATTCAATAGCTTCTGAGTGACACTTGGTCCAAATTGATGTAACCATTTGGCATAGTAAATATACATAAGGCAAAACTGAGCGAGGTCCGAAGGTAGCCAATCGTTTCCAAGTGGAAGACGGAGACCGGGAGGGACACCGGGGTCCTGCACCACTGTATAATTGGTGGTACCATACCTGGGCCGGCCAAAGCGGCGCGATCAGCGCTACCCGGCCCCGGTAATCCCTCAATTTGTGAATGACCTTGCACATTAACACAGAGTCTGGTGGCGGAAACAGATAGATTGAGGTCCACCTGTTCCAGTCCACCAACAATGCATCGGGTCCCCCCGCCGGGGTTACCCCGTGCCGAGTCAGAAAGAGAGGAAGTCTGTGGTTCTCTGCTGACGCAAACAAGTCCACCTGTGGACGGGTCGGTTTTGCAATCATCTTGTTGGAGATAGCCTGTTTGATTGTCCATTCTACTAGAGTGCTCCGCCGGACGTTCGCCACGCCGGGGAGGTAGGTGGCATGCAGGGAAATCCCTAGCGAGTCGGCTAGGGTAAAAATTTGTTCTGAAACGTTCAACAACTCTCGTGACCTCACTGAGCCTTGCTTCTGAATGCAAAAAACTGCAGTTTGATTGTCCATTCTGAATGCTATTGATTTGTTCTTCAATGTCCTGCTGTGAGTTTGGAGAAAGAACAGGGGAACTAAAAGCTCTTGCTTGTTGATATGGGCTTGGTTGTCTGCCACCCAAATGCCCTGTCCCTGGTGGCCTAGGCTTGACTGGTACCCCCAACCCAGGGTCCCCGAGGCGTCCGTGTCTACCCATACCGTAGGTGGGGGAGAAACCCATGACATGACTGAGTAGAGGACTTCGTGCTTGGTCCAGGCCGATAGTAAGGTGTGGATTAATGGAGGAATTGGCCATAATTTCTTCTCTGGCAAGAGAGGGAACACTTTGTTGCCTTCCAGGATTAATCGTTTGGCTTTCAACCGGCCCAACTTGACAGTTAATTGTACCCAGTTCAGAGAACCGATCAGGGAATCCCACGTTTTCCTGGTCGTATCCAGACTGGAGGAACCGGAACAGTTTCCTTCGAAATCTGCTGCGGTTGTCCGCACTCTGAGTAAGAGTCAGAGCGGCGGTATCCCAGACCAGCCCTATCCACTGAATCGTCCTTGAGGGGACAAGGTGCAACTTTGCCAAGTTCACCTTGAACCCTAGGGCTTGTACATGAGCTAACACTTGGTTGACATGGTCTTGACATAATTCTACAGAGTTCGCCACTACTAGCCAATCGTCCAGATACCAAAACACCTGTATGCCTCTAACTAACAGGGGTAAAAGAGCTTGCCGGACGAGTTTGGTAAATACTCTCGGTGGTAGTGTAAAGTCAGTTAAAATAGGCTAGCCTAAACAGACCTCGGATGCGGAAATACCCTGAGCCGAACAGGCCAAGTGGGATATCTCTATTGGTCTAACTGGTAAGGTGCCTGCCTTACACCCAAGGGTCGAGAGTTCGTGCCCCCACCAGGGCATGATATTTTCGTGAGGCTATTTCCGCATTTAACGAAGTTTAGGTGTGCTGGTTAAATTGTTCAGATGGTTGAGAGTGTGATCGGAGCTCCATAAATCCTCTTTCGGGTATGGTGTAAAAACCGATCCCCACAGGGCAGGGAAGAGGATAGGAGAGAGCAGGGAGTGTTGTGAGACTCTCATTGGGTTGGGTTGTGGAGTTGCCAGCCGCCCAAGCGAGTTGCCAACTGGGCAGTTTGTAGGTGCGTGTAGCATCGCTCAGTGAAGTTGACTCACCATAAGTAGTGTACAGTCAGTGAAAATAGGCTAGCCTAAAACAGACCTCGGATGCGGAAATACCCTGAGCCGAACAGGCCAAGGGGGATATCTCTATTGGTCTAACTGGTAAGGTGCCTGCCTCACACCCAAGGGTCGAGAGTTCGTGCCCCCACCAGGGCATGATATTTTCGTGAGGCTATTTCCACATTTAACGAAGTTTAGGTGTGCTGGTTAAATTGTTCAGATGGTTGAGAGTAAGATCGGAGCTCCATAAATCCTCTTTCGGGTATGGTGTAAAAACAGACCCCCACAGGCTCCTGTGGGGGTCTGTTTTTACACCATACCCGAAAGAGGATTTATGGAGCTCCGATCTTACTCTCAACCATCTGAACAATTTAACCAGCACACCTAAACTTCGTTAAATGCGGAAATAGCCTCACGAAAATATCATGCCCTGGTAGGGGCACGAACTCTCGATCCTTGGGTGTGAGGCAGGCACCTTACCAGTTAGACCAATAGAGATATCCCACTTGGCCTGTTCGGCTCAGGGTATTTCCGCATCCGAGGTCTGTTTAGGCTAGCCTATTTTCACTGACTTTACACTACTTCACCTTCCGGGAAGCGAAAGCTCCGAACAGAGAGGAACGAACAGAGAGGAACGAACAGAGAGGAACAAGCTTGAGCCGAATCGACCGAGAGTCCGTCAGAGAGATGAACGGGAATGGTGAGTCAACTTCACTGAGCGATGCTACACGCACCTACAAACTGCCCAGTTGGCAACTCGCTTGGGCGGCTGGCAACTCCACAACCCAACCCAATCGAGTCTCACAACACTCCCTGCTCTCTCCTATCCTCTTCCTTGTCCTGTGGGGATCGGTTTTTACACCATACCCGAAAGAGGATTTATGGAGCTCCGATCATACTCTCAACCATCTGAACAATTTAACCAGCACACCTAAACTTCGTTAAATGCGGAAATAGCCTCACGAAAATATCATGCCCTGGTGGGGGCACGAACTCTCGACCCTTGGGTGTAAGGCAGGCACCTTACCAGTTAGACCAATAGAGATATCCCACTTGGCCTGTTCTGCTCAGGGTATTTCCGCATCCGAGGTCTGTTTAGGCTAGCCTATTTTAACTGACTTTACACTACTTCACCTTCCGGGAAGCGAAAGCTCCGAACAGAGAGGAACGAACAGAGAGGAACAAGCTTGAGCCGAATCGACCGAGAGTCCGTCAGAGAGATGAACGGGAATGGTGAGTCAACTTCACTGAGCGATGCTACACGCACCTACAAACTGCCCAGTTGGCAACTCGCTTGGGCGGCTGGCAACTCCACAACCCAACCCAATCGAGTCTCACAACACTCCCTGCTCTCTCCTATCCTCTTCCTTGTCCTGTGGGGGTCGGTTTATTACACCATACCCGAAAGAGGATTTATGGAGCTCCGATCTTACTCTCAACCATCTGAACAATTTAACCAGCACACCTAAACTTCGTTAAATGCGGAAATAGCCTCACGAAAATATCATGCCCTGGTGGGGGCACGAACTCTCGACCCTTGGGTGTGAGGCAGGCACCTTACTAGTTAGACCAATAGAGATATCCCACTTGGCCTGTTCGGCTCATGGTATTTCCGCATCCGAGGTCTGTTTAGGCTAGCCTATTTTCACTGACTTTACAGTAGGTTCAACCCGAACGGCATCCTTTGAAAGACATAAGTCTCGTGCCGGATTCTCACGGCGAGAAACTTTTGGAACCTCTTGTTTATAGGGACATGCCAATAGGCATCTTTGAGATCGATCGAACACATCCAACCTTGCGGCGGGAGTGCGAGTCTGAGTTGCTGTACAGTCAGCATCCTGAAGGGTGAATTCTCTATAAAGGTGTTCAGGTGCGAGAGATCTAGAACTGGTCGCATCTGCACACTGTCCCTTTTTGGCACTAAGAAGAGTCTTGACGTGAACACTGGCTGAAAGGTATTGACCTGTATAAGGACCTGTTAGGCAATCATTTCCTGTAACATGACCTCCTCCTCCTGAGACACTGGGGTATACCCTTGCGGCTGACGCAGTCGAGGGCGCCGGCGCCACCGCCAGGTGATTCCTTTGCTCACTATCTTCCTGGCCCAGGTATGTTTGGGCCAGGCTGAGCGGAATGCACGGAACGAACCCAGGTGTAGCCGGGGTTCGTCCTTCAAGGCAACTCCCCAATCTTGGACCTTTGAGCTCGGCCCTGGGATGTGGAGAGTGTGAGTGGCTAGTTTTTTGGAGGTGGGGGTAGGTTGGCATCGGATCCTTGACTAGTTTTGGCTGGTGCAGTGACCTGATGACCTTTATATGGGGCCTTACCCTTATACCCGTGCTGTTTACCGTGTTTGGGTTTGTACTGATTACCTCCCTGCTGAGGAGGTGGTCTGGGGTCTCGTGGTGCCTGTTTAGATTGGGGTTGGAACGGTTTGTTACCGCCCTTTGATTTATAAAAGGGTTTCTTAGGTGGGTCCTTCCTAGCTTGGGAGGTAACCTGCTTCCACCCACTTACCATATTAAATTCTAAACTCCAAGTTTCAGAGTTAAGCAGGGTGGCAGTAAGCTCCGGTGAGAGAGTTACCCGGCGACCTATGTCCGCCGGCAACTTCCTCACCAGATGGACTCTCAGATCTTGGCGAGCTCGAACCGCCTCCAAGATTGCAATTCTAATGTCTCCTAGGGGCTGAATGGCATTTTGTAGCAAAAGTCTATGCAACAGCTCAATAGCTTTTCTAATTTGGGGGTCAGTGATGGCCGAGATCGTGCGTGCAAGAGAGGCGGCTACTTGATGACTCACCAAGTACTGAGAGAACATCCGTTAGGCTTTATTGCGTAACTTAAAAACTCGCTCCAAGTGAGCAGCCGGGGGGGGGGGGGGGGAGAGAAAGGTTCTTCTAGGGCATGTAATGACACTTTGGGGGCTGCCAGAAATGTTAGTGAGGCTGGGGACACCCCTTCTGCTTTGGATACTGGTAGGGAAAAGTAAGTATGATTCTCTGGGGGAATTTGATGTGAAGATTTGGAGGTGATAGTAGTGGCAAATACTTGGGCTTCTATCTCCCAATTACCCAAGGGCCTACTCCCAGCTGCCACATCTGCAGTACCGGAGTCTGAGCTTGTTCCAGAGCCGGAGTTGTAGCCAACTCCGGCGTAAGAGCATTTAAGGCTTTGACATCATTGATGCCATCAGTCTTCGACCAGTCAGCAAATAGTCGTGCAG
Organism: Paralithodes platypus; assembly: GCA_032716605.1. Lineage (NCBI taxonomy): Eukaryota > Metazoa > Arthropoda > Malacostraca > Decapoda > Lithodidae > Paralithodes > Paralithodes platypus. The sequence continues at coordinate 46,641,381 of CM064497.1, read as the reverse complement.
ATGCGGCGGAAGGAACGGCCGGCGCGGCTTAATACACAAAATATGCCGGGTTAAGGGAACTTGGGACACCCTTAATCAGTACATCTAATACCCTCCCTGTCTCGTCTTTGGCCCGAAATTTACGGTTCTTATTGATCTCGATGGACCACTCGCCGGGAACTGGTGGGTCCCCTGATACCGAAGGTTGAGCTATAAGGGGATTCTCTGGTACCACAGGTACCCAAGAGCAATCATTACCATAGAGGAGGGGCATGGGACCCTTCTTCAGAGGCGCTTTATCTAAAGGAGGAGGTTGGACATCAGTAATAACCCTGAGGTTGGACATTGCTAGCGCCGCCGGCACTGTAGGGCCTCGGGTAGCTGCCACCAACGGGGTTGGGCAAGAAGTAGTGAATGTCGGGAATTCTAAAGGTTTAATCACAGAAGTGCTAGGAGGTGCAACTGAGAGAGTAACCGGGGGATCCGATGAGGCAGGGATTTGATAATGCTGTATTACTTTATGTAATAATTCATTTACCTGATCAGAAGTCATCCATTTCCTAGAGGGGTCTTTGGATGAATGTGAACTAGCCTCAGAATAATTACTAGGGAGAGACTGAGGAGCCGGGGAGAACATTCCATCCGCCGGCTCCTCACTCTGCTCCAAGATCTCTTGTGATGCTATCTCTTGTGAGTCTATCTCCTTATCCGCCGGGGGCCAAGACAAATCTGGCACTGACGATGGCAACACGTTGATGTTGCCGTCCTCAGAATGTTCTGGAATGACATTAAGAGGTGGATCTGAATGGCGCCAGTACCCCCCTGCCGCTATGGGCTGGGAGTCATGAGTCACCTGTGAGCTGAATTGGGCCCCCGCCGGATAACCCCTAAATTGGTCGGCTAGCACCCTACTCGGGCCGGTCGACCTCACACCCCGTGGAACTACAGTTAATTTTGGTACGGTAAAAGTCACATTAGGAGGTACATGCACAGAATGTTCCTGACTAGGTGTAGATGCTATAACTCAGATCCTATTTCCGACTCGCCTGAATCACGTGTATGGATGTCAGAGAGAGGTGTGGGAGGGGGTGGCTGAGGAGTCTCTCGCCGGCTGCTCGATGTGTCATACTCTTCTCTCCGGCGCTTGTGAGACCGGGAAGAGTCCGAGGTGGAGTGGTGAGAGTGTTTCCGGGGAGACTTCGACCTGGACCTCAACTTCCACCGGGTGGCACGGTCAGAGGGGGGGGCCTCAGAGATGTCGCTCTCACTACTGCTACTGATAACCTCCTTGCTGATGGCTTTAGCTTTGACCTTGGGTCTGACCGATTTGGAGGATCCAGGTTTTACTAAAGGTGACTTGATAATTAGCTTTTCCCACAGGACTTGGTCATCACATTGGAGTGCCTTATGGGCTGTGTCCTTAGCATAAGAATAAAACGCCGCTTTAATCTCATGCAAGGCTGCTAAACATAACAGATCTTTCTTTGCCAGCAAGGCGGATTTTAATTCAGAGCAGATGGCGCACCTTTTAGACAACCACACGCCTCGGGAGCGATCTAAACACTTCACACATTTAATGCAAAGAGTATGAGCAAAAATGGGTAAAAGGGCTCTGTCCTATCTCCTATTCTCTTTCTAATTTTTATAAATGATCTCCTTAACTGTACCTTAATTCCCATCCATTCATACGCAGACGACTCAACCTTACACTACTCCATTAGTTTTTCAGAACGCCCCAGCCAGCAATCCCTTAACGACAAATGTAATGAAGCCATAGAACTCTTAAATTTTGGTCTAAATATTATCTCCAATTGGGGCAGAGAAAACCTTGTTACCTTTAATGCTTCCAAAACCCAATTTCTCCATCTATCTACCCGTCAGGATCTCCCAGCGGACTATCCCTTATTCTTCAACAATACAAAAATCAACCCTTCATCTTCTCTCAATATTTTTGGTATCTCTTTTTCTTCTGCTCTCATTTGGCAGGACCATATTACCAGTCTTGCTAATGCAGCCTCCCAGAAGCTGGGTGTGCTCAACCGCCTTAGGGGGTTCTTTTCCCCAACACAGCTTCTTGCTCTGTACAGGGGCATAGTGCGTCCTTGTATTGAGTATTGTTCACATGTGTGGGGAGGTTCCTCTCACACCGCTCTCCTAGACAAAGTTGAAAGGAAGGCCTTTCGTATCATTAACTCCCGTCCACTCACCAACTCTCTGCAATCTCTCTCTCTCCGCCGCAATGTTGCATCTCTCGCTATTCTATCGCTATTATAATAATCAGTGTTCCTCAGAGCTTTCCCAGTGCATACCACCTCCTTTACGTAGGGCACGTGGTACCCGTCTTGCAACTCAATCCCACCCCTACTCTGTGCAACTCTCTAACCCAAGAGTGAAATGTTACTCTCAAACTTTCTTTTACTCAACAGCTGAACGCTGGAACTCTCTCCCAGAATCAGTCTTTCCCTCTTCCTATGACTTAAATTGCTTCAAACTCCGTGTGTCCAGGCATTTTGGCTCGATCGTCCCTTGATTTTGGCCCTGTCATTCTTTCAACTATTGGGGAGGCACTCGCTATAGGCAATTCTGCCTTTTGCCTCCCTCAATCACATAGAAAAAAAAAAAAAAAAAAAAATGGGCGTAGCGCAAAGTTCAAACCTAGGCATGGTGCCGTAATTGAGAGGGTCCCCCCCTACGCTGGGATTAGATGTCCAACTCCGCCGGAGAAGTAGTCTGGGGCCTGGAAAGAAAATTTCCAGGAATCAATGCTCATAAGGATAACCTGCGAGGACATACGAGATAGACAAACCAAACTAAAATGCCCCAGAACGAGAAGCCCAGCACAGAAGCCACGAGCGAACACCACACAGAAACCCCCGAAAGAAAGGTCCACAGAACAAAAGGACCAGCTGACCGAGCCAGCCAATTCAGACAGGCCCAAGCCCGCAGGGCTAAGCAGCTCCAGGCCGCACCTACCTACCCCTTCTAAACTGACCATTTTCCACACCTCACGTACACTACCCCCTTGTGTCCTACACTTCTAACTACAATGATGGTGAACAGGAATATACATTCATATTAAAAACACCCATGCCCTGTCCCTAGGTTGAGCCAAAGCCAACAAATCAGACAGCCATATATCTATGTATGTTCTTACATCCGAGAAGTAGATGTTATATATCTTAGAAGTTAAAACACCCACGCCTGTCCCTAGACCTCGTATATCATTTCCCATAACGAGTATAGATATATGTAACCCGTGCTCAGTCGCCCCCTTGCATTGTTCCTCTAGTAACTAAGTGTCTCTATAATATTAACTGCCACCAGTATTGATACGACATAGCGGCACTGTCCTTGTGTCGTATTGTGCCAAGTGCAGATCAACCAGGTTTCATCACCTTATTAGGACGACGACTATAATGTCGTCGTTCATCGATGTATTCAATCCTTAGTTTAAGTATTAATATTAACATTCCCTAACATATCTTGTCTTGCCAGACTAAGTTTCTGAAGACTCATCGCTCATAAAATCTATGTATTCAATCCTTAGGTTAAGTACCCTTATCCGCCATTGTGTTCACCTTTTTCCATTTACTTTTCCACAATTGTCATACGTCTTCCACTTACCTCCTTCGTATCCACAGTCCACACTACGCCAATTTGCTTCGTGTCCCACACCTCTTACCCCAACCAGAGATTGTATAGATAACCTTGTTACCAGTATCTGTCATAAGTACCTCGAAACAATGACGAAGTACCCCTACGAACTGCCGCTTTTCTTGGTATATATTTCATAGAAAACGCAGTTCCCAGGGACAACTAGACGTGCAAAAGCTCGTGCCAACTAATAGTATCCATAACCCCTCGTACTGACGAAGAATAATACACCATGTTTTTCCCCACTTTACCCACAGTCAAGCACACCTACAGTTCACCTCCTTCTCCCCCCCCAGCCCCACAGTCCACATAATTCTATCTTTTCCAGACTCATATACCACCCCATAGTTGCATTCCCCGGTAGCATTTGGCTAACGTACTTTCACTGCCTTTTCAAACTCCAATATCAACTGCAGCCTAATGCCACCCCCACGCCCAGAGACCTTAGGGTCAAATTTCCCTATAGCCCCCCTGAACTCCTCCCCTCTCAGTAAAATACCCCGCGCTTCTCGACTCTTGTCTGACCTAGCCTCTCTCTCATACCTCTTGAAGATCCTTGATTTTTCCGTTGCTAACGCTCTCCAACCTTTTATATATATACTCCTATCCAGGCTGCCTTCACTTAGTAGGCCAGAACAACATTAGAACTTTACTAACCCCTTGCATGCCATCTATTCTCTTACAACCCATTCACAACCCTGCACCCAATGGTCGTCGGTGCGAGGCTCGCCGCCTCGCCAGTAACTAACTTCTATTGCCATACTTCCAGATAAATGTGGCAGAGTTAGCAACCAGTCTCCACCACATCAAGCAAACCATGAAATTAACAACCAACCGATTACAACCAGCTAGCCAAGGCACCTTCGGTTTTTATATTAAAAACACCCACATCTGTCTCATAAACAGAGGGTTATTACAAACACTGGTGATATGGCAAGCCCCTAGCCACAGCCGCCGGACGACCATCCCCGAGAGAGAGCGCCCGGCTACCCCTTTTTACCCACCCGAGGAGGGAAACCCCCACCCCCGCGGAGGTATACCTGACCCCTGTTTTGACTTCCGGGTCATTGCCAGGTAGCCTAGGAATTCTTCCTATCAATGAACTAACCATGCATGTCTAACCCCCTTACTCACCTCTCTTTACCCACAATAACCCATTCACCTGTTTTGCATACTCGGATAGTCAAATTAGCACCTCAGCTATGCAATAGAACGAAGACTGAGTAATTTAAGAGAGACGCCCCTATCACAGCTGTCCCAGTCCTCCCCGCAAAGTAGATCAAGTCTCCCTCCCATAAATACTTCCAGTATAGCCAAAATAGTACCTTTTACTAAGGCTCAGTTATATCACAAAATGAAGGCTTCCATAGCCATGTGCCACAACAGTAATCACCATCTTACCTAGTCCCCATATCTATTGAGAGCTCAAATAAGTCCATAAGACTCGAGATCCCTATTGCCTACAGGGTCCAGAACCGAGCCTATAAACCTAGCTCCCGCCCCCAGTCAAATCAGTTGAAAGTTAGACACCAACCAGTGGTCACTACCCTGAAGTTAACCTCTATCTCTGCCCTTGTGTTGTTCCTGAGTTGAGAGATTCCCGAGCCGGCAGACTCCATGGCAGAAGTTAAATAGAAGATCTGTCCATGTACAAGTACCAACATGCACCTTATAACCTTCACACAAATTAGTGGGTATATAAGTGTGTAGCCAGCACCGATCGCCAAGAGATCCGACTTGAGAACTTCCTACATTTTGGACCACCTGGACGGCCGAGGAACCAGTCGTTAGCCCCCAACATCACCGGAAGCAAGATAACCAGGACCAGACCAACAAATACTATTCAAGATTCACGTTACTAGTACTAAGTGTTATAGTACCAGTTCGACATTCACTATTTAACTTTTCTATGAAGTGGCTATAACTTGCCCAGTGTAACTCATATTTAACCATTCCATATGGGACGTACTAAGCGTATCAGTGTTCATTAATTAACAGGCGACATTGACTCTCGTAATTACCTTATTCAGATATTAAAACCCTAGTGATATCTAACGTTCGCCCACTGATTTGTGTTCTACGTATTTCTGCCATAAGAATATAAATCTTAGATCAGTACCCCCTTGAGGTTACTAGAATTTCCGTGTTCAGAAATATACGCGTATCTAATTCTAACTGTGAGCTGCTACTTGGGCACGCGACCTGCCAGTAAGAAATCTAATTAGTGAAATTGAATACATAAATACATTGAGGTCTTCCAGTATAATAAACCTTGCTAACAGAAACCCGTGATCAGAAGAGTATACCTGAACGTTGGAAGTGGGAGACTAGGCTCCATCCAGATCCGCTAATGCTAGCAGTTCCCTTCTATTATTTGTTTTGTATGAGTATTACTATCTTTCTATGCTCTTTATTCACCTATTTAAATAAACGTTATCGTGTGTCGTGTGTTTATTTTGTGTTCTCTATTCCTCATACCTTGTATTGTGCATGCAGCCTTATATACCCAGTCAGATAGAGCCCACATTACCCAAGTTAATCCTGTAGAAAAACAGGGCATAACATTGGCGGCAGCGGTGGTTCTTGATTCGGATAAAAGGTTGCATTACATTGCAAGTTTGGAACAGCCAGAACACGATAACATCATGGCGCACCGTTCTCACATTCCCATCCCCCATTATGATGGAGAAACCTATGAGATCGAAACATTCATGGACATAGTGAAACCCGTACTTGACCTAGTTTATACCACGGACGCAGAAAAAATAGCCGTAACATTAACGCACCTCGGAAAAGCCGTTTCCCTGGTTGCCTATCAAGTGCACCCTGCTCTCACCTGGGACGAATTTCGCCCAATAGTGATAGAAGCCATTAAGCCTTCGTTGGGCGTTTTCGTGGCCCACACCCGTATCCAAGACACTAAATTCGAAGGCGATTTAGATGCCACAGTGAATAAGATTGCCCAACACATAAAAGTTTCTTTCCCCACGTTGACCAGAATCCAACAAGAACAGCAAATTCTGGTCAACCTTGTGTCTATATTGCCCTCAGCAGTAAAAGACCATTTCCGTGTGCACGATTTCGTCGGATACCAAAAAGATCTCATCACGATCCGACGTATTTTGGCCGTGCGCACAGAAGCACCCACCCAAATCGCTGTAATCAAGAGGTTTCCCACGCACCCGCAGCAACCCGACCACCAAAACTCCAAGAATGCCTACCCAGCCTCATCCTTCCACAACAGACCCACCTACCCTTCCGGCAAGCCCCAACCCAGTAGACCCCGGTTCCAACCTACCCAGCCACGCAGAATCTTCAACCGGAACAGGAACTACAACAGCTACCAAAGTAAAAACCCTACCTTAGTAATTATCAACCCCTATGATTTCCCTGCCTGTAATGCTCAGTGTGCTTTCCATCAAATTCGTGACTCTGCCAAACCTCGCCCCTTTACTCCTCACATTTCTGTAAATGAAGAGGAGTTGGGACAAGAGGAAGAGATGGAAGAAAGACACACTGGAGAAATAGCCCCTAACATGACCTCAGAGGATACCGAGGAAACCCTGGAGGAGGTAGATACCGATTCCCAGGATTTTTAAAGTACCCCCCGCCCAAGATGGCCTCGGCGGGGGACGCCATAACTGACTGCACTGCCCCCATTTATTACATGGCCAAAATCAAGGACATTCCTGTCCGCTTGTTAATCGACACGGGAGCTGCCAAGTCATGGTTGTTCAAAAATTACTATGATCAACACCACCGACTATTTGGCCCTTTGTTAACCACCAAAGCAGAACTAATCTCAGCTGCTGATACTTACTTAAATCTCCTAGGAGACACTTTGCCCCTGTCAGTAACTACTCCTGCCCCCCATGCTCGTTGTTATCACACATTCACAGTATTTTCCTCCAACTGTATACATTACGATGGTTTCCTTGGACTTGACGTCCTTCAAAAACTCCAGGCCCAGGTCGACTGCGGCCAAAGGCTGATATCATTCAAAAAATTCCAACCCAAAGCCTCTGACAAACCCATCACGCAGAAACCCATTCATAAAAAAAAAAAAACACCTTCCCCCTCAACAAACCCTGAGTCAGGGTTACCAAATTGCAGCTAGCACTAAGGTGACTCCTAAACCCTCCCCTTGCCCTGAGTCCCCTAATCTCACCCCATTCAGTAACCAAAGGCCTCAACAAACGAAAGAAGACAAGTCCAAGCAACTCCCTCTCGGTAATCCCCTCCATTCTCGTAATTCTGTCCCGGATAAATCCTCCCATGTTTTCAGGACAGACTCTGATATATGTAACCATAATTCCATCAAATGTTTATGTACACATGTTTCCAGGGAAAATGCCGATCAATGTACCCAACAATGTTTCCCCCATGCCCCCAGAAATGTTCAGCTATCCCACAACCCACAACAATTCCCTTGTGACAATTTTCCGTCAGTAGCTCCCTTGCCCCCCCACACAATTCACACCCCTAGAAAAATTCACAACCCCACATTTGACTCACCCTCTCATGACAAACAAACCCACCCGCCCCACATCACTTTTAACCAGACCGTGACCACCACCAAGAAAGTTCCCCACGTTCGTCCTATTAACAACCCCAAATCAATACACCAGTCCTCCACCAATAACACATGTTCTACACCTAACTTTTTCCCCACCAACCCTCCGCAGTCCCCCCAACAAATCCCGTTTTCTAACTCACTCACCTCTCACCACTCTGAACCGCCCGCACGCGCCGTTAATCCCCCCCTCACGCGTGCCGACCGAGGGACACAACCATGTTCCCACCATGCCCCCAGAAATGCCCAGCTATTCCACACCCACCCCAATCCCCCTTGTGACAGTTTTCCGTCAGTAGCTCCCTTCCACCCCCACACAATTCACACCCCTAGAAAACTTCACAACCCCACACTTGACTCACCCTCTCATGACAAACAAAACCACCAAATCCATATAAACTCCAAACAAACCGTCACAGCCACCGACAACGCTCCCCAAATTCGTCCTTCTAACAACCACAAATCCTTACATCAGTCCTCCACCAATAACCAATCTTCTATACCTCACGCTTCCCCCACCAACCCTCCGCAGTCCCTCCAGCAAATCCCGTTTTCTAACCCCCTCACACCGCGCCCCACTGATCCTCCCACACGCGCCGTTAATCCCCCCCTCACGCGTGACCCCCACCAAAGTGACCTTGCCCCCCTTATAAGTACCAAGCACCTGCTCGCCAGTCAATCCCCCACCATCATTAGCCCAGGTGTAGTTCAGGATAAATGCCAAATTCCCCCCCACCATCAAAAATGGGTGAACCTGCGGCCCATACCCCAAACTCACATGATATTTTCCCCCACTACCACGTCCCCCAACCCCCATCGTTGCCTCTTACAACCCGCCATCATTTCCGCTCGCATCAACCACATTCTCGTGGCAAATATCTCAGAGGAATCCCTACATTACCAAAAGGTCTCATTATAGGAGACCTCGAAACTTTCGATGACCTCCCCATAGATTGTAACGACACCCCTACCAGCCTCCAATTGCCCCCTCTCCCTGAGACATTATCTGACCACCAAAAGAACGGCATGTACGACCTACTGCTGGAATTTAGTGACGTGTTTGCCCAACAACCCACCGAAATCGGACAGACTGATGTAGAACAACACATCATTAACACCACAGGCCCCCCCATACGACAACCATCCCATAGAAAGAACCCCATACAACGTCAGGAAGAGGAACGCCAAGTCCAGGAAATGTTAGAGGCCGGGATTGCCACCCCGTCCATTAGTCCCTGGTCTTCCCCTGTTGTCCTAGTCAAAAAGAAAGATGGGACAACCAGTTTTTGCGTCGATTACAGGAGGTTAAATGACGTAACCATTAAAGACGCTACGCCCTTACCCCGAATAGACGATTCCCTTGACTCCCTACACGGATCTAAATGGTTCACTACCCTCGACTTGCAAGCAGGGTATTGGCAAGTGCCTATCAAGGCCGAGGACCAAAAGAAAACAGCATTTTCCACTAGTGGTGGCCATCACTATGAATTTAACGTCCTACCTTTTGGCCTCTGTAACGGACCCGCCACTTTCTCCCGTTTGATGGAAGCGGTATTACATGGCCTAACCTGGGAAACCTGCCTAGCCTATCTGGACGATATTATTGTGTACTCACCAACCTGGGAAGAACACCTCCTCAGGTTGAGACAAGTCCTTCAAAGAATCCGAGCCGCCGGGTTGAAATTAAAACCCTCAAAGTGCGAGATTGCCCGAAATAAGGTAGATTTCCTCGGACACGTGATATCTGAACATGGTATTGCGCCAGACCCAAAGAAACTTCAAGCCATACAAAACCAACCCCACCCACCACTGTTAAAGGAGTACGTTCGTTTCTAGGTTTAGCCACATACTACAGACGTTTCGTCCCCAACTTTGCCACCATAGCCAGACCCCTCCACCAACTCACCCACAAAGACACCCCGTTCACCTGGACACCTGAAAGAGACCTCGCATTTAACACTTTGAAGCAAAAGCTAATCCAAGCCCCGATTGTCGCTTTCCCTGACTACCAAAAACCTTTCCGTCTTTATACCGACGTATCTCTGTACGCCATGGGTGCAGTTTTAGCTCAAGTCAGAGACGGAGAGGAACATGTGATAGCGTATGCCAGCTCCACCCTCAACCAAACACAGCAGAATTATGTAGCCACCAAGAGAGAGTGCTTAGGGATCATTTGGGCACTCAGCCACTTCCGGTCATTTGTGTTGGGCGCAAAACTCGACATAATCACCGACCATCAATCTTTACAATGGCTGCGTAGGTGCGAAACCAACTCAGCCATTTTGGTACGTGGAGGGAGACACTAGAGGACTACGACTTTACCATACAATATCGTCCAGGCAAACTCCATACCAATGCAGACGCCCTGTCACGTTTGCCAGTACCAAAAGACCCCCCCACCAACCTAGCCGCCTTACAAAACACTGAGTTGGTATCTACCCCCACCCCCCGACATAATGCCCCTCAGCCCCCTCCCTAATTCAATCTTGGGAAGCAAGAATCAGACCCCCCTGGATACCGTTAAATGTCTTCAGGGGACTGACTCGCTGGGGAGATCAACTTGCCACAGACACTGGTCACATAATCTTGGACCCCACCATTGCCCATGACTACATGATTGCCATCCACGAGGGAAACGGCATACACCTTGGACAAAAGAAGATGTTAAAGATCTTCACAGACCAATACTGGACCCCCAACCCCTCCAAAATTATACAACGAGTGACAGAATCCTGCAAACCGTGTTTATTGGGAAAGGATAGATCACGCACCCCAGGCCCAGCTGGTACCTTGTCGGCTACCAAACCGTTCCAAGGCCTATCCCTCGACATCATGGGCCCGTTTCCTCCTTACGCTGGCAAGCGCTATATCGTCACATTTGTGGACGTCTATTCAAAATTTGTAATAGCCTGCCCAGCTAAAGACCTCACAGCCACCACAGTCGCCACACTGCTTGCCACAGAAGTATTCCCTATATTCGGTCTGCCCCTTGCTCTTCTATCCGACAATGCCCCCGAGTTTAGTGGACACGTTTGGCAACAGTTCACCCAACAATGTGGCATTAAGATTAAACACTCATCCCCATACTGGCCTCAAGGAAATGCTATATGCGAACGCAGCCATCGCACCATCAACAATCAGTTGCGAACAAAAATGATTGCCCTTAACACCACAGACTGGCCATCACAACTAAAAATGATACAATGGGGCATGAACACCTGTCCCCGAGAAGACGGTATTTCTCCTCATGAACATGTTTACGGCGTACCCCCCATGTTACTGCCGTTCCACCACCACGCTCACCTTCCCTCCACCACCTCCACAATTGACCCATTGCAAAATCTGCAAAACACCCTCCATACCACCCAAACCTGTCAGGACACCAAAACTGATAACACCAATGACAAAAACCCTTTCGCCATCCATGACACCGTAATGGTAGCCAACCTCCCTATCACCAACAAATTAGGCCCTCGCTATGTCGGGCCCTACACCATCACACAAGTCCCAAACGCCTATTAACACCTTACGAGCGGCCTATGCGGTTTATTTATGTGTACCGCACAGCGGGGTGTTTTTAGCCAAAATAGGGCTGTTTACGTGATCATTTTCATGCCTAAATAAGACCCAGAACGTAAAACAAGTACCTATCCCTGAAAGGGCATAAACAGAGCTTTCGAATGACACCATAACGATCCTTGTATGATGGATAGTTTTCTTGCAATAACCGTGCAACGCGAGTGCAAAAAGCAGGTAATTCGGTACTTTCAGTACATAATTGAGTATGTAGCGAGTGAGAGAGGGAGGAGGGAGCTGAGATTTGTGTCAGTAGGTTCGCCGCGGTGGTCTGGAGCAGTCATACGCTCGCTAGTCTCCTGCCACCACTTGTCCTCTCTCCACAGCGCTGAAATTGGCCACTCGACCTATGTCGAGCGCCGCCACCACATAGTCCCAAATAAGGGTTAAGTCACCATCGACTATCACGGCGTGACTCGCACGTTCCGAACTAGATTCGTCCGAGCGTTTAAACCACTCCAACCACAAGACAATACCCCACCCCACACGGCTGAACCAGAATTAAACACCCCTACTAAACCGTACACTCCAGCTATGAAAATCCCCACACAAACCCCTAAGGACCTAAGCCCTCCGACACCGAACAGACAGATCATTCCTCAACATACCCCCCAAACTAACCTCCACAAACCCCAAGCCCCCACTATCACACCCTCCTCCACCATGACACCTTCGTTCACTTCTGATAATCAAGTACCTCCCCCGCTTATCCAAATACGAAAGCCTCCCCCCACAACCCCGACCACAACAGAAACTCTGCCGTCTAGCCCTGACATACCTTCCCCAGGCACCACACTAAGAAAACCACACATCCACACCAAAACCAAGTACACACCCAAACACACCACACAATCTACCTCAGTAACCTCACGCTACAACCTACGCCCACGACAAAAACTTTTTAAAACCTCCAGGAAACACACCCTGCTAACCAAATTCCGTAGGGCTGCCAGACCACTAACCTCCTCCTCTTCTTCTTCGTCGACTTCTCCTCCACAAAGGGAAAGAAGACGAATAATCACCCCTAAACACCATAAACCCTCTAACTATAGTCCAGAAGTAACAACCCCCACCCCCGCCAGCAAAGACATACCTTCCTCTTCAACCTCATCCCCTCTCAACCCCCACCAAACACCCATAAAACCGCCTACTTCCACCACCAGCAAATCACCAACCTCACCAAACGACACACCCCACACCCGTCCCTACCCCTCACCCCCCCACTTAAATCTACACTCCCTACCCACCCGTCTAGCCCCCCCCCCCCTCTCCCCCCCGCATCCGCCCCTTTCCCCTCCACGATCCCCACCACCCCACCCACACATCGACCAACCTCCTCATCTCACCGAACCCCCAACCAACCAACCCCTAAGGAATCCCCCCACAAAGTCACCCCTGAGAGAACCCCCACACATACTCCCACCAAACCCTCTTCCAATTCACCTACTACCCTCACCCAACAAAATCCTCCACACACATCTACCTCTCAAATAACCCTCGACCTCGCCCCCAATACATGCCCTTCACCTGTAAAACGTTCCTCCCCTCAATATAAAACATCGTCGAGCGACTCAAGTCCCACGACAAACTTCTACCTTCCCACCAGAACCGCCCGAGGTAGAATAATCAACAGACCCATCAGATTTAAAGACGGGGAGATAAAAATAACACCCCGTTCCGACACTAAAGACCCAAGCCACACAACACACACACCCCTTCCTTCTCACACACCTCCTTCACCCCCCTTACCTAAACCTATCTTGCGCATTGCCTCACTAGATTTTTCCAGCCTACAACACCGCCCACGAAAACCCCCAAAAAATCCAGACTCATGTTCCCCCTTCATCCCTAGCTCTGTTGTCATGCGTTAATCCCCCGTCGTTTAGTAACCCATTCACCACACTAAACAGACTTCCTGTCAGTCACACACACCTCACTCCGACCCCCGCGGGGGAAAGCTACAAACCATTCATACGAAAGGTTAAAGTAAAAAAACCCACTGGACACTTACGTCTACAACGCCCACATCAAGCCCGGGCAACCGCCCGTCACAACACAGAGGACACATTCTTACAGGTATACATTGACCTACAAAAGAAACCTGACCGTCGCTCTCTTGCTTGGTGGAACCTTCTAAATACCCTCAAAATGACCCACCATAACTATGCTTCTTTTTACTTCACCCTTGAGGCTCGGGGACGAGCCTATAATGAAGGAGAGGGAAGTAAAATGCCCCAGAACGAGAAGCCCACCACAGAAGCCACGAGCGAACACCACACAGAAACACCCGAAAGAAAGGTCCACAGAACAAAAGGACCAGCTGACCGAGCCAGCCAATTCAGACAGGCCCAAGCCCGCAGGGCTAAGCAGCTCCAGGCCGCACCTACCTACCCCTTCTAAACTGACCATTTTCCACACCTCACGTACACTACCCCCTCGTGTCCTACACTTCTAACTACAATGATGATGAACAGGAATATACATTCATATTAAAAACACCCATGCCCTGTCCCTAGGTTGAGCCAAAGCCAACAAATCAGACAGCCATATATCTATGTATGTTCTTACATCCGAGAAGTAGATGTTATATATCTTAGAAGTTAAAACACCCACGCCTGTCCCTAGACCTCGTATATCATTTCCCATAACGAGTATAGATATATGTAACCCGTGCTCAGTCGCCCCCTTGCATTGTTCCTCTAGTAACTAAGTGTCTCTATAATATTAACTGCCACCAGTATTGATACGACATAGCGGCACTGTCCTTGTGTCGTATTGTGCCAAGTGCAGATCAACCAGGTTTCATCACCTTATTAGGACGACGACTATAATGTCGTCGTTCATCGATGTATTCAATCCTTAGTTTAAGTATTAATATTAACATTCCCTAACATATCTTGTCTTGCCAGACTAAGTTTCTGAAGACTCATCGCCCATAAAATCTATGTATTCAATCCTTAGGTTAAGTATCTTTATCCGCCATTGTGTTCACCTTTTTCCATTTACTTTTCCACAATTGTCATACGTCTTCCACTTACCTCCTTCGTATCCACAGTCCACACTACGCCAATTTGCTTCGTGTCCTACACCTCTTACCCCAACCAGAGATTGTATAGATAACCTTGTTACCAGTATCTGTCATAAGTACCTCGAAACAATAACGAAGTACCCCTACGAACTGCCGCTTTTCTTGGTATATATTTCATAGAAAACGCAGTTCCCAGGGACAACTAGACGTGCAAAAGCTCGTGCCAACTAATAGTATCCATAACCCCTCGTACTGACGAAGAATAATACACCATGTTTTTCCCCACTTTACCCACAGTCAAGCACACACCTACAGTTCACCTCCTTCTCCCCCCCCAAGCCCCACAGTCCACATAATTCTATCTTTTCCAGACTCATATACTACCCCATAGTTGCATTCCCCGGTAGCATTTGGCTAACGTACTTTCACTGCCTTTTCAAACTCCAATATCAACTGCAGCCTAATGCCACCCCCACGCCCAGAGACCTTAGGGTCAAATTTCCCTATAGCCCCCCTGAACTCCTCCCCTCTCATTAAAATACCCCGCGCTTCTCGACTCTTGTCCGACCTAGCCTCTCTCTCATACCTCTTGAAGATCCTTGATTTTTCCGTTGCTAACGCTCTCCAACCTTTTATATATATATACTCCTATCCAGCCTGCCTTCACTTAGTAGGCCAGAACAACATTAGAACTTTACTAACCCCTTGCATGCCATCTATTCTCTTACAACCCATTCACAACCCTGCACCCAATGGTCGTCGGTGCGAGGCTCGCCGCCTCGCCAGTAACTAACTTCTATTAGATTTCAGATAAATGTGGCAGAGTTAGCAACCAGTCTCCACCATATCAAGCAAGCCATGAAATTAACAACCAACCGATTACAACCAGCTAGCCAAGGCACCTTCGGTTTTTATATTAAAAACACCCACATCTGTCTCATAAACAGAGGGTTATTACAAACACTGGTGATATGGCAAGCCCCTAGCCACAGCCGCCGGACGACCATCCCCGAGAGAGAGCGCCCGGCTACCCCTTTTTACCCACCCGAGGAGGGAGACCCCCACCTCCGCGGAGGTATACCTGACCCCTGTTTTGACTTCCGGGTCATTGCCAGGTAGCCTAGGAATTCTTCCTATCAATGAACTAACTATGCATGTCTAACCCCCTTACTCACCTCTCTTTACCCACAATAACCCATTCACCTGTTTTGCATACACGGATAGTCAAATTAGCACCTCAGCTATGCAATAGAACGAAGACTGAGTAATATAAGAGAGATGCCTCTATCACAGCTGTCCCAGTCCTCCCCACAAAGTAGATCCAGTCTCCCTCCCATAAATACTTCCAGTATAGCCAAAATAGTACCTTTTACTAAGGCTCAGTTATATCACAAAATGAAGGCTTCCATAGCCATGTGCCACAACAGTAATCACCATCTTACCTAGTCCCCATATCTATTGAGAGCTCAAATAAGTCCATAAGACTCGAGATCCCTATTGCCTACAGGGTCCAGAACCAAGCCTATAAACCTAGCTCCCACCCCCAGTCAAATCAGTTGAAAGTTAGACACCAACCAGTGGTCACTACCCTGAAGTTAACCTCTAGCTCTGCCCTTGTGTTGTTCCTGAGTTGAGAGATTCCCGAGCTGGCAGACTCCATGGCAGAAGTTAAATAGAAGATCTGTCCATGTACAAGTACCAACATGCACCTTATAACCTTCACACAAATTAGTGGGTATATAAGTGTGTAGCCAGCACCGATCGCCAAGAGATCCGACGTGAGAACTTCCTACATTTTGGACCACCTGGACGGCCGAGGAACCAGTCGTTAGCCCCCAACATCACCGAAAGCAAGATAACCAGGACCAGACCAACAAATACTATTCAAGATTCACGTTACTAGTACTAAGTGTTACAGTACCAGTTCGACATTCACTATTTAACTTTTCTATGAAGTGGCTATAACTTGCCCAGTGTAACTCATAATTAACCATTCCATTTGGAACGTACTAAGCGTATCACTGTTCATTAATTAACAGGCGACATTGACTCTCGTAATTACCTTATTCAGATATTAAAACCCTAGTGATATCTAACGTTCGCCCACTGATTTGTGTTCTACGTATTTCTGCCATAAGAATATAAATCTTAGATCAGTACCCCCTTGAGGTTACTAGAATTTCCGTGTTCAGAAATATACGCGTATCTAATTCTAACTGTGAGCTGCTACTTGGGCACGCGACCTGCCAGTAAGAAATCTAATTAGTGAAATTGAATACATAAATACATTGAGGTCTTCCAGTATAATAAACCTTGCTAACAGAAACCTGTGATCAGAAGAGTATACCTGAACGTTGGAAGTGGGAGACTAGGCTCCATCCAGATCCGCTAATGCTAGCAGTTCCCTTCTATTATTTGTTTTGTACGAGTATTACTATCTTTCTATGCTCTTTATTCACCTATTTAAATAAACGTTATCGTGTGTCGTGTTACCGTGTGTTTATTTTGTGTTCTCTATTCCTCATACCTTGTATTGTGCATGCAGCCTTATATACCCAGTCAGATAGAGCCCACATTACCCAAGTTAATCCTGTAGAAAAACAGGGCATAACACAAACTGAAATTATTACTGATTACGGATTACTGATATTTACTATAGGATGTAAGGTATCTTAAGATAACCCCCTAGAAATACTTTCTCTAAAGTATCTATTTCTTTATCCTCCCCATTTTCCCCAGCTAACCTAATCCCACAAGGACCCCAATGGAAATACGCCTAACGGCCTTATTGGGCTATCCTTAGTTGGAATTATGCAAGGCTGGTACATGTCATATTTGTAACATACTATGTGGTACCAACTCTGTAAATTGCTAACTGAATAAATATTATTATTATTATTATTATTATTATTATTATTAACCCAAATCCGCCGGAAAATTAGCGAGAGTGCACCACCTTGCTAACCTTCTGCCGGATCTGTCTAGCTGACTTTCAATAACTTACCTGTGACAAGAGCCACAGGCCCCATGACCTTTTAAGTTGTGATTATACTGAACAAGTTTGCAAAACTAATCTTATCAGTTCGTGTACACTTGACTGGTGGTGCCGCAGGCGATAAAGTCTTAACGTGTCACTAGGCCAGTCAGGGCGAGTTAACTCGGCGGGCCGAGTTTGTAGCCCTGCTAGGAATGCAATTCCGCCGGGAGAGTGTGGTTCAGCCAAACCACGTCGGGATCTTTTGAATGTTCCTACCCGTCAGAGACGGATAATCTGGACCCACCGCACGGGGCCGCCGGAACAGACAAAAACTACCGGGAAACGGGGTTGGCATAGCCCCTTTCCCGCAGTCCCACACATATATATAATATACATAATGACATATAGGGACGTCTCCCCTACCCCCAAAGGAACAAGTCCGCATGCATGAACCAAAAAAGGGGGCATACATAGGCAAAAATAACAACAGAAAAATTTAGAAACCTAAATTACCTGAAGCCTACGCCGGAGACCCCTAACTAGGCCGACCACGTGGACCGAAGAACAACCCAGCAGACGACGCTCCGGCATCCAGCAGCCGCACCATGAAGAGGGAGGCCCACCCAAGGGGCCTAAGCAAAACACGAACCCTGGAAGGTGGAGCACCACATGCAGACACCCTTAAACCAGAGCTTTTGCTGATATCTGAAGACAATGGCATGTACTTTCCTCAATATTGACAGTCTGTATCATGCCTCGTAGAGTGGTCGCCTTCTAGCTAAGTAAATACAACAGCTGAAGCGTATCACAAAAACAACACACGCGGTACACCCATCCGGGACTCGTAGACGCCTGTGACAATGGTACCCTATTTTAACACACACTTCCTGTGGACCTACCAATCTGGCAGCCGTGCTAGCTAATCTAAACCTTGTTACTACAACACAGATGTATACAAATGAGTAAGGACTCACTAGAAGCTCTGCGAACGTCGAATGAAGTGGACACGGCGCGAGCCCTGTTGTCGGGAGGGACGCGGAAGTAGGAAGGACGAAGATGGCCGCTAGAGGGCCTGGTGTCGGGGAAACAAAGCATGAGAAATCCACAAATATGAAAGTCATATGATAACATATTATTTTTTATAATTTTTTTTTTTTTTTTACAGAGTTTTTTCTGTAGGGTACCCAATCAAAATGACGATCCCATGAGGGAATTAAGTGTGCACTTATGATGAGTACTCCACGATACTTCCGCGCGGGCTATTCAAAATGCTGGCGCAGGATGTTGAATGGAGACTATTATTATTAATAGGCACGGGCTATTCAAAATGCTGGCGGAGGATGTTGAATGGAGACTATTATTATTAATAGGCGAAGTCGTCAATGATGGAGGGGCCCTATTAAATATAGGGGAGCGCGGTGATCGTTCGGACGGAAGGATGGTTTGGACAGTGCATTTCCTGAGAAACGTATGGGACCTAAGGCCCCGAGATTTTGCGTGAAACTGAGAGAGTTAGTCTACTTTCATCACGCGTGATTTGGTTCCTACATCAGCTACACTTTTTAATGCAGGTCCGATTTTATGGTTTTTTGCACTTCCTATGTAATATTTTCACTTTATATCGTAAGCTCTACCTCCATGAATATGTCAACCAGCGAAATATGCATTATTATGGTGAAACTATGTTGTATGGTGAAGATATTGCCATAAATAACAAATGCTGAAGTCGCTTGTGTGAACGTTGAGCGAACCCATCAATTAACTATATAGATTCGGGATCATTCGGACAGTTGAGGGTGGTGATGGTTCGGACCAGTCCGAACCATCCTTCCCACTAATTACCAAAAAATTACCTTATCAATTGATAACACTACTTCTTGTAAACATCTATATTATGAACACATAGTGAAACACAACTCTTAACCCTTCTTTAGCGGGGCCCGATTTAAGTCCGTATGGAGAAGAAAGGACTATGTGGCGGGGCCCGACTTAAGTCTGTGTGCAATTTTGGCGCAATATTGGCTCTGAGAGAGAGACGAGCGACGGGAGGAGCATAGGTTGCCTCACGACCTGCCTCACGACCGCTCGCCACGGTTGCCGTGGGCGTACTGACATATACTAAACACACATCCACCCTCCCTCCCTCGCTACACACGTAATTATGTAACGAAATGACCGTATTTTAGCAATTTTGCCCTTCGGTTGCACGATCGTTGCAAGACAACCAGTGATCGTAGAAGGATGGTTCAAGTGTCATTGGAAAGCTCAATTACCGCCCTTTCAGGGACACATAATTGTATTACGCTCTGGCTCTTGTTTATGCATGAAAAAGAGCACGGAAATAAGCTTGTTTAGGGTAAAACCACCCGCTTGGCAGGTAGTAGAATTTACCGACCTAGCCGCTCGTTGAGTGTTAATATCCATCAGGGAATAATATATTTATATTTTATTATTTATTTATCTGTGCTAATACAATATAATATAAACTAAGTCAATTATGTAATTTATTTGAAGTAACATAGTCCTAATCCATACCTATAATATTGTTTATACAAATAAAGGTACTGTATGTTTATTTGATTTATGGATAAGTACATTATCCATAATTCTGGTTAAGTATAATCCAGTTTGTTTTCAATATTATTTGTTTACAAATATGAAGAGGTTAATTTCGATTATGAAGTTTAATTTTGTACTTTAGCAACATAAAATGGCTTTGAATTGAAAAATTCTTGTTTTTAGCAAATCCAACTCACATAATTTTAAGATTATACCAATTAATATACGTGGCCGAACCATCCCACCCTTCTGACCGAACCATCACCACTGATAGGGAAGGTTCGGACGATTTAGAAACTTGTGTTTCGGGAACTATAGCTCAAAACTGAAAAGAGCTAAGGGTTTGAAATAATTAGGCTAAAGAACCAAATAACGAAGCAACATTTTAACATCAACTAGATTATACTACTGCTTAAACCTGAATTTCTACAAATATTTAAAAAAAAAACGTCCGAACCATCACCGCTCTCCCCTACTCTACCACTACCGGTCCCCTCTGCACCTGTATATCGGCATAGCCCCTCTAGGAGTGTGGTGTGAGAGGATCCTCCCCACACATGTGAAGAATACTCAATACAAGGACACGCTGTGCCGCTGTACAGAGCAAGAAGCTGTACAGGGGTAAAGAACCCATTGACGCAGTTGAGCACACCCAGCTTCTGGGAGACTGCCCTAGCAAGACTGGTAATATGGTCCTTCCAAGTGAGAGCAGAAGAAAAAGATACACCAAGAATATTGAGAGAAGATGAAGGATTTATTTTTGTATTGTTGAAGTATAAGGGATAATCCTCTGGGAGTTCCGGACTGGTAGTATGATGGAGAAATTGGGTTTTGGAAGCATTAAAGGTAACAAGGTTTTCTATGCCCCAATTGGAATAGTAGTTAGATCAGAAGATAAGTGTTCTATGGCTTCATTACGTTTGTTTTTGAGGGATTGTTGGCTAGGGCATTCTGGAAAACTAATTGAATAGTGTAAGGTAGAGTCGTCTGCGTATGAATGGATGGCACTGGAGGTACAGTTGAGAAGATCATTTATGAAAATAAGAAAGAGAATTGGAGATAGGACAGAGCCCTCAGGAACACCGGAGTTGACAGGATGAGGAAGTGAGCGATGGCCGTCCACAATTGCAGCTATGGAACGGCCAGAAAGGAAGTTAGACACAAAGGCACAGATGGAGTGTGACGCTCACCGCTTCCCCCAGAACCGCATGGCTTACTCGCTAGGACTCGCCAGGGCAGAGAATATAGCTACAGTCTACCTATCATTGTGTACTTTCCTTCTCGAGAAAGCTTGTGTTGCAGACAGTTCAGAACTGTTCTTTATTTTCGTCTGTCACAATCCTTTCTATTTTATTTAGTCAATTGAAAGTATTGTGTTAAGTAGTTGAATGATGGGAAGGCGAGCGGGAGAGGAAGAGAGAGAGAGACAAGGTGGTGTGACTTGGTAGTGAGTGCGGCGCGTGGCTGGCCCCCTTACATAGGCCTCGCGGGATTCGTTGCCTCCTGCCTAACACTGCCTACTACGCGGCTGCTTACTGGGCGACTGTCGCGCGCCCTCGTGCCATTCTTGCGAACTGGGACTCCAGCCAGGAGGTCCATGGGAATATCCTTGTCAGATCCTTCCCAGACAGCATCTCCCTTGAACTGTCCCACACTCTTGTCTTAGAATCTTTCTCTCCTACAGCCTCTATCATTTCCACTACTTCCTCACCTTTTATTAATATCAATCCCCCTCTGGTTCTCTGCATCCACACCTTGAATTGGTGGCCAGACTGCATTATATGCTGGATCTCACATTTCTTATGTACTAGATTAAGGTTGAAGATAGTCATTGTCTTCATTGGCTAGGAGCTGCCTTGCTCCACCAGAATTCTGTACCTTTGCGCATCCCAGCTAGACTTTATTAACCCGGCTAGACATTAGCTGGATTAGATCATATACTCTTTTATGCATACCCATTATTTTTACACAAGCATTTTGAGGTCTAGGTTGCTGTAGAGAGACACAACCAGCATAGACCGGTTTTGTTAATAGGAGTACTACTTTTTCGTGGCGAGCATTATTACAGTTGCACCGCTTATAATATTCTTGTGTCCAATAACATTATATGTCAAGCCTTTTTGTGTATTTAGCCTACACGTGCATTGTCCTGCCTCCTGCTATTTTGTGGTTCCATTTCCGATACGTTCTTCTTAGTAGCATCCGACATTATTCAGAAGATTCCTTGTTCGGTGCTTGAGGACTTTACAACACTTTCTTTCATAAAGGAGTGACAGATATTATTGATTAAAGTAACGTTAAGTAAACCTTCTTCTTGTTTGCATTAGATCACTCTTGTGATTTAATTAAGTTAACTATCTTTTCCTTGTGTACCATAACTAAGCAACCATATGTTATAGGTAATAGGCTGTTTCAGAGAACATCAGCCTATAGTAGAAGCACATAGATATTGAGAGTTAAGATACCCCGCTATCGCAGATATAACTCTGGAGGGTATATGTGTTCTTTGTTCGACGGGATTATATATCAGGGGTTGGATCTAGCGTTTCCGTTGTTGCATTTATGCCAGTCTAGTCCAATGTATAAGAGCCACTGATTTATACGATACCCGATCGTAACAAATGGCGACCTAGCTCAGGATTTAGTGAACTGACATATAATTGCAGGTTATTGTGCAGATTTTTCTCACAGTTTAGGCAGTGAACATTTGTTGATTTTGTGGAATATTTTTTGAGGACATGCAAGAATTATTTTTTTAGCAAAGTAATATAGCACTTAAGCTGTCTCCGAGATTTTTTTATTGTGAATATTGTGGTATAAGAGTTTGGGGTACTTCTCTTTTGTGTATCAAAGTGAAAAATCTTCAGTGAGCATCATGTCTTATACCGGATCAGTGCAGGATGAAGACACAGTACGTGATGTAGAAGCTGAGGAGCAGCAGCATGGGCAGGTTGTTAACTTGGTGAACAGTGAGGAGGATGCAAGGAATTTTTTGCAATGGCCTGTTACTTCCGACCGGTTGGTGGGTATGAATCGGTACGGTCTCCAGTGCTTAGCCGCAGCTATCGGTCATGTATGTACTAGTGGCATGACCAAGGATGACCTGTGACGTGTGTGCTGGGTGGAGTGACTGGCGTACAAGGTAGGGTGAGTGCTCAGAGCCCTTTGGCCGAGCTTCCCCTTCACTTGACTCCCAATCCTCCTATTGGAGTACCGACCCTGAGCACGCTTCCGCAGGTGGGTAGTGACTGGCAGGGTGGTTTGCCCCTGGGGGGATCACCGGGTATTTCTAACATCATTGCATCTCCTCCTCCTCCTCAAGGTTTGACCCCGGAGATGCTCTTTCAGCTCATGATGGCAAAGATGCAACATCAGAGTCAACAGCAGATAGAGCTAGCTAAGATAGAAGAGAGAAAAGAGCTGGCTAGGATGCAGCAACAGACGAGCGAAGCTGAGCTTAGGACTGAACTAGAATCTACAAGATACTGTGCCGACATGGATTTAGAGAAGTCTCGTGTTGAGACGACGGGACAGCGACTCGGTACTGGAAACCGTGCGCATGATCAGTCTCTGTCGCACCTTCTCAAACTGGTCCCTGTATTTGACGAGTCTGGTGTCACAGAGTTTTTCAATAGATTTGAAAAGAAGTGCCGGGAGCATCAGTGGCCTGAAGTTAAGTGGGCGGCCCTTGTGTCCTCTAGACTCGTAGGTAAGGGGCTCAAGGCTTACGATGCACTGCCTTTGGAGTCCTGCGTTGTTTATGAGGAGCTCAAGGAGGCTGTCCTGCGGGCATACGAGCTACAACCCGAGACATATAGGTTAAAGTTCCGGGGTGTGACTAAGGGGCGAGACAGTACCTTCTTGGAGCACGCTCGGGACCTGTCCGACGCTATGGGAAACTGGCTCAGATCAGAGAAGACAACTACGTTTGATGAGATGAAACAGTTGATGCTTCTAGAGCAGTTTTATAAGTGTACGGGCGGCGACTTGACTTTAAACCTTAAAGAGAAGAACCCAAGAACTCTCGTAGAAGCAGCAGAGATGGCTGATCTTCGGTTGTCACTAATTCGGGGGTGCGGCTCTGCACAGAGAAACGATGTAGGCGTTAACCCGGGAACTGCGGGAAGACTCTTAAGAGTTCCCCCGGCGGACTGCGGGAAGACTCTTAAGAGTCAGAGAAAAAAAAAATCAACTTTAAACATAAAAAAAAAAAAAAAAAAAAAAAAAAAATTGCCCCTGGGCCATGCAAAATATCACTCCTCTACCTCCCCTCCTTCCCCACTTTCCTCCCCTCCTTCAGTTATCACCTATTTTCCCTGTTATTCCCTTATTCTGAGGTATATTTTCGTGCTAACATTAGCGAGTTGCAAGCAGGGAATTGTCATCACTGTTAGCAAGCGAGTGCAAGAGAGAGAGAGAGAGTATCGATCGACAGTGTCTCTCCAGCCTTGGAGAAAAGTGGCGGGAAAGGAGGTTGCCTCACCCATACATTATGTAACTCCCGCCCTGTATCGCCGATTTTGACCATCCAAACGCTGTTTTCACTTGTTTTATTGTTGTAACAGGTTAATACCTTTATAATCAACCTATAATAGGCGCATATGGATAAGTATTAATGCTACTTATGGTAAAATGAATATTTTAGTGATGGAAACAGCTCAAATACATGCGCACAGGCAGAGGTGTCTAATTACCCCCATGCACACTTCAGAGGTTAAGGAGCGTTACCCTCCCCCTCCCCGAAATATGGACACACATAAATTTAAAAGCAATGACACCAAGACTGATCACAAACCTAGCACCGCCCCGTTTAAGAAGGGTCAGGGGACTTTTACACCTCAGTATAAGTCCAAGGGGAAATTTGAGTGTTATCACTGTCACAAAGAGGGGCACATGGCAAAAGCTTGTCCGAGCAGACCTCCCACGGCGGCTGTGTCATTGGCTCGCAGCATTGGGGTGTTCCAGAAGTCTTCTGTGTTTGCTGGAGGCATAAGATCAGAGGATGGAGCACCGCCAGTGAAGAAGGATCCGGAAGGCTCGAACCCTGTCCGCGATGCCTTTTGCGACCATAGAGGGCATGGCTGCGTGAAGTGGGGGGGCAAGAAGCACGGGGTACAGCTTTTGTGTGACACAGGTGCCTCTCAGACACTCTTGAAGAATTTCACTGGTAGACCCATAAACGCGGCGCGGGTAGTTGTGGTGCAGGGAGTTAATGCAACTAGGTCATACCCGCTTGTTAGAATGGAGCTTGAAGTTGACGGTGTGACTCGCGAACTGGATGTGGGAATCGTGGAGAAATTGCCTGTTGGGGGCGTCGACCTCCTTCTCGGCAATGACTTTGCGGTGCCTGCTTCTAAGGTTTCACCCTTAGTCGTTGCCGAGGAGCCGGCCGGCGTGAGTAGGGAGGAACAGGAGTGGGTTGAGAAGTGTCAGGTGCAACCAATGGCGTGTGTTGTAACCAGATCTCTCGCATCCAGGGAGTCACAGCCTAACCAACAGTCTTCAAATAAGCGGAGGAACGGTCACGAGAAGGTGCTGAAAGCTGATATGGTGCAGAGTCTAGTACCAGCAGCGCTTTTCGGGGACTCAGTATTAGCACCGTTATTAGAGTCTGGAGAAGCACCACCACCTGTCACTGAGAGTGTAGAGGCAGGGCTTAAAGAGACTCAGAGGCAGCAACGGTATAGCCTACACGGAGAGATCAATGGGATGCAAAGTTCGATGTTGGGGGAGGGCATGAGTTGTTTCGCAAACACTTAGACAGGCTAGCTCCCTCAGATATTCGCAAATTGCAGCTAGAAGACCCGGAGGTT
Source organism: Paralithodes platypus (assembly GCA_032716605.1). Taxonomy (NCBI): domain Eukaryota; kingdom Metazoa; phylum Arthropoda; class Malacostraca; order Decapoda; family Lithodidae; genus Paralithodes; species Paralithodes platypus. The sequence goes on along the minus strand of CM064497.1, from coordinate 46,615,222 downwards.
CTAAAGTGTAGTAACGGTGCTGTCAGATGCATACCCTGTATTCCTTCAGACGTAGCCTGAAGGAACACCTGAACCGGACAGCTGCGAGAAGGGAGCACCAAGCTTATGTCTACTACTAAATGCGACATAAGAGATAGACAAACCAAACTGAAATGATTACTAGTTACGGATTACTGATATTTACTATAGGATGTAAGGTATCTTAAAATAACCCCCTAGAAATACTTTCTCTAAAGTATCTATTTCTTTATCCTCCCCATTTTCCCCAGCTAACCTAATCCCACAAGGACCCCAATGGAAATACGCCTAACGGCCTTATTGGGCTATTCATAGTTGGAATTATGCAAGGCTGGTACATGTCATATTTGTAACAAACTATGTGGTACCAACTCTGTAAATTGCTAACTGAATAAATATTATTATTATTATTATTATTATTATTATTACCCGATGAGTAATGGTTTGGCGAAGACGGTGGTCCGTAACTTGCTATTATACTTCTCCCAGTACGGATACCCGCAGGAGTTACAGTCAGACCAAGGATCGAATTTCACCTCCAACTTGTTCGTTCAGACAATGAAGCAGCACGGGATAGTCACTGTAGTGTCATCTGCTTATCACCCAGAGAGTCAGGGGGTGTTAGAGAGGTGGCATTCCACTCTAAAAAGCATGCTTCGCTGCTATTGTCTTGAGAACTGCAAGGACTGGGATCTTGGCCTGCCGTATGTGTTATTCGCTGCACGAGAGGTATCTGGGGAGAGTTTGGGGTTTAGCCCTAATGAGCTTGTGTTTGGACACCGCGTCAGAGGGCCTCTCCACATGGTAAAGGAGATATGGGAAGGCACCGCTAAACCATGTTCTATGCTTAAGTATGTCCTTGAGAGTAGAGAACGAATGTTGCGTAGTCTGGAGTTGGCTGGCCGCAATCTGGTAGGCTCTCAGGCCCTCATGAAGGACAGGTACGACCACAAGGTGAAACTCAGGGAGTTTCACGTGGGTCAGGAGGTGTTGATACTACTCCCTCTTGTAGGTCACCCCTTATCCGCAAAGTACGCTGGTCCTTATAGGGTAGCAGAGAAGCTCTCGGACTTAGATTACCTGGTGGCCACTCCAGACAGGCGTAAGAGGAATCAGTTATGTCATGTCAACCTGATGAAGGAGTATGTGAGGCGCCCACCTGAGCCTCTCACTGTCCCCTTGATGACTTTCAGCAGTCAAGGTGGAGAAGGAGAACGGGACAGTCATGCGCAGGTGGATGACAACTGGGATTATCATGTTTCTGCAGATCAGTGGGCGAGAAACACGAGACAGGCAGCTCATGAGGCTTTGCAACACCTACCTGAGCAACAGCGTGTGGCTATCGAGCGCCTATTCGGTTTATACCCTACTGTATTTGTAGAACACCCAGGCCTCACTACTCATGAGGTGCACGACGTTGACCACCCACCCTTCAAATCAGTGCCCTATAGGGTGCCCCCTATTAAACTTCCGGCCCTCCAGGCGGAGTTGGAGTATATGTTGCAACAGGGACTGATCGAGAAGGGGGCGGTAAAGTGGACATCTCCCGTAACGCTGCAAACTAAGCCGGATGGCAAGGTGCGCTTCTGTGTTGATTACCGCAGGCTAAACGGCTTGACTCCCACCAACCCATATCCTCTTCCCCGGGTCGATGACTGTGTAGACAAGATTGGCAGGGCCAAGTTCTTGACCAAGGTGGACCTGGTAAAAGGTTACTGGCAGGTGCCTTTGTCTGAACGGGCGAAAGAGGTGTGTGGTTTTGTGGTGGATGGTACTACATATCGTTGTAATGTCATGCCGTACGGTCTAAAGAACGCACCAGCGACCTTCCAAAGCTTGATGAACGAGTTGGTGGCTGACATTCCGAACTGTACCGTGTACCTGGATGACGTTATTATCTACGATGACGATTTCAAGAGCCACTGTGAACATGTAGAATCCCTATTTAAGAAATTAAGCGAGGCAAACTTGGTGGTCAACCTGGGAAAGTGTGATTTTGTGCGGGCTACCGTGCAGTATCTGGGGTTCATGGTGGGTTTGGGCCAGGTGTGCCCCCCACAGAACAAGATATTGGCTATTAACCACTTCCCCAGGCCGTCCACCAAGAAGCAGATCATGAGGTTTTTGGGCATGATTGGTTACTACCGCCGCTTTATAAAGGGCTATTCTACTGTGCTGGCTCCTCTGACGGACCTATTGGCCAAAGATAGAAAGTTTAAGTGGGCGCCTGAGTGTGAGAGGGCTTTTTTGCTAGTAAAACACCTGTTGTGTACTCACCCAATCCTCAGGGCCCCGGACTTTAGCCGACCATTCCATCTGGCAACTGATGCCAGTGGTGTGGGGGCTGGTGCCGTTCTGATGCAATCAGACGAAGATGGGCTGGAGCACCCAGTCAGTTTCTTAAAAAAGTTCAACTCGGCGCAGAAGAACTATTCAGTAGTTGAGAAGGAACTGCTGGCGATTGTGCTAGCGCTCAGGCACTTTGAGGTGTATGTTCCAGCCTATGGACCAGTTGTGGTGATCTACACCGACCATCACCCCCTCAAGTTCCTGAATCAATTCCATAACCGGAATATGAGGCTGACCAGGTGGTCATTAATGTTGCAGGAATACAACCTAGACATACGCCATATTGCCGGTTCTGAGAATGTGATTGCAGATTGCTTATCGAGGGTGGAAGACCCGGGGTAGATCATCACAAGGGTAGCCTCCTACTTTGGTTTGATTAGTATGTTTACGTCTGGGGCTTGTTGGCTCGCGTGTGTAGCCCAGCGTATTGGGTCGTAAAGTAGGAGTTGCTGTGTTGGTATAGAAGTAAAAACTAGGCTTGCCCCTGTAGTGCAGCCGCCATAAACATATTAAAAATATAAAAATCCTATAAAAACTCTTTCTTTGATAGTTAAATTTTGTTAAGTATGTTATAGCAGAAATTCTGAGTTGTACTCCTCTCAGAAGGCTGGGCTAGTGAAGCTCGCTCTTATGAGCATAACTATGTAATTTAATCTATTGTGTTGGGAAGGGTTGTTAATTTTTTAAATGTGTTATTTTGATGAGAACTGTGCTTTACATTTCATTGTCGCTGGGTGGCTAGGAGTGGCGAATTTTGTATGGGTTCTGCGTGTCAGATTTAGAGCTCATAGTTGGAGCCTCTTAAAAATCTTGGGTGGGGTGTGACGCTCACCGCTTCCCCCAGAACCGCATGGCTTACTCGCTAGGACTCGCCAGGGCAGAGAATATAGCTACAGTTTACCTATCATTGTGTACTTTCCTTCTCGAGAAAGCTTGTGTTGCAGACAGTTCAGAACTGTTCTTTATTTTCGTCTGTCACAATCCTTTCTATTTTATTTAGTCAATTGAAAGTATTGTGTTAAGTAGTTGAATGATGGGAAGGCGAGCGGGAGAGGAAGAGAGAAAGAGACAAGGTGGTGTGACTTGGTAGTGAGTGCGGCGCATGGCTGGCCCCCTTACATAGGCCTCGCGGGATTCGTTGCCTCCTGCCTACTACGCGGCTGCATACTGGGCGACTGTCGCGCGCCCTCGTGCCATTCTTGCGAACTGGGACTCCAGCCAGGAGGTCCATGGGAATATCCTTGTCAGATCCTTCCCAGACAGCATACTCTAAGCATCTCCCTTGAACTGTCCCACACTCTTGTCTTAGAATCTTTCTCTCCTACTGCCTCTATCATTTCCACTACTTCCTCACCTTTTATTAATATCAATCCCCCTCTGGTTCTCTGCATCCACACCTTGAATTGGTGGCCAGACTGTATTATATGCTGGATCTCAAATTTCTTATGTACTAGATTAAGGTTGAAGATAGTCATTGTCTTTTTGGGAGATTGTATTGCTCAGACTGTCTCCATCAATCACTAATGTTTCTACAGGGTTAAATAATGCTAGACTAGGGATCAGGTACCTTGCTGTTGGTGTTTTCAATGTGTGTAGGCTACTTTTGAGCTACACGACACTACAGATTCTGTGGGTTACCTGGGTGGATCTTTTGTCTGTGTACCTTGGAGTTTAGACTGTGTAGTGCGTGAGGGCTGCTTGCCTAATCCACCCAACACTGTTCTAACTCTATTTGCTTTTACTTTTGAGGGTCGCCAGGAGGATACTCGATACTTGTGATCGAGAATCCTCAAGAGAGCACCCCTTCATATTAACGTAATCAGGCCGCATAGATCCAAGGTCCACACTAGGCTAGGAGCTGCCTTGCTCCACCAGAATTCTGTACCTTTGCGCATCCCAGCTAGACTTTATTAACCCGGCTAGACATTAGCTGGATTAGATCATATACTCTTTTATGCATACCCATTATTTTTACACAAGCATTTTGAGGTCTAGGTTGCTGTAGAGAGACACAACCAGCATAGACCGGTTTTGTTAATAGGAGTATTACTTTTTCGTGGCGAGCATTATTACAGTTGCACCGCTTATAATATTCTTGTGTCCAATAACATTATATGTCAAGCCTTTTTGTGTATTTAGCCTACACGTGCATTGTCCTGCCTCCTGCTATTTTGTGGTTCCATTTCCGATACGTTCTTCTTAGTAGCATCCGACATTATTCAGAAGATTCCTTGTTCGGTGCTTAAGGACTTTACAACACTTTCTTTCATAAAGGAGTGACAGATATTATTGATTAAAGTAACGTTAAGTAAACCTTGTTTGCATTAGATCACTCTTGTGATTTAATTAAGTTAACTATCTTTTCCTTGTGTACCATAACTAAGCAACCATATGTTATAGGTAATAGGCTGTTTCAGAGAACATCAGCCTATAGTAGAAGCACATAAATACTGAGAGTTAAGATACCCCGCTATCGCAGATATAACTCTGGAGGGTATATGTGTTCTTTGTTCGACGGGATTATATATCAGGGGTTGGATCTAGCGTTTCCGTTGTTGCATTTATGCCAGTCTAGTCCAATGTATAAGAGCCACTGATTTATACGAGACCCGATCGTAACAGGAGAGATAGAAATACCGAAGGAGGGTAGTTGAGAAATTAAAGGTTTGTGCCAGACTTTATCGAAGGTCTTCGATATGTCTAGTGCAATGGAAAAGGTCTCACCGAAGTCCCGAAAGGAGGATGACCAAGAGTTAGTAAGATATGAAAGAAGATAACCAGTAGAGCGACCCTTAACCCCCTCACTTCAGCAGGCCTCTTATACGCCACACTGAACCTTCACCGCGGAACTCGGTAGGCCTCTTATACTCCCGCGAGCGTAATATTCACGACCGCGTAACACAACAACCCGAAGATAGAGCGATGTCCGGTCAATACCAGGATCAAGATAGCAGTATGTACTTCATTTTCCAATTAAGTATGTCTTTCTACCTATTACCATTGCTTTGCTATTAAGAAAATAAGGCCATAAAGCAAAACACGCGCCGATTCTGCGGGTACGAAGCGTAAGAAGATCGCCGAGGCAGAAGCCATACTGGCGATCTGAGAGTAGATTATGAGAAGAGAAATGCTTAAGAAATTTGGAAGCAAGACTGGGAGACAAAGCGTCACATTTTTCCTTTGTCCCTCAACTTTCCCTTCATATTTGCTGAGGGGCACATGTGTTAATTAGCTCAATGGCCGTGTTCACCACTCACCCGTATGTAAACGACTGACTCCGTCCTGAAAGCTAGCCCGCCTAATCGGTCCGGTTGTGATGTCATCTCTTACACGTCAGCATATAGTAGACCACGCAATTTGGCGGGAAACTAGTTGGGCAAACTCCTGTGTCGATCGTCTGCTCATATATATAACCAGTTTGCACTCCCACACACATTAACATATTTGCCTATGTTAACACTTTCGTCCTCTTCTTTTAATGTGGGCGACATGTAAATCACACTCGCCCTTCTCGGTATGTAGTACAGCCACATACAAATATGGGATACCACAAAGAAGTTATCCCATTTAATCCCGGCTGACTGCAGCCCGCAGCCGCCCGGGTGAGGCGCCTTTTTTCGTCAAGCAATCAGCCAGTTGCTGTGACGTCTCCACCCAAGATACCTAAAATGCCCCAGAACGAGAAGCCCACCACGGAAGGCACGAGCGAGAACAACAAAGAAACGGGAACAGAAACACCCGAAGGAAAGGCCCACAGAACGAAAGGACCAGGTGAGAGCAGACGCCCCATAGATCAGCGTGAGAGAAGAAAGAAGGAGAGAAGGTGTAACGGGAAGAAATTGTACTTTCCCGTTTGGTATATGTTGTAAGGTTTGACTTAACTGTAAGACTTCTTCCCCTTCATTCACTCTTCCCTATATTTAAGGGAAATGTATCGTTTAAGAAGGGTTAAGTAACCCTTGTCTATGTAAAGAGGGAATTAGCCTAGATCAGGAGGAGAACTAATATTCTCAAATCTATCTAAAATACTTTCAAGCCTAATTTTTCCTTTCACCCCTTTTGTTATCCCATGTAAAATAATAATAATAATAATAATAATAATACTTTATTTCAGACTCACACAGTACAGAGGGGACCATACTGGGGTCCATATATACCTTACAGTAACATAAATATATATAAGCTACTGTACATAGGCTACATAAAATAAAAAGAAATTAAATAATACCCAGCTTGCTATCATGTAGTTCACAGCACTGCCTCAACCAAAAACAGTGGTCATCAAACTACTGTGTTACCAAAACCACTGTCCTAATTGTGTACAGTACCATGCCTCACATCATTTAGCTTCCGGTACAGTATGTTGCTACAGTACAGTATAGGAATATCGGTACTGTACTGCACTATGAGGATCAGTACCGGTATGCTAATTCTGTAGAGTAGCAGACCTGAAATCATTACTTAAGGTTAAATATAGAGCAACTTCCTCCAGTGTGCCTGGATCCTGGAGGTGTACACTATGCTTGGAGTTTGTAGCATTTTAATGATCCTGTTCTCAGAAGTGTTAAGGCGCTGAATGAATTTATATGTTAGCTTTCTAATGAGTGATTTGTAACAGTGTAAGTTCATATAGGCACATAGCGTACTTGTACTCTCATATTTTGAGAGCCCCAGAAACATTTTCATGATATTGTGATATGAGATACTTAGTCTATTCACTGTCATTTTCTTATAGTTCCACCATAGTTGTGCTGTATACATTGGTGAGCAGTAAGAGTTGAACAATGTTATTTTTGTATCCCATGTGCACATATGAAATTTTCTTAATATTGAATTAATTATTGAAGGAAAAATCCTTCCTTTTCGAATTTAGAGTAATGCCCCCTTGTGTAAAAAGACCGCCAATTCCTACCCTAGCGACGCCACCCTTTGTGGTCACCTTCCCCTTTTTTGGCGGGATCCCTGGCCCTGGCCCTCGGCCCCTCACTGTCGTGACCCCAGGCCTACGAGAGAGACACCTACCTAACCCTCAGTCTCTGTCATCATTCTCCGCTTCTTCTCCGGACTTAGGCTTCCTTTCCCTCCATTCAGAGGTTCGTAATTAAGGTTTATAGTGTTATAAGGTATTGCTTATTCAGTTAAGTAAGTACTAGGTGTGTAATGTAGGAGATATTGCTGTGATTGACAAATTTGTGAACTCGAGCCTACCATCGGGTTGGTCGACAGGCACCCCTCACCTGCCAAGTGCCTACAACCATACAAATTCCCCCATTATCATTGTGTTCAGTGAAACTTAGTCTGTGCACCTTTGCTAAGTGTTTTTCTGATATTTTAGACTGTTATTCCAAATTAACGTCAAATTAACTTCGTGTGTAATAATTTCAGTCAGAGGGACGCCATATGATGGCCTTCCAATTCTTGTGTTTTTCCATAATTCCCGACCAAACTTAGGCTAGCCTATTTTGCTAGTTTGTCTTTCACCGTTTTACATAATCCTGAGGTAGTGCGAGAACACCAGTTAAGAGTAGAATTGAGGACGAAGTTGATTAAAATGCTTTTGAAGCTTTGACCGCCATTTTAGGATTTAGACCATCTCGCATTTCGGAGAGACGACCAGGTTGAGTAAATTACTAATGTAGCAGTTGTATTGTATGTTTAGAACTTGTTCATTACTTTGGGTTTATAAAACCATGCATTTTGGTAAATATGATTGTATTTTAACGTGTAATTCAGGAAAGGACATTCGTTTGAGATCGTGTCCTTGAGTTTTGTTTACCTTTCGTGTCTCCGACGTTCCAAAGTTAGGTCTATTCAGATAAGTATTTATAACTAACGTCTCCTAGGCCTGGTTATTGTTTATTTTAAATGTTTTTACTGGGTTATAGTGTAAAGAGTTACTTGTTATCTTGATTTAGAGGTCCTCATTTCCCAACCCCAGTACTGTCAAATTTCGGACCCCATTGGGTCGGGTTTATTTCAGATGATTATTTGTTCTTACCTATTGTTACTTAAAGTTAACTTGTGAAAAGGCCGTTTAGGTATGGGTACTTGCTGAATTATTATGGTAGGTTATATGATTTTACATTTTAATTAGGCTACCTAACTTTCACCTAATTAGAAGTACAGTAGGCTATTATTAATTATTGTGCTTTTTGAGTGTATTATGAGTATTGATTCCTATGATATAGTTTTGTTTGACATGGTCTAATGAACAGAGTTGCCTTGCAAGGGATGGAACGCTGTAGTGAGATTCTGGGCAGCTGATTTCAGGGGATAAGTTACTCGAGTTACAGTAGAAATAACGTTTAGCTTTGTTTTGAGCCTTGTATAGCACCCTCCGCATTGAGCAGTCCAACCTGTTAAGTTTGACCATGACAATTACCTTTGATTTATGCCATTATTGTATTGATTTGACTCCATAGATATGCTGTGTAATTATGTATTCCCAATTGTGTGTAGAGTACTGCTGAGTAACATATGTACTTGTACTTAATGAGAGGATCTTTGGATGCCTTAAGAGATTATTTCGGTACAGTACTGTAATGTCATAATTTGATCTGTCATTGTATTTCTGTACTTCTATTAGCTCATCTATTTTTATACGTTAATAGGAATCCATGTATTTTTATATGTTTATATTAGCCTATATTTTTTATATGTACTTGTTTTAGTATTACTGTGTACCGTAATTAGGATATTGATTAACCCCATTATTAAGGGTTAGCTATATGTCAACCGTGGGTTAAGAATGTATTCGAATTACCAGGGAACCAGTTTGGGACGGAGTCGATGTGATGCTGAATTGCTGATGGCGGAGAATCGGAGATTCACCCCTCCCATTGCCTGAGTGCAGGATGCTGAACTCGTGTACTGTACGAGGGTTCAAGGACCGCAGGAAGACGTATGATTACCCCCTATACCCCAGGATACGGTAGGCCGAAGAGACGTAAAGGCAAGCCTGGCCGATACCGGTACTGAGCGGAATTGGGATGTATAATACTGAGAGGAATGGGGTGGATACAGACAGCAATATTCGAGTCCTACTCCTAGGTTAAGAGACTGTCCCGGTACGGTAATGGATTGGTCCCAGGTTAAGGGTATAGAGATAATTAGATACGGTACCAATATTAAGAGTTGTAAACTGTAAAATGTTCCTTATACTGTATTAATGTCAAGCTTAAGATTACTGCAATATGTTTGTATCTATCCTCCCATACCTATTTGGATCTAAATGTGTTGTCAGGATGGTAAATTGGAGCCGTCAGTATTAAATTGGTCTAAGAGTAGTACCGGTAGCCTAACCGAATTAAAGTCTTGTCAACCAACATTGAAGGTGAAGTTCTTGATTGGTCTTTGCTAGCCTCCGATTTATCCTAATGTACCTGAATTATGAGCATGAGTCACGATTGCATAAAGAATAAGAAAACCATGGGGACGGCCAGTTCACCTGAAGGTGGGCGATCAAATAATTCGAATGAATTACCGTTCCCAAAAACATCCTTATGTGATATCTAGAAAGTAGAGAATATGCTAGGTCTCAGTGGGTTTTTTGTGGTTCTTTGGTCTTATCATCGTGTCGGAGTTGCAGTCTTTCCCCTTCCTTGAAGGATGTTGGATGTGGGTCAACCAAACAAGGTTGTCCTCTCGTTAATTAGAATGCAATAACGGGTTTGTCGTCATTTCTTCCTTTCTATCCTTGAGTACCGGTACCTATTTTCCACCTTCGCAGCTTATTCTATCTTTATCTGTCTCTCCTTACCCTCTCTCTCTCTTGTTCGCAGCAGAAGAAGGGAAGTGAAGAAAGAGAGCTATCTCTGACCCCCCCCCCCCCCCCCCGTTACAAAGGCACCAAGCCAACCAGTTCAGACAGGCCGAAGCCCGCAGGGCTAAGCAGCTCCAAACCACACCTGCCTATCGCTTCTAACCACTGACCCTTCCCCCACCTCGCGTATCCACTACCCCTCGTGTCCTACACCTCTTACCCGCCAGACTCTACCTACATGATGATGAACATGAATACACCTTAATTTAATACACCCATGCCCTGTCCCTAAGTTAAGATATCAATATCAACATACCCTCAAATACCTTGTCTTGCCAGACTAAGTTTCTGAAGACAAACCACCCCCATAAATCTATGTATGTTCTTCCATCCGAGAAGTAATATGTTAACCCCCATGTCATAATTGATAAGACACGATGATACCCATGGGTACACCATTGTATATATAACCATTATTCCTGTAAGACCTAGACAGAGATAATGACTGAAGATGTTAGCAACCATGCAGTAACTCTAATTCTTACCCCAACCAGAGATTGTATAGATAACCCTCTTTTACCATTGTCTCGACTCATATCTACCACGAAACAATAACGAAGCTACCCCTACGAACTGCCGCTTTCTTTGGTATATATTTCATAGAAAACGCAGTTCCCAGGGACAACTAGATCAGCAAGAAATCGTGTCAACTAATAGTGTCCATAACCCATCGTATTGACGGGTAATAATACACTATGTTTTTCTCTACTTTTATCCACAGTCAAGCACACACCTACAGCTAACCTCATCTTCCCCACAGTCCACATGATTCTATAATTTCCAGACTCGTATACCACCACCGATTGCTCATCCCCCGGTAGCGTTTGATTAACCTACCTTCCCTGTCGTTAACCCCCAGTCTAAGATACCAACTGTAGCCTAATGCCACCCCTATGCCCAGAGACCTTAGGGTCAAACTTCCACGTAGCCCCCCTTAACCCTCTCCCTCTCGTTAACCCCCCACGCTCCTCGACTCCCTCCTGCCCTAGCCTCTCCACCCTACCCCCTGAATATCCTTAACTTTTCCGTTACTAACATTCTCAAACCTTTTGTATATATACTCCTATCCAGCCTACCTTCCCCCAGTAGGAAGGAACACCATTAGAACTTTACTAACCCTTTGCATGCCATCTATTCCCTCACAACCCATTCACAACCCTGTACCAAATGATCGTCAGTGCGAGGCTAGCCGCCTCGCCAGTGACTAACCTCTATGGCCATACTTCCAGATAAATGTGGCAGAGTTAGCAACCCAGTCTCCACCACATCCAACAAACCATGCAATTAACAACCCAACCAATTAAACCAGCTGATCAAGGCACCTTCGGTTTTGGTATTACGAACACCCACATCTGTCTCATAAACAGAGGGTTATTACAAACACTTGTAATATGGCAAGCCCCCAGCCACAGCCGCCCAGACGACCATCACAGAGAGAGGACGTGCGCCTACCCCTTTCACCCACCCGAGGAGGGAGACCCCTACCCCTGCGGAGGTACACCTGACCCCTGTTTTGACTTCCGGGTCATTGCCAGGTAGCACAGGAATTCTTCCTATCAATGAACTAACCATGTATGACTAACACCCTTACTAACCTCTATTAACCCACAATAACCCATTAACCTTTCTTGCATACTCCGATAACCAAATTAGCACCTCAGCTATACCATAGAATGAAGACTGAGCAATTTAAGAGAGACGCTCCTATCAAAGATGTCCCAAACCTCCTCGCAAAGTAGATCCAGTCTCTCTCCCCTAAATACTTCCAGTATAGCCAAAATAGTACCTCTTACTAAGGCTCAGTTATATCACATTATGAAGGCTCCATACAGCCATGTGCCACAACAGTAATCACCACCTTACCTAGTTCCTGTATCAATTGAGAGCTCAAATAAGTCCATCAAAACTCGAGATCCCTATTGCCTACAGGGTCCAAAACCGAACCTATAAACCAAGCTCCAGCCCCCAGTAAAATCAGTTGAAAGATAGACACCAAACAGTGGCTGGTCCCTTGTGTTGACCTCTAGCTCTATCATTGTTTGTTCCTGAGAATTGAGTTCCAGAGCCTGCAGACTCCGTGGCAGATTTAGATAGAAGGATCTGTCCACGTAAAAGAAATCTACGTACACCTTATAACCTTCATACAGACCGGGAAGCTGAGCGATCGACGTGAGATGCGCTTGGCGTTAATTCCGATCCAGATTGACAGGAAGATCCTAATATCTGTGATTCAGGTCTAGAAACCAGAGGGTAAATAAGAGTGTAACCAGCAATGATCGCTAAGAGATCCGTCTTGAGATCTTTCTACATATGGACCATCTGGACGGCCGCGGAACCAGTCGTTAGCCCCCAACATCACGGACGCAAGATAACCAGGACCAGACCAATCAAATACTACCCAAGATTCACTCTATCAGTGCTACAGTGCTAGTTAGAGACTCACTTATTAATATGTCTATGAAGTGGCTATATCTTTGCCCCAGTAGAATTCATATATAACCATTCAATTAGGAAGTGCTAAGCGTATCAGTGTTTATTAATTAACAGGCGATATTAACTCGTAATTACCCATATATCCAGATATTATTACATAGAAGTGAAACCCTAATGATATCTGATGTTCGCCCACTGATTTGCGTTCTATGTGTTTCTGATACAAGAATATAAAACTTAGATCAGTACCCCCCTGAGGTTACTAGAATTCCTGTGCTCTAAAATACGCATGTCTAATCTAGTCTGTGAACTACTACTTGTGCACCAGAGCTACCAGTGATAAATCTGACAGTGAATATGAATCTATAAGTAACATTTATGGTCTACAGTATATAAACTTGTGAATAAAGCCAGTGATCAGAAGATTAATACCTGAACGTTGGAAGTGGGAGACTAGGCTCCATCCAGATCCACTTAATGCTAGTGTTGTTCAATTCTATCATTTGTCTTGTACGAGTATTCATATCTTCTTATGCTTCATATTAATCATCATCAAGAAAACTATAGAAGTGTGTACATCAATAAAAGTGATCGTGTGTCTTGTTACCGTGTGCTTATTTTGTGTTCTCTATTCCTCATACCTTGTTTTGTGCATGCAGCCTTCTATACCCAGTCAGTTAGAACTCACATTACCCAAGTTAAATCCTGTAGAAAAACAGGGCATAACATTGGTGGCAGCGGTGGTTCTTGATTCGGATAAAAGGTTGCATTACATTGCAAGTTTGGAACAGCCAGAACACGATAACATCATGGCACACCGTTCTCACATCCCCATCCCACATTATGATGGGGAGACTTACGAGATCGAAACGTTCATGGACATAGTGAAACCCGTACTTGACCTAGTTTATACCACGGACGCAGAAAAGATAGCCGTGACATTAACGCACTTGGGAAAAGCCGTTTCCCTGGTTGCCTACCAAGTGCACCCTGCTCTCACATGGGACGAATTTCGCCCAATAGTGATAGAGGCCATTAAGCCTTCGTTGGGCGTTTTCGTGGCCCACACCCGTATCCAAGACACTAAATTCGAAGGCGATCTAGATGCCACAGTGAATAAGATCGCCCAACATATCAAAGTGTCTTTCCCCACATTGACCAGAATCCAGCAAGAACAGCAGATTCTGGTCAATCTTGTATCAATATTGCCCTCAGCAGTAAAGGATCATTTCCGTGTGCACGATTTCGTCGGATATCAAAAAGATCTCATCACGATCCGACGTATTTTGGCCGTGCACACAGAAACACCCACCCAAATCGCTGTAATCAAGAGGTTCCCCCCACACCCGCAGCACCTCGACAACCAAAACCCCAAGGCTCAAACCTTCAACTCCAAGAATGCCTACCCATCCTCATCCTTCAACAACAAACCTACCTACCCTTCCGGCAAGCCCCAACCCAGTAGGCCCCGGTTCCAACCTACCCAGCCACGCAGAATCTTCAACCGGAACAAAACCTACAACACCTACCAAAGTAAGAACCCTACATTAGTGATTATCAACCCCTATGATTTCCCTGCCTGTAGTGCTAAGTGTGCCCTCCATCAAATTCGTGACTGCCAAACCTCGCCCCTTTACTCCTCGCATTTCTGTAAATGAAGAGTTGGGACAAGAGGAAGAAATGGAAGAAATGCACACCGAAGACATAGCCCATATCATGACCTCAGACGATACCGAGGAAACCCTGGAGGAGGTAGATACCGACTCCCAGGATTTTTAAAGTATCCCCCGCCCACGATGGCCTCGGCGGGGGACGCCATAACTGATCGCACTGCCCCCATTTACTACATGGCCAAAATCAAGGACATACCTGTCCGCTTGTTAATCGACACGGGAGCTGCTAAGTCATGTTTGTTCAAGTCTTATTATGATCAACACCACCGACTATTTGGCCCCTTGTTACCTACCAAATCAGAACTAATCTCAGCTGCTGATACCTACTTAAATCTCCTAGGAGACACTTTGCCCCTGTCAGTAACTACTCAGCAGTTGCTTTACCAGCTTTCTAATCCATGGTTTCCTACCAGAATCTATGATGTCCGTTACCTTGATACCAGTAATTAAAGACAAGGCTGGCAAAATTACATCAAAAGACAACTATAGACCTATTGCCCTTGCCAGTATTGTAAGTAAGATACTAGAGTTAATAATTTTAGACAGAATCTCAGTGTATATCTCAACTAATAGTAATCAATTTGGTTTTAAAAAGAATCATGGTACGGACCAGTGCATCTACACTCTGAAGGAGCTAGTGGATGGGTACATCAAAATGAACAGCTCTATTTTTGCATGCTTTCTTGATGCTAGTAAGTCATTTGACAGAGTCTGCCACAATATCCTGTTTGATAAATTAGCAACAAGGGGAGTGCCATCCTATATACTGAGAATCTTGAAGTACTGGTACGCCAATCAAACATTTAATGTAAGATGGGGTAACATTATTTCGGATTCCTTTACAGTAACCAATGGAGTGAGACAGGGTAGTATTCTCTCACCTTACTTATTCAATGTATATATGGATGAATTAAGTGATAAATTGAATAAAGAGCAGATTGGATGTTATGGTGGGAATAAAATCATCAACCATCTCATGTATGCTGATGATCTGGTCATTATTGCACCGTCTTCTGCGGGTCTGAGCAAACTTCTTGATATATGTGAATCTTTTGGTAGTAAACATTGTGTTAAATTCAACCCACTGAAAAGTGCTGTTCTTATATTTAGATCAAAATTACTGTATAAAAGTAAACTGCCAAATTTCTCACTCAATAATCAAATTATTTAAGAAGTAAACAAAATAAAATACCTGGGACACATTATCTCAAACGATTGCTCAGATGATGCAGATATCGGCCGTCAGCGCAGACAGCTATATTTACGTGGTAACACCATCTTGAGAAAATTCCACATGTGTAATTGGGAAACTAAAGTCACTTTGTTCCGGACATATTGTTCCTCTATGTACACGGCCCATTTGTGGTGGAAGTATAAGAGAGCCACCATAAATGGTCTGTGTACATCCTATCATAATATACTCAAGATGTTCATTGGTCTCTCTAAATATGAAAGCACTAGTATGGTGTGCACACTGTTGGATGTGCAGTGCTGTCGGGCTGTCATCAGGAGACTGGTGTACCGTACAGCTTTTCGCAGCGACTGCAATCCTCCAGTAACACGCTGATTGTAGCTCTTTGGTCTAGTGATCATATCTATGAATCCCGTATTATATCTCACTGGCAGAAGCTGCTGCACACATAGTATGTAATGTAATATATAGGTCTAATTGAACTATGAGCAATGATCTGTGCAATAGGTGTTAACCAACATTGAGCAATAGCCTTAGTTAGCCTATCTGTGTTATATTGTGACAAAATGTGATATGTGCTCTATTCTGTAAATAGGCCTACTGTATTTTTTCTTTTATTGTGTCTTTATTAATATATCTTTGTGTATAATTATTATCTGTGCTCTGACGAGAAGTGTATGTGATATGGACCATTAGGTCGTACTGTATTTATACTATCTATCTTATGTGTCTGGAATAAAGAATTATTATTATTATTATTATTATTACTCCTGCCCCCCATGCCCTTTGTTATCACTCGTTCACAGTATTTTCCTCCCACTGTAAACATTACGATGGTTTCCTTGGACTTGACCTCCTTCAAAAACTCCAGGCCCAGGTTGACTGCAGCCAGAGGCTGATCTCATTAAAAAAAAAAATCCAACCCAAAGCCTCTGACAAACCAATCACGAAGAAACCAGTTCACAAAAAGAAAAAACACCTCCACCCTCAACAAACTCTGAGTCAAGATTACCAAGTTGCAGCTAGCACTAAGGTAACTCCTAACCCCCCCCCCCCCCCTTGCCCCGTGTTCTCTCAAAATATCACTCATTCCGTTGAAAAAATGCCTCAACAAACGAAAGAAGACAAGTCCAAGCAACTCAATGATGTAAACCCCCCCATTTCTCCTAACTCTGTCCAGGATCAATCCTCCCATGTTTCCAGGACAGACTCTTATGTATGTAAAAAACATTCTACCAAATATTTATGTACCCATGTTTCCAGGGAAAATGCCGACCTATGTACCCAACAATGTTTCCCCCATGCCCCCAGAAATGCTCAGCTATTCCACAACCAACAAAATTTCCTTTGTGACAGCTTTCCGTCAGTAGCTCCCTTCCACCCCCACACAATTCACACCCCTAAAAAACTTCAAAACCCCACACTTGACTCACCCCCTCATGACAGACAAACCCACCAATCCCATATAACCTCTAAACAAACCGTCACTGCCACCGACAAAACTCCCCAAATTCGTCCTTTTAACAACCACAAATACCGGCCCTGGGCCGGTATTTATAAAGCACTTTTAGGCCTAAAAGTAGCTGTTAAAGATGGCGCCAACTTTTAAAACTTAAAAGTTGGGCAAAAAAACTTTTAGCGGCTAAAAGTAGCTTTTAAACCCAGCGAAAACTAAAAGCTCCCCTTGGGACTGTTAGCGCTTAAAAGTTACTTTTAGAGGACGATGAAGATGATTGAATAACAAATCCGCCACCCCCTGCCAAGGAATGTTCATGTTAGAAAGATTAATTGGATTAATAGGCCTATAGCGAGTTAATCGAAGTACACCATTTAAACCATGAAGGAGACAGAAGAACCAAGCTCTTAACCCAGAGATGAAAGTGTGTAAGCCTAGTACCCTACGTTATTTGGCAACGGTCAAAATGTAACTGAATGAGTAACTCATGGTGGTATGATTGTAGGTTAGATATATTATCAAGTGCAGTATGTTAGGTAACTCTTGATTCTATCCATAAATTCCATATACCACCCCGCACATCATACTACTCAAAGGTGATCCACTGTGTGTTCTCCAACGAATAAGCTATATTAGAAAGTAACCTACCACCTTATGTATCAACCTACTTTAAACATTTCGATTCATAATGTATATAATATGTCCGACTACATTTTTTGCCGCGGTCGGTCTCTCTATTTTTAGATGGGTAAATCCCCCTCGTCCTCCGCCCACAACCTCGACAGTTCCAGCGTCCTCGTTGACAAATGCCTATACTGTACTTGTTGGAAGAACACTAACAAATAGACCAAATTAAAGGAGTGTAGAAGGACTAAGATATAATATTGGATTGTCACAAGATAGGCCTATTTCATAACATCCGAGAACAAGTAGTATATTTGCACCCTATTTTTTCGCAAATTACCGTAAACTGGGGTGATTTCGGATAGGATAAGGATATTATGGGGGATAATTTTAAGAGGCTTCCTGGATTACGGCGCACGGCGCATGATCACTACACATCACTTGACCTAGTTAAATCTCTACTATGTGTTTACAGTCATGAGAAATTGTAAAAAACAAACTCGAAAAATTTCCGAAATTACCCCACTTTACGAATTGTGAAAACTCGCGAATTTGGCAACTATCTCAGATGCTGCCACACCGGGGTATGCAATTGTTTTCGTATGGTAAATATATTACCCTTTCAATTTAGCAATATATAATAGATTTCACAATAAAAAAAATATTGCATAATTACCCTAATGTTTTATAGTAATTAGTATTTGCAATTAGAAGCCTATACTTACCTATTAAACGTTATTCATCGATTGTAATCTTGCTAGATGTAGCGAACTAGCGGTTGTGGCAGCCTTCTTAACACTACCACTAAAAGCTGCTTTTAAATGTTTTATGAATAACTTTTAATGATTTTCTTTTAGTTAAAATTACTTTTAGGGAAATTTTTAAATTATTTTATAAATACCGGCCCAGTCCTCCACCAATAACCCATGTTCTATACCTAACTCTTCCCCCACCAACCCTCCGCAGTCCCACCAACAAATTCCGTTTTCTAAATCACTCACACCTCACCACTCTGATCCTCCCACACGCGCCGTTAATCCCCCCCTCACGCGTGACCCCCACCAAAGTGATCCCCCCCCCCCCCCCCTCATGCGTACCGAGCACCTGCTAACAAGTCGGTCCCCCACCATCATTAGCCCAGCTGTAGTTCAAGATAAATGTCAAATTCCCCCCCGCCATCAAAAATGGGTTAACCTTCGACCCATACCCCAAACTCACATGATATTTTCCCCCACTACCACGTCCACCAACCCTAATCGTTGCCTCCTACAACCCGCCATCATTTCCGCTCGCATAAACCACATTCTAGTGGCCAATATCTCTGAAGAATCCCTGACATTACCAAAAGGCCTCATCATAGGAGACCTCGAAACATTTGATGACCTCCCCATAGATTCCAATGAAACCCCTACCAGTCTCAAATTACCCCCTCCCTGACACATTATCCGACCACCAAAAACACAGCATGTACGAACTATTGCTAGAGTTCAGTGACGTATTTGCCCAACAACCCACTGAAATAGGACAGACCGATGTTGAACAACACATCATTAACACCACAGGACCCCCCTAAGACAACCATCCCGTAGAAAAAATCCCATACAACGCCAGGAAGAGGAACGCCAAGTCCAAGAGATGTTAGAGGCCGGAATTGCTACCCCGTCCCTCAGCCCCTGGTCTTCCCCTGTTGTCCTAGTAAAAAAGAAAGATGGGTCAACCCGTTTTTGCGTAGATTACAGGAGATTGAATGACGTAACCATTAAGGACGCTACGCCATTACCCAGGATAGACGATTCCCTTGACTCCCTATACGGATCCAGATGGTTCACTACCCTCGACTTGCAAGCAGGGTATTGGCAAGTGCCCATCAAGGCAGAGGACCAAGAAAAAACAGCATTCTCCACTAGTGGTGGCCACCACTACGAATTTAACGTCCTACCTTTTGGCCTCTGCAACGGACCCGCCACTTTCTCTCCCGTTTGATGGAAGCGGTATTACATGGCCTTACCTGGGAAACCTGCCTAGCGTATCTAGACGATATCATTGTGTACTCACAAACCTGGGAAGAACACCTCCTCAGGTTGAAACAAGTTCTTCAAAGAATCCGAGCCGCCGGGCTGAAATTGAAACCCTCAAAATGCGAGATTGCACGAAATAAGGTAGATTTCCTCGGCCATGTAATATCTGAACATGGCATTGCACCAGACCCCAAGAAACTTCAAGCCATACAAAACCAACCCCCACCCACCACCGTTAAAGGAGTACGTTCTTTTCTAGGTTTAGCCACATACTACAGACGTTTCGTCCCACACTTTGCCGCAATAGCCAGACCCCTCCACCAACTCACCCACAAGGACACCACATTCACCTGGACACCTGAAAGAGACCTCGCTTTTAACACTTTGAAACAAAAGCTGATCCAAGCCCCTATTGTCGCTTTCCCTGATTACCATAAACCTTTCCGTCTTTATACCGACGTATCTCTGTATGCCATTGGTGCACTTTTAGCTCAAGTAAGAGACGGAGAGGAACATGTGATAGCGTATGCCAGCTCCACACTCAACCAAGCCCAACAGAATTATGCAGCCACCAAGAGAGAGTGTCTAGGGATCATTTGGGCACTCAACCACTTCAGGTCATTTGTGTTGGGCGCGAAACTAGATATAATAACCGACCATCAATCTTTGCAATGGTTGCGTAGGTGCGAAACCAATTCACCCATCTTGGTACGCTGGAGAGAGACACTAGAGGACTACGATTTTACAATACAGTATCGTCCAGGTAAACTTCACACCAATGCAGACGCCCTGTCACGTTTGCCAGTACCGAAAGACCCCCCCACCAACCTAGCCGCCTTACAAAACACTGAGCTCTTACATACCCCCATCAACCAACATAATTCCCCCCCAGCCCCCTCACTAATTCAATCTTGGGAAACAAGGATCAGACCACCCTGGATACCGTTAAATATCTTCAAGAAACTGACTCGCTGGGGAGATCAACTTGCCACAGACTCCGGTCACATAGTCCTAGACCCCACCATTGCCCACGACTACATGATTGCCATCCACGAGGGAAACGGCATACACCTTGGACAAAAGAAAATGTTAAAAATCTTCGCGGATCAGTACTGGACCCCCAACCCCTCCAAGATTGCAGAACGCGTGGACAGAATCCTGTAAACCTTGTTTATTGGGGAAGGATAGATCACGCACCCCAGGCCCAGCTGGTACCATTTCTGCCAACAAACCGTTCCAAGTCCTATCCCTCGACATCATGGGCCCGTTTCCTTCTTACGCTGGCAACCGCTATATCGTCACATTTGTTGACGTATATTCAAATTTTTTAATAGCCTGCCCAGTTAAAGACCACACAGCCACCACAGTCGCCGCACTGCTTGCCACAGAAGTGTTCCCTATATTCGGCCTTCCCCTTGCTCTTCTATCCGACAATGCCCCCGAATTTAGTGGACACGTTTGGCACCAGTTCACCCAACAATGCGATATTAAGATCAAACACTCATCCCCGTACTGGCCTCAAGGAAATGCTATATGCGAACGCAGCCATCTCACCATCAACAACCAGTTACGTACCAAAATGATTGCTCTTAACACCTCAGACTGGCCATCACAGATAAAAATGATACAATGGGGCATGAACACCTGTCCCCGAGAAGACGGTATTTCACCTCATGAACGTGTTTACGGCGTACCCCCCCTGTTACTGCCATTCCACCATCACGCTCACCTCCCCTCCAACACCTCCACAATTGACCCATTGCAACATCTGCAAAACACCCTCCATACCGCCCAAACCTGTCAAATATTATAACCCCGATGATAAAAACCCTTTCGCCATCCATGACACCGTAATGGTAGCCAACCTCCCTGTTACCAACAAATTAGGCCCTCGCTATGTCGGACCCTACACCATCATCAAAGTCCCAAATGCCTATCAAGTCATCATTGATTATCACGGCATGACTCGCACGTTCAGAAATAGATTCGTCCGAGCATTTAAACCTCTAAAACCACAAGACATTACCCCACCCCACACGTCCGACCCTGAATTGAACACCCCTACTACCCCTCCCACTCAGGCTATAAATGTTCCCCTACAAACCCCTAAAGGCCTAAACCCTCCAGCACAGAACCTGCCGATCATTCCTCAACATACCCCACAAACTAACCTCCACAAACCCCAAGCCCCCACTATCACACCTTCCTCCACCATGACCAATTCCTTCACTTCTGATAGTCAAGTACCTCCCCAAAATATCAAAGTACGAAAACCTCCACCCACAACCCCGACCACAACAGAAACCCTCCCGTCTAGCCCTGAAGTACCTCCACCAGGCACCACAGTAAGAAAACCACCACCCCCACCTAAAACCAAGTACACACCCAGCCGCACCACACAATCTACCCCAGTCACCTCACGCTACAACTTACGCCCACGACTGAAATCCTTTAAACCCTCCAGAAAACACACCCTGATAACAAAGTTCCGTAGAGCTGCCAGACCACTATCCTCCTCCTCCTCTTCTTCTTCGTCGAATTCTCCTCCACAAAGGGAAAGAAGACGAATAATCACAAGCAAACACCATCACCCCTCTAACTATATTCCAAAAATAACCACCCCCACCCTCCCACGAAAGCAAGTACCTTCCCCTTCAACCTCATCCCCTCTCAACCCCCACCTCATCACCCCGAATGACCTTCTAGATCTGCTCCCCCACCAAACTCCCACAAACCACCTATTTCCACCACCATCAAATCACCAACCCCACCAAAGAACGCACCCAACGCACTTTCCTACCCCAACCCTCCCAATTAAACCTCCACTCACTACCCACTCGTCTAGCCCCCCCCCCGCATCCACCCCTTTCCCCTCCACTATCCCTGCGACCCCACCCACGGATCAACCAACCTCATCTCATAAAACCCCCAACCAACCTCCCCCTAAAGACTACCCTATGCCAACGACCAACCCCTCCTCACCCACCACGTCTACCACACAAGTAACTTCCAACCAAAGCCCCTCCAAATTGACGTACCCGACCTCCACACCCCCACTTAAATCCCCCCACAAAGTCGCCCCTCCGAGAACCCCCATCAATACCCCCACCCAATCCTCTCCCATTCCTCCTACCACCCTCACTCGACAAAAACCTCCACACGCATCTACCTCTCAAATAACCCCCTACATCACCCCCCACTAAATGTCCTCCACCTGTAAAGCGTTCTTCCCCTCAATATAAAACATCGTCGAGCGACTCAAGTCCCACTACAAAAATCTACCTTCCCACCAGAACCTCCAAAGGTAGAATCATCAACAGACCCATCAGATTTGAAGACAGTTATGTAAAAACAAAACCCCTTTCTTCCACTAAAAGCCCAAGCCACACAACACACACACCCCCTCTTTCTCACACACCTCCATCACGCACCTTACCTAAACCAATATTGCACATTGCCTCCATATATTTTCCCAGCCTGCAACACCACCCAAGACAACCCCAAAAACCCCAGACTCATATCCCCCCTTCACCCCCAGCTCCGCCTTCACGCATTAGTCCCTCCCCTTCAGTTGTTAATCCCTTCACCACACTGAAGAGGCCTCCTGTCAGTTCCACACACCTCACTCAATACCTGACCTCCACCATGAACACATCCACACCATTCGTCGCTCCCGTCCCTACCCCCACTGAGGACGAATGCACACCGTTCATATGACGTATTAAATTAAAAACGTCCACAGGACGCTTAGCCCGTCTACAACGGCCACATCAAGCCCGGGCAGCCGCCCTCCACAACACCGAAGACACATTCCTACAGGTCTACATAGACCTGAACAAGAAACCTGACCCTCGCTCTCTTGCCTGGTGGGACCTTCTACACACCCTCCAAATGACCCACCATGACTATACTTCTCTTTACTTCACCCTTGAGGCTCGAGGACGAGCCTACAACGAAGGAGAGGGAAGTAAAATGCCCCAGAACGAGAAGCCCACCACGGAAGTCACGAGCGAGAACAACAAAGAAACGGGAACAGAAACACCCGAAGGAAAGGACCAGGTGAGAGAAGAAAGAAGGAGAGAAGGCACCAAGCCAACCAGTTCAGACAGGCCGAAGCCCACAGGGCTAAGCAGCTCCAAACCACACCTGCCTATCGCTTCTAACCACTGACCCTTCCCCCACCTCGCGTATCCACTACCCCTCGTGTCCTACACCTCTTACCCGCCAGACTCTACCTACATGATGATGAACATTAATACACCTTAATTTAATACACCCATGCCCTGTCCCTAAGTTAAGATATCAATATCAACATACCCTCAAATACCTTGTCTTGCCAGACTAAGTTTCTGAAGACAAACCGCCCCCATAAATCTATGTATGTTCTTCCATCCGAGAAGTAATATGTTAACCCCCGTGTCATAATTGATAAGACACGATGATACCCACGGGTACACCATTGTATATATAACCATTATTCCTGTAAGACCTAGACAGAGATAATGACTGAAGATGTTAGCAACCATGCAGTAACTCTAATTCTTACCCCAACCAGAGATTGTATAGATAACCCTCTTTTACCATTGTCTCAACGCATATCTACCACGAAACAATAACGAAGCTACCCCTACAAACTGCCGCTTTCTTTGGTATATATTTCATAGAAAACGCAGTTCCCAGGGACAACTAGATCAGCAAGAAATCATGTCAACTAATAGTGTCCATAACCCATCGTATTGACGAGTAATAATACACTATGTTTTTCTCTACTTTTATCCACAGTCAAGCACACACCTACAGCTAACCTCATCTTCCCCACAGTCCACATGATTCTATAATTTCCAGACTCATATACCACCACCGATTGCTCATCCCCCGGTAGCGTTTGATTAACCTACCTTCCCTGTCGTTAACCCCCAGTCTAAGATACCAACTGTAGCCTAATGCCACCCCTACGCCCAGAGACCTTAGGGTCAAACTTCCACGTAGCCCCCCTTAACCCTCTCCCTCTCGTTAACCCCCCACGCTCCTCGACTCCCTCCTGCCCTAGCCTCTCCACCCTACCCCCTGAATATCCTTAACTTTTTCGTTACTAACATTCTCAAACCTTTTGTATATATACTCCTATCCAGCCTACCTTCCCCCAGTAGGAAGGAACACCATTAGAACTTTACTAACCCTTTGCATGCCATCTATTCCCTCACAACCCCTTCACAACCCTGTACCAAATGATCGTCAGTGCGAGGCTAGCCGCCTCGCCAGTGACTAACCTCTATGGCCATACTTCCAGATAAATGTGGCAGAGTTAGCAACCCAGTCTCCACCACATCCAACAAACCATGCAATTAACAACCCAACCAATTAAACCAGCTGATCAAGGCACCTTCGGTTTTGGTATTACGAACACCCACATCTGTCTCATAAACAGAGGGTTATTACAAACACTTGTAATATGGCAAGCCCCCAGCTACAGCCGCCCAGACGACCATCACAGAGAGAGGACGCGCGCCTACCCCTTTCACCCACCCGAGGAGGGAGACCCCTACCCCTGCGGAGGTACACCTGACCCCTGTTTTGACTTCCGGGTCATTGCCAGGTAGCACAGGAATTCTTCCTATCAATGAACTAACCATGTATGACTAACACCCTTACTAACCTCTATTAACCCACAATAACCCATTAACCTTTCTTGCATACTCCGATAACCAAATTAGCACCTCAGCTATACCATAGAATGAAGACTGAGCAATCTAAGAGAGACGCTCCTATCAAAGATGTCCCAAACCTCCTCGCAAAGTAGATCCAGTCTCTCTCCCCTAAATACAGTAGGGTCCCGCATAAAACGAGTCGATTAAAACGACCGACCTAAAATATTAATATTTAATTTTCGATCAGAACGAATGTGATCACATAAAACGAGTCCGCCGCCAAAGTGGGGCAAATCCGAGGAGTTTTCATATAGAGCGCCGAAATATCGTACAAAACGTACGAAATATCGTTCGCTTTGTACGAAAATTTTCGCTTACAGTGAACATTGACGATATTGCGCCACCAAAATGCTGTGTTCACATAAATGAAATCGCATAAAACGCCCTCGTTTATCGACCATAAACTCGTTTTATGTGAGACCCTACTGTACTTCCAGTATAGCCAAAATAGTACCTCTTAATAAGGCTCAGTTATATCACATTATGAAGGCTCCATACAGCCATGTGCCACAACAGTAATCACCACCTTACCTATAATCACCACCTTACCTAGTTCCCGTATCAATTGAGAGCTCAAATAAGTCCATCAAAACTCGAGATCCCTATTGCCTACAGGGTCCAAAACCGAACCTATAAACCAAGCTCCAGCCCCCAGTAAAATCAGTTGAAAGATAGACACCAAACAGTGGCTGGTCCCTTGTGTTGACCTCTAGCTCTATCTTTGTTTTTTCCTGAGAATTGAGTTCCAGAGCCTGCAGACTCCGTGGCAGATTTAGATAGAAGGATCTGTCCACGTAAAAGAAATCTACGTACACCTTATAACCTTCATACAGACCCGGAAGCTGAGCGATCGACGTGAGATGCGCTTGGCGTTAATTCCGATCCAGCTTGATAGGAAGATCCTAATATCTGTGATTCAGGTCTAGAAACCAGAGGGTAAATAAGAGTGTAACCAGCAACGATCGCTAAGAGATCCGTCTTGAGATCTTTCTACATATGGACCATCTGGACGGCCGCGGAACCAGTCGTTAGCCCCCAACATCACGGACGCAAGATAACCAGGACCAGACCAATCAAATACTACCCAAGATTCACTCTATCAGTGCTACAGTGTTACAGTGCTATTTAGAGACTCACTTATTAATATGTCTGAAGTGGCTATATCTTTGCCCCAGTAGAATTCATATATAACCATTCAATTAGGAAGTGCTAAGCGTATCAGTGTTTATTAATTAACAGGCGATATTAACTCTCGTAATTACCCATATATCCAGATATTATTACATAGAAGTGAAACCCTAGTGATATCTGATGTTCGCCCACTGATTTGCGTTCTATGTGTTTCTGATACAAGAATATAAAACTTAGATCAGTAACCCCCTGAGGTTACTAGAATTCCCGTGCTCTAAAATACGCGTGTCTAATCTAGTCTGTGATATACTACTTGTGCACCAGAGCTACCAGTGATAAATCTGACAGTGAATATGAATCTATAAGTAACATTTATGGTCTCCAGTATATAAACTTGTGAATAAAGCCAGTGATCAGAAGATTAATACCTGAACGTTGGAAGTGGGAGACTAGGCTCCATCCAGATCCACTTAATGCTAGTGTTGTTCAATTCTATCATTTGTCTTGTACGAGTATTCATATCTTCTTATGCTTCATATTAATCATCATCAAGAAAACTATAGAAGTGTGTACATCAATAAAAGTGATCGTGTGTCTTGTTACCGTGTGCTTATTTTGTGTTCTCTATTCCTCATACCTTGTTTTGTGCATGCAGCCTTCTATACCCAGTCAGTTAGAACTCACATTACCCAAGTTAAATCCTGTAGAAAAACAGGGCATAACAATACCTCTTCAATTTCTCCCCTGTCCACCATGTCCCACAGCACTGCAATGTCGATCCTCAATCTCCTGTCGTCCACATTTTTGCATGAGTGAAGTGCGTCTACTAAGCTCTTATTATCCACATAACATTTTATTCTGTAGCTTCCACCCCCAGATATTTCACTTAAAATGCTGGAGAGGTAAACAGCAGCTTCCGCACACTCAAGTAATGCTAGCGTCTCTGCAGATAAAGTGGACTTGACGACTCTTCTTATCTTCCTAGTCTGCCAAAATATTGGGCATCTCTTATCATCGGCATCTCTCAGAAAGATCACAAAGGCACCCTGGGAACCGTTACCTGCGAGGTTGGCAAACGAGGCATCCGAGAAACATTCCATATGGCAGTCATGGATGGGTCCCAATCTAGGAATATACAGTTTCATGTTATCTGTCTTCACCCTGTCAATCACCTTGTTGAGCCTGAGCAATTCTGCAACAGTAGCTTGTTTTCTGGCCACACTTAACTCACACACGCCAAAGGCGATGTCAGGCCTAGTGTGAGTGGCTATCCAATTCAACTGTCCAATTAATGCTCAAACCTAGATACGAAGGTACACATATTCATGTCACTAGGCCGCCGTAGATTATAAATGTCATGGAACGCCGCAAACTGCCGCCGCAAACTGCCGTCTTCCTTTGTCCACCAGTAACAACTCATCAAGCTTCTTTAACAATACTTCAACTCCGTCGTCTTTGTTTAAGTCCGCGGCGGGTATTTCGGACGAGGCCTCTCTTGCCCGCCCTGTTAGAGACAAGTGGATCGCCAATGCCTGTTTTTTCTTGGCCAAATCTGTCAACTCACACCAAATGTTTATATATTTTTTCCAGTTTTCATACCCATCCTCATTCTCCAGTTTCGGTGGCCACTTAGTTGAACACGCCATTGTTTTCCGAACTACGCTCTGCTACCAATGTTAACCCTCCAGCCCCGGGGGCTATAGCTTGCGACTGTGCTCCGGTACCGGGTGTTTTGACGATCTTTGGCGTATGTTAACTACTCTGTAAGTCAATGAATATGGCATGTAATGTTGTGAATAAAAAAGAATAATGTTCCACAAACCTTCCTCTGTCGAATGGCGTTGAGTAGAGGTCTCTAGCCCCTCTGGTTGCATAATGGTGAGCGCGGGAAGACGAGTGCTTTTCGGCGGAAAATTCTTCCCGCGTTCGGACGCGTCGCCCCGGCCATGGCTACGACGCACCTAGCCGCTCGTCGCGCCAAAGTATTTATCTCCCTTAGACGATTTTAGTGTTTGATATTGAGAATGTGATGTTTATTTGATATTTTCTAGTTATTTTGAGGCCAATTATATAAAATATGTTTATTAGGGTATCACTGTCACTGATATTGCTAATTTTCACTCGATACCGTACATTTTATTAGTAATTGAGGTAGCTTATTGTTGTATTAGGCACTGATTATTCGTTATCACAGGTGTTTATTATACTTTGGCCATCATATATTAGGTCTTGTGTCACTTTCACTTTGACAAATATGCTTTAGAGAGTGTCACTGTCACTGATAATGCTCATTTTCACTCGATACCGTACATTTTATTAGTAATTGAGGTAGGTTATTGTTGTATTAGGCACTGATTATTCGTTATCACAGGTGTTTATTATACTTTGGCCATCAAATATTAGGTCTTGTGTGACTTTCACTTTGACAAATATGCTTTAGAGAGTGTCACTGTCACTGATAATGCTCATTTTCACTCGATACCGTACATTTTATTAGTAATTGAGGTAGGTTATTATTGTATTAGGCACTGATTATTCGTTATCACAGGTGTTTATTATACTTTGGCCATCAAATATTAGGTCTTGTGTCACTTTCACTTTGACAAATATGCTTTAGAGAGTGTCACTGTCACTGATAATGCTCATTTTCACTCGATACCGTACATTTTATTAGTAATTGAGGTAGGTTATTGTTGTATTAGGCACTGATTATTCGTTATCACAGGTATTTATTATACTTTGGCCATCAAATATTAGGTCTTGTGTCACTTTCACTTAGTTATATGATTTGTAAACGTTTTATATACAATTTATTGTGTCTTTTTTCACTGATTTCTATATTTCTATAGGTTCTAATCATATGAATGTCACTTGGTATATACATATGTGTCACTTTCACATATTATTATGGTGTAATTGTATTTGTATCAATGTTCTCATAATACATGACTTTTGTATTACAATAAATTGGTTTTCTTCCACTTTTTGCCTATATATAATTATAGTGTACATATTGTCATTTTATTTGGCAATTTCAGTATGATTATTAGAACTCCAGCTTGGAGTGGTAATCAAAGAAGCACTCTAAAGCACAGAGTGCCACCTTGCACTCCACACACTCCATGGTTGACTTTTTACCTGACCTCGGCCTCACCCTGCTGTTGTAGCAGACATGGCACCGCTTCTGCTGTGTTCTTCCTGATTCATTCTGAGGCAGGGAACCAAGCCTGTGCCTAATCAAGTATTGAGCACACTGCAAGCGGTCAATAACGGCGGGCCCAGGATGTGCCACTGCCCTCTGTGGCGTAGCATACTTCTCCAGGAGCTCCGTCAACACCTGCTTTTGGAACCTCCGCAGGCTATTGAACTTCATGGGTGTGTTCACATTCCGAAGCTTGTATATGTTGTAGGCATTCAGAACTGACATGTCCACCATATGCAGAAAGAACTTTTTGTACCATCTGCACAAGGTACGCAGGCAGTCAATGAAGCCTATCTGCATGTCGGACTTGTCCACCAGCCTCATGTTGATGTTGTAGTCCAGGACAGCATCGGGCTTGGTCACCCTGGCCTGGGTGCGGCGATCCACCTTGCCAGTCTCCACCATTTCCCCCTTGTGGATGGTGGTCAGGAGGTTGACCTTCCGCTGGTCGTGCCAGTGGATAGCCAGAATGGGCCCCGACTTCTTCTTGAACACATCACCTTTTTTGGTCTTTGGAGGGAAAGGTGGCATGCCCTTCCTTTTCCCTCGTACTGTGCCTACAGTCCCCGTCTTGCGCTCATGCAGGTACTGTGAGAGAGTGGGGGACGTGTAATAATTGTCCGTGTAGAGGACGTGATTCTTGTGAAAGTAGCGGTCCATCATGGCTTGCACCACTGCTCCGCCAAAGCCAATGAGGGGGTCCACAAGCAAGTCCCCTTCCTTCCCACTGTAGACCAGGAAGTCCAGGACATAGCCAGTTTGGCAGTCGCACAGCACAAAGAATTTTATGCCAAAGCGATGTCTTTTTGAGGGGATGTACTGCCGGAAGCTGAGTTTTCCCCGGAACAGCACAAGAGACTCGTCAATGACGACCTTGCGGAAGGGCTTGAAGTAGGAGGTGAAGCGTTCTCGCATCATCTCGTACAACGTCCTAATCTTCCACAGCTTGTCTGGGAGGTGGACGTCAAGGTTGGTGACAAGATGGAGCGCTGCGAGGATATCAAGGTACCGGTCGCGAGACATATATTTCCCGAAGGCAGGTGGATATCAGATCATTGGTGATCCAATAGTCAGGCAACCTATGCTTCTTGACATGAGGCATTAGCATGGTGAGTGCCAGGAACACCATGAACTCTTTATGAGTCACTGGGGTCCACTGCCTCATGTGGCCCTTGGTCACCTTTCCCAAAAAGTGGACCTGGAATTGGTGCTGCTTATTTGTCTCTTTGACAACATAGCCTACCACCTCCTCATCAAAGAAGGCCTCAAATAGTTCGTGTGGTGGAGCATTGGGGCCTGCAGGAAAATTGGGGGTAATGCCTGAACCCTCCAGTACCTCATCAAAAGCTGGCACATCAGGGTTGTATCCATCCTCATCAACTACGTCTTGCCACTGAAAAACGTAGAATGGGTCTTGTCTACGCTGACGAGGAGCTCCAGCTGGTGGCCCAGCACGCCCACGGCCAACTCGGGAGGCGCGCGCCCTAGGGCGGCCAGGGCGGTGGGCAGCACGACGCCGGGCCAAGCGGATGGGTCGAGGGTCGTCGATGTCCATATAGTCATCGTCAGAGTGGTCATCTTGCCCTGACGGTGGACCTATGTAATCATGGCCAGAGTCTTCAGAGAGGTGCCCTTCATCATCAGTGGCCCCCACATGATCTGGCGGGGAACCAGTGATGCGTGGGCGGCGTGCGGGTGGGCGAGGTGGGGAAGGAGTGGCAGGTGAGGCTGTGTCCCCCCGAGGTCCTGGGCTCCTTGGCCTGCGACGAGTGACAGAAAGCAATGTTTCACTGTCACTAGGCCCAGGTATTGGTGATGCGAGCTTAAAGACTTCTTCAGGAAGACATGTTGAAGGCGGGAGAGGTGGGGAGGACCGTGGGGAAAGTTGCGGGGACGTATGGCTGGGGCCGGCCGGGGTGGACGCCGCGGGAGCCTCGAACAAAACTCTCTTACTTTTCTTATTTTTTTTGGTATATTTCCTACCTTTCCCCTTTTCGGCAGCAGTATGTCTCCTGTCGGGGGACCTAGGATGCAAGTAGGCCGAAAGTGGGGGGTCCTCAACCCTTGGCAATGGTGGGGGTGGTGGGGAAGAATGCGGGGCATCCGGGTCATCTTGGGTGGCGTGGGTAGATAAGGGAGACAATGGCGGACGAGAAGGGTCACCACGCTGACCCTCACTCACAGCCTCATCCTCACCAAGTAGTTTTGCTTGTTCCCTAGCTGCCGCGGCCGCCTTCTCAAGTATTTTCTGCTTATACAAATGTAGCTTGAAAGGCGATTTACCTGGGGAAGGGCTTGGCGTCGTGTCACTTATGCGAAATTTGGTGAGTGACCTTGAACTCTCCCACTCACTCACTCTCTCAAGTTCACTGTCTTTAGGTAAACCAGCTTCCTCAACAACTGGTACATCACCTTCATCACTCTCATCACTGTCATGTTCTCTCGCAAATCCCAGGAATTGCTCTTCTTTGTCACTCTCATGGCCATAATCACTCGACTTATAATTACTGGAGTCGTCACTGACTTCATCATCAACATTATGCTTGGCATCAGCTCGCTCATAAAGTCTCAATGTCGTCTCAATACCTCCGGGAGATAACACATTTAGGCGATGGCGTCGGGGTAAGGCGCGACGAACTAGCAAGGGCGTCGTAGGAAGCACGGTATCGGACACAGCGGAATCACTATTTGGCGTACTGTCCATGATGGCGTCGGGGTAGATACTGTTGCTGTGGCGTAGTTTACGCCTGGTGGCGCCACCTACCGTCCCACGATACCGAAAATGTACGCGCGGCATTCGAAAGCACGCACGCAAGCAATGGGCGTTCAAGAGCCCTTCCGGGTTGCGCGGGCCGAGGTTGTTATGGGCGTTCAAGAGCCCTTCCGGGTTGGAGGGGTTAATTAGCTCAATGGCCGTGTTCACCACTCACCCGTATGTAAACGACTGACTCCGTCCTGACAGCTAGCCCGCCTAATCGGTCCGGTTGTGACGTCATCTCTTACACGTCAGCATATAGTAGACCACGCAATTTGGCGGGAAACTAGTTGGGCAAACTCCTGTGTCGATCGTCTGCTCACATATATAACCAGTTTGCACTCCCACACACATTAACATATTTGCCTATGTTAACACATGGCCTTGGGTGGGGCTTTGGTGTCCCGGGCGTTTCTGCACCCTCCTCTGCTCCTCGCCTGGAAGCGGCTTCGGTCCCTAGGCTTTCTTAGTGGTAAGCAGGGAGGGTTCTGTGGGGGTGCTCGGTTATGGCTTGGCCTTGCTTGGGGCTGTTCAGTCAGATAGCCTGGGGAACAACAACAACTTTTAATGTTTAGATGGTTGGTTTAATGGTCTAATTGTCCTACTGTTGTTGTTGTTGTTGTTGCTGTTCTCCAAGCTATCTGACCGAGCAAGGCCAAGGCTATAACCGAGCACCCCCACAAAACCCTCCCTGCTTACCATTAATAAAGCCCAGGTGACCGAAGCCACTCCAAGGCGGGGAGCTGAGGAGGGTGCGGAAACACCCGGGAAACCAAAGCCACACCCAAGGCCCTGTGCCTCTCAGCACTTATGAAGGGAAAGTTGAGGGGCAAAGGAAAAAATTTGATGCTCTGGCTCCCAATCTAGTAGGGAGGTCAATCCACGGAAGAGACGCCATCACTCGAGATCTAGAAAATATATAAGTAAAAGGAACAGTCAGAGTAAGCTATGGGTATGGCAGAGATTGCTCAGCTCTCACTCTGATAGACCAGCCCATCACCACATGACTAGAACCCAATCCTCTCAGCATCAGCTAGGATAGGCCCTAGAAAGCCACCTTTGGCAGGGGGATAGCTCCCCTATTTCAACTCCTTTCGGGATTGGGATCGTTGGGCACCCGCCATTGTCCTACTGTAGTTGAGTTGTACCCACATGGGAGAGTGTAACAATATAATACACTATATAGCCTACCTGAATGTCAAGGCCATGGGTCAGCCAGGCTATAGCTGCTAACCAGGAAGACCTTTAGGCTGACTCAAACACCCATCTCCTTGCTCAAGGAAGATAAATTACAGTACTTGAGGTTCGGTTGTCCACCATCAGCCTCAGCGAGAGCTAGTCTCTCTCTCTCTCTCCTGAGTTGGTTTGCTGCACAGCTTACAGTGTTTGAGAAAAACATTAGCCACCTTGAGTGGGACGCAATTGCTGGACCACTGGATGGGACTCCAACACACACTCCACTGTACCAGTAAGCTGGCTAGTGGTTCGGTGATAATATATCTCCAGGGAAAAGGGCTAATAAAAAGTGTTTTCAGTTTTTCAGGCACTTTATGCTGTTCACCAGAGGTGATAGAGTAACTGACCATGAGTAGTAAGTTTGTTCCTTTATTACAGATCTAAAGCCTTTTAAAGTGATATCCTACTCTCTAATGTTTTAGTTCTATTTAAAGCTGCTGATTCTTGGTAGCAAGCTTGTATGTACTTACATTTTCTTGAACCATATCTTTACCTTTCTTAATTGTGTTACTTGGAAACATGTCACATCTTCATTAAATATTTCTGGGTGGATTAATTATATTTCTACACCCTGACATTGCTTAAAGGTGTGAGTAACATATTAGTGAGGTCAGTAACCTTTAGATATAGGGAATATTTCAAGTGAGTAGTAGGCAGATGATAAGGTAAGTGTGTCTTGGAGCGAATGGAGTGGAAGAGGTGAGCGGAGTGTTTGTAGAGATATGTGCAGCATGTGAGGAGGTATGTTAGGTTAGGATAAAGGGAAAGGAAGTGAAAGGAATACAGCTGTAGTATGGAGTGAGGTGAAACAAGCAGTTGAAGAGAAAAAGAAAGCATACTGGGAGTGGTTGGGTAGTAGAGTGAAGGAGGATTTGGAGAGAGAAAAAAGATAAATGTATGTGGTAAAAAAAGAGTAGTGAGAAAAAGTAAGAGAAGAGTAGAGTAGGTTTTTGTAAACTCAAGGGAGTGTAAGAAATTGTTTTCGACAGATATCAATAAAGTTAGCGAGGATTACACAAATTTAGTAAGGGTATGAAAGATGAGTGAGTGCTAGAGGAGAAACAAAAGAGTAGAGATGAAAAGTGCACATGAATGAATTGTTAAATATAAAGCATGAAAGAGCTATGGTCATAATTGGATAAGGAATAGGAAGGACCAGAAGAGAAGTACAGTAGTGTGGGAGGAGGGGATCATGAGGTCAAAGTGTGTGAGGCATTGAAGAGGGTTCCCCCTACTACTACGCTCCTTGACGTGGCTGGGGGGCTTCGGGGCCAGCAACTGGAGCTTGATGGGGGAGGGTTGTGAATATTTCCCTCTTCCCTTGAGCTTTCGTCGTTGGCTTGACTAATTTTGCATAGTATTTCATTCCTCTTTCTATGTTTTTCCCCTTCTGTTCTTATTCTGTCTCATTCGGTTGTCCTTCTGGCAGCCTATATCACATGCCACCCTGGCCTGGCTTGGTTGTTGGCTTCTGACCTGATTTGTCTCTTCGATCGCTGATGCGGCCGAGCTGACTTGATTCCCTTCAGTAGTGCAGTTTTTTGCATCTCGCTGTGATTTGTTCTACCTTAATCCTGATCTCTCATTCTTTGCCCTTGATCACTTCTTTGTTAGTGTAGCAGTTCTTTCCTCATCCTTTGGCCCTGCCCTATGAGGGCTCTGCTGTGGAGCTCATGTGGTCCAGCTGAACTGGTGATATGGCGAGAAATGTTCCTAAATTTGTTCACCTCCTGCCCTTCCCTATCTATCTTGACTTGATTAGTTGTCCATCTTGATCTAATCCTTTGGGCCAGCCCTATGAGAGTTCTTTTTGGGGAACTTAGTGGTCTGGTTAAAAAAAGGGTGACTCAGGGTGAGTATGAGTAAAGTATCAGGGATATATGGAGTTTATGGCAAGATGCTGAAGTATGGAGGCGAGGTAGTCATTAAATGGGATGGCAATTGTGTACACTAACATGGGAGAAGGGAAGTGTGCCTAAAAACTGAAATAAGGCATAAAAGCCCCCCTATGTTAGGGGAAATGGAAGAGAGGAGTGTGTGGTATCCACAGGGGGACATGTCTCCTTAGTAGGCCTCTAGAAGGGAAGATGTACTGCAGGATAGTAATTGATAGAATGGAGAGCATCCAGGAACTGGTAAGGTGAGGAGCAGAGTGGGTTTAGGAAGGGAAGAGGGCAAGAGGCTGTGTAGATCAGATCTTCTCTTTCAGGTATGTTGTGGAGAAATATCTGGAGAAGGGAGGGAAGTTGTATGCTACCTTCATGGACTTGGAGAAAGCTACGGCTGATGTGAGAGAGAAGGTTTGTGGAAAGTACTAAGAATAAACGTAGTAGATGGTAAGTTGCTGAAAGTGGTGAAGAGCATGTATGAGGGTGGTAGTGTGTGTAGAGGATGAACAGAGCATGTTCTTTGATCCGAATGTTAGGTTAAAGCAAGGATATGTGATGTCCCCATGTTTTTTCAGTATATATTGGATGCATGGAATAAGGAAACAAATGCAAGAATGTTGGAGTGCCCTTGGTAAGGAATGAGATTGAGTGGAAGTTGACTGTGTCAATGTTTGCTGATGATACAGTTCTGATGAGGGCTAATATATAGGAGTTACAGGGTTTGCTACAGTATATATGTTTGGTGCTGTGTGTGAGAAACAGAACCCAAAGGTCAATGTGGTAAAGAGTAAAGTTATGTTTTTTTAGAGTAATGTAGTCACAGAGTGTGAACTGAGGTTAAATAGGCAGGGAATGGAAAATTTCAGCTCATCTGCGATGTGGGCTCCATCCAGCCCATCTGAGTTATCAGAAGAGGCTGGATGACTCCGTCCAGGACACCTGTTCGGGTTGTAACACAACACTGCACACTATCAAACACATTACAGTACGTTAGACTGCATAACACACAACCACTAATGCCAACAACACAACACACACTCCTTGAGAACTTTGTGGGAAAACCCGGTCTCGGCTGTGTCCTTCGTTAGGGGCTCTGGGCTGTTCGGACAGGCAGCCTAGAGAACGACTACTACTACTTCATCTGTAGTTGTTGTTGTTGTTGTTGTTCCCCAAGATGTCTGGCCGAGCAGCCCCAAGGTCCCAAGCAAGGCTAAGACCGAGCGCCCCCACAAAACCCTCCCTGCTTACCACTAATAAAGCCCAGGTGACCGAAGCCACTCTAAGGCGGGGAGCTGAGGATGGTGAGGAAACACCCGGGAAACCAAAGCCCCACCCAAGGCCCTGTGCCCCTCAGCAATTATGAAGGGAAAGTTGAGGGGCAAAGGAAAAATGTGACGCTTTGGCTCCCAATCTGCCAACCTCACGGAAGAGATGCCGTCACTTGAGATTTAGAAAAAATATAAGTAAAAGGAACAATCAGAGTAAGCTATGGGTATGGCAGAGATTGCTCAGATCTCACTAATAGACCAGCCCATCACCACATGACCAGAACCTAATCCTCTCGGCATCAGCTAGGAAAGGCCCAAGAAAGCCGCCTTTGGCGGGGGGATAGCTCCCCTATTTCAACTCCTTTCAGGGTTGGGCACCCGCCTAGCACAATGGTGTCTCATTTTCTTTATTATGGTAGTTTGGGGAATCCTGAGTTCTTACATTCATTTGCATTTGATCTATGCTTCAACTTGTTTAGAAGTCCAACGATATTTAATTGGTATTTATATTTAATACTGTACATGCGTTAAAAAAGAAGCACTACAAACATATTCAAGTTGGCCCCAGCCAAATCCACTGCAATCCTCCTCACAAGTTGGACAACCGAATACAAAAACACCCCACACCTCACCATAAACAACACCCCCCTAACACACACACAAGCACCCAAAATCCTAGGAGTAACATATGATACTTTAATGACATTCAAACAACATATCACAAACATAAAAAATAAACTGACACCCAGACTTAACACCCTCAGGTCACTTGCCCAAACAAAATTTGGACACAACAAAGAAACTACCAGCACAGTATACAAAATAATACATAAGATCAATGATGGAATATGCAAGCCCTGCCTGGGCTTCTAACCTTGTTGAAACACATCACAAGACCTTGCAGACTATTCAAAACAAAGCCCTAAAAATCACCACAGGCTGCACAGCTAATACACCAACAGATCACCTACATCAAGAAACCAAAGTCCTCAAAGTCAAAGACCACCTGGTCATGAGAGGCACTCAATTCCTTGCTGCAGCCTCCACAAACACCACTCACTACACTACATGGCAGCACACCCACAGACACCAAGGAATATCAAAATAACACCCAGCACACAGTATCACACACAAATACTGTCATCTCTCCCTCCCTGCCCACCCCAAACTAGCTTCCAGAAGCATATCTATACTCATATCTCTCGCCGTTCCATCATATCACTCATAGACAACACGCAGCTGCAGGCACAACCTCCCGAAATCCATCCTTCTGAATCCTACCTTCCTCGCGATGACAGAGTCCACCTGGCCAGGCTGAGATGTGGGCACCATCCAGCTCTTCTGAGCTATCAGAATAGACTGGATATCTCCATCGTCGACACCTGCCCAGGATGCAACACAGCCCCCCAAACTATTAAACATATCATAGAAGACTGCATTCTACGCAATCACTTACGCCAACAGCATAATCTACACTCCTTGAGAGCCCTGCGGCAAAGCCCGATCGTGGCCATGACCTTCCTAAGGGACTCGGGACTGTTTTGCCAGGCAGCTTAGGGAAGGACAACAATAACATCAACAACAAGAGGTATAAATAATATTAATAAAGTAACCTTGACCATTTATTGCTTTGTTAACAGCAACGTTGCACTAACCTAGACCAGAGACATGACAACTTGGAAGGCCAACTTTAGGTTATTAAACCCATCAGAATCTGCCTTATTGTTACAACTTATGAAATGATTCATGATACTCTAATAATGAACGATGACAGTGACAATAACAAAAAAGAACATTTATAACAATTACAAGTTTTGGCAGTTTATTAAACTTTTAGATATTCACTTGCATAGGCTGATACAGTTAACCCTTTCAATCAGATGACGAGTTTCATTATACGCTATGGCTACCACCAGATGATTTTATTCAACATAGGAAGGACCTCAAGCAATCAAAGGCTTAAAAATGACCCTAATGAACCCTCTCACTCCAGGATGCCATTCCTAAGGTAAAGGAAATGATCTGGTGGTAGGTGAACTATTAGTCACCTTGGCATGATCTGATTGAAGGTGTTAATATACTAGGAGGCTGGACCACAATATAAACAACATGGTCACAGTATTTCCTTGCATGTGCACCATCATTTACACTCTCCGGACTAAACATGTCTATTTACAGTCAGGGAGTAATGAAAGTCTAGAATCTCACAATTGCAGAATACAATACTTTCAAGCCTACCACCAACTATTCACAGTGTACTCAATTAGAACATGTGTCAACTCATCTACAATATTAAGTAGCTCTTTTACTATAGTTTTATGGAACCCTTGGTGCTGCCTGTGACAGATTTAGCATACCCATAGCACATTCTATACTTTTATTGGTGGCCAAAATAGTTGTGAAACAATTCCATAGAGACTGAAACACTGTGACTTATGCAACATCTTATATTGGCCAATTGCAATCAAATTTTACTAAATAATCCACATTAATCTTCAATTCTCACAAACAGGTATGGTACATATTATATATATATATATATATATATATATATATATATATATATATATATATATATATATATATATATATAGTATATACTGTATTGCTAACTTTGTATAAAGATAAAGTGGTTAGGTGTAAGTTATGCTGTACTTTACAACAGTGCTCATCTCTGTGTCTTTGCCATTTGAAGACTGGTGAATGAGTTATCGAACCTGGTATACAGTACAGGCACTAATGTATATTCTCCATGTTACCACAGTTTAAGTTTACTAGGCATAACCATAGCTCCTTATCACCAACCTAACTATTATTATGTTTTTTCCACCAACCAACTTCACCTCTAAACTCAATTAATGAAACCAACAAATACATGTGGCACTCCAAGGACTCGAACCTAGGATACTCACATCGAAATTCCGCGCAATTATGCATTACGCTATCAAGACTATTACAGATTTAGTCAACTAGTAGAGTGGGCCTGGTGCCAGCTGCTCGCCCAGGAATCTAACCATGGCCATCAGTTCACATTTTAATCAGTAGTTGGTCTATATTGCTGGCAGACAAATCCAATATAAACCAGTTTTATATGTCATGCTTGCTGAGTGGGTAGCACACCAGAGCTTTAATCCTCAATTTACAATGGCCAGCTTTGTCTGAACATTTCTGGGAACTTTTGCATTGGTATTGGAAACTAGACTAACGACAGAATAATTTAGGTGACAGAAAAGGGTATTAAGTTGATTGACTTGCTGTTGCCTTGGTAATTAAACCAGGCCAGTACAAAATGTTGCATCACTAAAGTGGCAGAGTCAAGGGCTACAGCCTGCTTAGTTAGGTATCACTTGATATAATATCTCAGTGACAGAATTAGAGTTAGACTGAATATCACATTTTTGTACATAATTATCTGTTAGTTTATAGTGAACAGGTAGCAAAGGCATCAGCTAATCCCCTAGGTTCACTTTACTGTATTTGCATGCAAGCTTAGGTAACTAACTGCTGGTTCAATTTCTGGGTATGACCATATCAGATAATTTGTTTTACATCTTGCAGACTAACACATCTAATACAATATTCAGTGCTGTATTTATACTTTTTATGGAAAATATTAACGTTCTTTGGAGTGTATAACTGGTACAAACTAGTGTAGATGTCTTGTAATTAATATGCTGCACCATTAGGATGTCAGTTCCATGTTAGTGACGTTCATCTTTTAAGGGAAAATTTTCCTGGTTCCTCATTACTCAGTAGAGAAGTACACTTACAGTCAATAATTACACAGATTTCAGTTATTCATACATTATGAACAGCTCCAACCTCCCCATATCACTGGTCACCATCTAAAACCCCATTAAGCTTGTGTCAGATGGGCCAGATTTAGCTGAACATAGTAGAGTAGCCTTGTCATAAGGAATACACTATATAAATGCCGAGTAGTTACAGATCGGTCAGTTCTACATACCCTTTTAGTGAGAAGACCTCTTTCTTCCTCTTATTCTGATTATCGTTAGACAATTTTGTTCAGATTAGGAACGACCTGGTAGAGAGTTAATGGATGTCATGTTTACCCCTTTGCTTACGTAAGAAGCTTACTAAGCTCTACAAAATCAAGTATCAGCCAGAATATAATGAATAGGACGCCATCATGTTGAAGGAGTAAACCCTATCTGGTGTGATGTAGGTCTTTTTGGACCTTCCCTGATTCACTCCATTAGTTTGGAGATTTTAAGACATTACACCTCATTATTTTGGCAATTGTAAGACACTTTACACCATTCAGGTGTCAATTTCTATTGGCCGAGCGATAGCGAGCCTGCAATTTAGGAGAAACCGGCCTTTAGCCAGAACATATCTCTACCGAAAAATGTACATACTGTAGCCTACTGTATTTAACTTGAAGGGGGTTTAGGGGGCATTTTTTAGTTTGAAGGGGGTGTGGGGTGGCATTTTTTGTTTCTTTTTTTTTTAGGTGGCAAACTAAAGTAAAATTGGTAAAACAAATTTAAACCCTCAATAATAATAAGGAAAACAAAACTACAGTATCATAATAACCCCAAAGACATGTCACCAGGTAGTGATAACACAGAATTATGACTGGTATAATTATACAGTATAGAGTAAATCTGGTCCATATGACGCAACCACTACAGTAATGGAAATGTTCAGCACATACCCGGTACTGGGTACCTCATCAACACAGCACAATTAATATCAAATTAACTTCATTCTAACAGATATGTAGAATTTCATAATGCATCTGTACTCAACTACATACTGTATATAAACTTAGTAGTGATAACCGTTGTGTAAAACAATCATATACCGGTAGTGCTTTAACCAGGGTGGCAAACTGGGGCAATGTTGTTTAAGGACCGAGTTAAGGAATACACAAAATGTGCATCAAGTTGCATTATTTTGGCCATATAATCACCTTCAGGGATATAGGCCTAATGGGAACTAGGGAACAGAATATTAACTTTGTATATATACTGTATATCAATAATCAATTAAAAACTTTGTGTATACTGTATATCAATACTGTAATGACTTATAACCAGAACCATGGCATAGTCGGTAGCGAGTCTGACTGCTGATCAAAGGGTCGGAAATTTTATCCCACCCCGTGCCATTGGTAGACGTCAAGAGTTTGGACACTCAGGTCTAGCAATTTGTGGCATATGTCCAGTAAAGTCCCTGTAACAAGGGCACAAGTTTTGTTACCTAGGAGATACCATCTCTGCCGGTGGTGGGGCCGAGGCTGCCACTGTCGCTAGAATTAGATGTGGCTGGGGGAAGTTCAGAGAACTGCTGCCAATTCTGACCATGAAAAGAATGCCTCTCCCCCTGAAGGGAAAGGTGTATGCCTCATGTGTTAGAAGTGCAATGACGTATGCCTCAGAAATTTCTCAGAACATTTAGCGGAAAAGATAAACAAAGCCAATAGAATTGTAGGGCTGATAAGGAGGACATTTGTGTCACTTGACGAAGAAATATTCAGGAATCTCTATACAGTGCTGGTTAGGCTGCACCTGGAATATGCGAACCAGGTGTGGGCTCCATATATGGTAAAGGATATAGAAGCAGTGGAGAAAGTGCAGAGGAGAGCTAGCAATCTAGTACCAACGTTGAAGAACGCGGGCTATGAGCAGAGGTTGAGGACACTGGGACTTCCGACACTGGCATATAGGAGAAAGAGAGGGGATATGATAGAGACTTTTAAGATAGTGTCAGGAAAGTATGATGAGGATGTGTGTGAAGGTATCTTCTTGATGCGGGAGGGAACAAGAACGAGAGGACACTCTAAGAAAATGTACAAAGAAAGAAATAGGCTTGAAAAGGCAAAGAACTCATTTTGTGATAGAGTGGTAAATGAGTGGAACGCACTGCCCCAGTATGTAGTCGATTCCGAATCAATAAGGAAGTTTGAAAGTAATCTTGATAAAGCATGGGGAAGACAAGATTTGAAGTTTGATTATAAAGCAAAACTACAGAATAGTAAAAGTGTTGCGTCTGCTGCTGCCGCCGCCAACACAGTGAACGACCGCAGTAGTGCAAGTACTGGCACTGAGCTGGATACACAGGCCTAGTTTGCCTTTTTCCAGAGGATCTACTGTAAGAAAACTGTAAGAAACATGGGCC
This sequence comes from Paralithodes platypus, assembly GCA_032716605.1. Taxonomy (NCBI): domain Eukaryota; kingdom Metazoa; phylum Arthropoda; class Malacostraca; order Decapoda; family Lithodidae; genus Paralithodes; species Paralithodes platypus. The sequence continues at coordinate 46,572,304 of CM064497.1, read as the reverse complement.
GTTTAAGTAGAGGATGTCAACAGAATGGAACGTAATGAGATGAGAATGGTGAGATGGATGTGTGGGGCCAAACTGCAGGATAGAATAACTAATGATGAGCTGAGGAGACGCTTAGGTGTAAAGAGTATTAGCGAGGAGATGCGTACAAGTAGACTGGGATGGTACGGGCATGTGGAATGGATGAACAAAATTGGGTGTAAAGATGCAGGTGTGTGATTGTGGAGGGAGTTGCACCAAGGGGAGGACCGAGGAAGACCTGGGATCGGAAAATACGTGCCGATCTCAAATCCAAAAACTTGACAAGTAAAGCAGCCCTTAACAGGGTTACCTGAAACGCCGCCAAGAGACTGAAAGAGACAAGAGAATGAAACTGCATGTATGTGTGGAGCACTTAGTCTTAAAATGTTATGTATGTATGTATGTATGTGCACCCTAGCACTGTCAATCAAGGGAGTGTACGGCCTTAAAAACTGCATCATTATCTGCATCATCGTATGAAAAGTCCGACATTTGCCAGCCTGGTAGTAACAATATAATGAATAATACAGCATGGTCAATACTGCTACTTCTTACCTGGTATAACTGTACTAAGGAAAATTATCACACATTAGCAAACAAACATTTTATACTGTATGTACACAGTATATTGGGGAATCATTCTTATCTCAGCGTATCACTAAGTCATTGTAACTTTCTCACTTCCCTATATTACAATGTACTTTCTAGAAGGTTTACCACAACTGAATAAAGTGACTCAACTGAATCCATGGCCAACATTGCAGTTTTTGTCATTCTGGAATTACATTTTCACTTACCCGGTAAGTAAGCTAAGTTTTGTTGCTTAAAGTTTGAGTCTTTATTGCTATTTAACCCCTTCTGTGCCGGCGACATCTTTTTTATTTTATTCTAGCAATATTTATACAATTTTGTGCAGTTTAAGAAGGATCTGTGGTAGTAAAATGGGTTTAGTGAGATGGTTCGATGCATGTTAATTGCTAGAGTCTCTGTATAAACTGAATAAAATTGTCTAATAGTAGCCAGAATAAAGATAAATGTTTGGCACCGGTACTGAAAGGTTTATAGTATGGGTTTTACCAGTCACCTGTATGATTTTATGTATGGTAGCATAATATTTTAATAAACTTGATATCATATCTTATTTATATAGTAATTATATTGATGGTTTGATACAGCTTATAAGAAAATAACTACAGTGGCTATTCAGTATTAATGAAGTACGTTAAAAAGATATTTTACATTTAAAATGTATTAAACTTGATTTAACTCTGAAGATTCTGTTTCTAAAGTCTGCTTAATCTTTGTAGTCTATTTCCATATCAGTCTTGCAACAATACTTTTGGCCATATTTTCTTTATCTGGTACTTTTGATTTCTTTCAAAATCTTTCTTGACCCTTAGTTGTCATTTATGTCTTACTCTGGTTACCATTAGATGATTTTACTAACTTGAGGAAAGGATTTTTATGAATCAATCAACCCTCTGACTCCACAGGTCCATACTAAGCTAAAGTTGCCTAATGTAAGTGGAATACAGTTATAATGAGGCGATGGTATAGAAGGTATTAACACTGGAAATATTGTTGCTGGAGAGACTGCAGCCATTATCCAGCTGGCATTCAGAATACTGCCTTCATCATTATTGGCTTCTCCCTTAAGGGCAGACTTTCACTTAAGTTTTTTTTTTCTGGACCCCCTTCTCCCTCATGTATAGCCCCATTAGTTTTTAGAATATAAGACCTTCGCCCCATTAATATGGCAATTTTAAGACCTTTCGCTCTATTTCCTTGTCAATTTTAAGACCTTTTGTGCCATTTAGGTGTCGTTTTTCTTCCTGGCGAGCGTTAACGAGCCTGCAAATTAGGAGAAACCGGCCTTTGGCAGGGACATTTTTCAGTCTTGAAGGTTGTGTGAGATTAAAAAAACTTTTAGTTATAGTTTATACCCCTTTGAATTCTAGATTAACTCTAGGTAATTCTTAAGCTGACTGTACAGTACAGTACTTGTCTAATGGTAGCCAGACTAAAATATATATGGTGCCATAGTACTGAAGGGGATAATATCATTGGTCACTTTGCTTTTGATGTTTGGTGCGAGTACAATAAAGGCCGACTTACACCACCACTTCTTCCACCCACTTTTGATTAGCAACTCTATTCTGGTTATCATTTTGGGGCGCTTTTCTCATCAGTATTGGCTATATCGGTATGGGTAAATACCGGCAACAAGACTGAAGTTATGCTGGTATCACAAGAACTTTTAGTCGAGCATATAGCGCCACCACAGTATCAAAGTAAATACTGTAGCTACTAAACTCAAAAACTCATAGTAAATATTTTGAGGTATTTGAGAAATTAATTTTACTATAAGTGCCACTATTAGCATTAGAGACTTAAACCACTTTCTAGTTAGATTACCCAGTCTTTAAAATTATTCTCAGTATGAATATTTGAATACAGTATTATGATATTCAGCAAGGAAAAAAAAAAAAAAAAAAAAATCATAATGGTGACAAAATTGAGTAACAGAGTTTATGTCCCTTTATTTTTGGATTCAGAAGCTGGCAGATCAGAATTGCCAAGGAGAAAATGGTGGAAAAAGTGGTTATGTTATTCCCCCATAACCCCTTGAACCAGACAAATGTTTTAACACAGTATATATGCTACAGCCAAAAGATTTTGCATAATATAGGAAGAACCTCTAGAAATGAGAGTTATAGAATATCTTAATAAACCCTCATATTCTGAGGTTCTTTCTAGATTGAATGAAAAAGATTGAGGATAGTCAGAATGGAACATAAATTGGAGTCATCTGATAAAAAAGGATTTACCACTTCAATCCAAAGATTCCAATTTTCTACATTCTACTATACTGTATATACCCCCAGAAAAGCTTATTCAACCTAAGAAGGACCTGTCAGTGTTAGAGGGTTGATTGAGGTAGTCTATAACCCTTTTACTCCTAGATATCCTTCAGAACTTACATCAAACCATCTATCACAGTAGCACTAATAAAGTAAAGAAACACTTGTCTGATTGAGGATTGAGGGGTTACTGAAGTTCACGACACAATGGCAGTGTCGTCTTTCGGGTAACATTTGTCAAAACATTTGAGGCGGTGTCACATGGGCAGTTTTTTGGCGTTTTTTATAACCTGTTCCCGATTCTGGCTATAATTTTTTCACCATATTTTTGTTGATTTTACCTTCAATTACCTGATTTATGTACTGTACGATCGTCATCAACTCTAGATAAGTAACTAACTTTAAACCAGAGTGAATTGATCGACCTCTATGACTGAAACTAGTGTTTTGGTCCAAAAATCGAAAAACAAATTCTGATATTGGTTAGTAAAAGGCCGGAAAACCTATCCGTGTGACGTCGCCTATATTGTTGTAGTAGTGGTGACATGATCCAAAATAGTTATGCTCCATTAGGTAGATTTGGGTAGAAAACTGTATAAAAAAATATAGCTTATTCTCAGAATAATGCTGAGAGTTCAACAACACAAATGAAGCATGGTGATATGCATTCTTTGCCAATTTTTTTTATCTTTGTTTAAATAATTACTTCTTAACTTTATCCACATACAATGAGAAGGACAAAAGTTAACAATATAACATCATCTATATACTTTGGGTTGTGCCCAAGACAAGGTACAATATATATATATACATTGGTAGCCATAGTTGCCCTTACACTTGCCTCTGTACCTTATTAATAGAGGATGAACAAGTCTGCCTTCTTTAAGGATTCCTAAGGGTTTAACTTGATGTATTCTCTTTAACCCTTTCGATCAGATGACACCTTTTTATATTTCATTTCAACTATTTCCAGACTATTTTTATCAGCTAAGAAAGGATCTCTACAAATCAATTGGTTAAAAACTAATTCAATTGTGTGAGACCTTTCCTATACTTAAAATATCATCTGGAGTTAGCTTGAAGAAAATTATTAAAACGTGATGTGATTGAAGGAGTTAAGGACACAACTAGTAAATTGTAAAGAAAGGTATTGGCTTCTTGTTCAAACTCCTAGCAGCGAGTCATGGAAGTGATGTGTGACCCATAGCATCACCTCACCTCAAGCCTTGGGGGGTCATTCTGTTGTTGTCTGCACTCACTCTACTTAATAACTTTGTCAGGTCTTACATTATTGTGAGAAATTAAATGTTTTTAGTACCAATAGTCCATGAACCATTTAAGGTATGCTGTCCTGTACAGTCCATCAATACAATATAATACTAAACAGTATATGAATTTACTGAAGTCATTACTCATGGTGGTTTTACTGGTGTACAATAATTGAAATACAGTAATCATCATTTACCAATGCTTATTTAAGCCTCTGATACCATTTAGATTACTTGTAATTAATTTGTGAACATTTTAGTTACCATACATATTTCAATCATAAAGACTGAATATGAGTACAAGGAAGAGTTTCTGTCTAATCTAATTGATTATTTTAGCCAACTCCAAACAGGTTTATTCAAATATAATCACTCAAATTGTTCATTTCAACTACTGTAACTCCAAACACGCTTATTCAACTTAGAGGGGAGCTGTCGGCAATGTTGGAGTGTTAACCAAGATACTCTTTAACCTTTTATTTCCTAAATGTCCTTGTTAAGCAGAGTAAACCCATCTGACAGTAGCATTAACAAAGTATAATAGCGTGATCTGGCTGAAGACTGAATCTAACAGACACCCCACCCTTGGCATGAGTGACTTGCTGCTCATATACAGTAGTGCCACCTACAGAGTACAGTACAGTCACCATAAATAGTCCACACCCACCTTCACTACCTCAACTAAATTATTCTCCTCCCTTTACTATACCAAAACAATACCCTTATACAAAACTTACCATGTATAACTTTAACTTCGGTTTTCTCTTTTCAAATTTCTAAACAATACATATTCACAACTTATTCTTTATTTTCTCTTTTCATATACAAAAACTACTCTTCAGTAAAGTTTATATATATATAGAATTTGTCCATGTGTGTTAAAGAGTGTAATTATCATTCTTATTGGATAGATAACCGAACTTGAAATTGCCGAGATAGGGCATGACTTCAACTTTAATACAACAATTAAATGCTCCTCAACAAAACCAGAACAAAGCTTGAATATAAAGGCATTATGTATAGATTTGTTTACCTTTATTAAAATTTAAGGATGTTAAACTTTTAATTTGATTTTTATTGTATAGATAAACAGAGCTGAAACTGGTGAGGTAGGATGGGACTTTGGAGAGTGGGTGTACGTTAGAGGCAGGTGTCCCGGGCGGCTCGGCTCTACAACCCACTACTACACCCGCAACGGACGGATTGACAGTCAGTGTAGCTGTGTCACGCGTACAACACTTAGCGGAATAACACTCAAGTCATCCGCTGCATGAACGTCACCAATCATCTTTAAAATAACACACGCCATAACCAAATGTGTCATCCAAATACTACTGGAGACATGCAGTCCATTAGAATGAACCCCAGTAGTGCTGCTTGTAAAGATATACTTGTGACTTACTGAACAGTTGGTAACTTGAATACAGTGGCAACTGTAATAAAGTTTTTAATTTAAGTGAAATTTTAATGATGTTGGCAGTAGCTTCGACAACATTAAAGTCGCCACTGCGTCAAATTTATTATCTACTGAATAAAATCGCCAGGAGACAATCACAAGCGACACTATGTAGGCCGTTTCCTTTAAGTTTCAAGCCTGTGGTAATATTAAAGTGGTAGGCTTCAGTTGGTTATGGTGGTCTTAAGTGTTATTTTCAGGGTAGGTGGGGACTTTAATGCAGCGGAAAATTTGTTGTTGTTAACTTTAGCTGGCCTGTCTGGGAGCCCACACATACACAGTGGCCAGATATTGTCTCACATTTACACTCTCTTTTCATATCAACTGACCTCAGCTGGAGTCAGATGGTATGGCGATAAGAGTCAATGGAATCAATCATATTAATGAAAATAATGAGTTATGTTGATTTCAGCCAGCTTTCTATTTGAGACGAGGTGATATTGGCTGAAATAGAGCAAGCGTAAAAAGTGGCACAAAATCTGGCTCTACATAGCAAACATTCACAGGAGCTTTTGGGTTGTAGGTTACAAAGCAGTATTTGATGCCTATGAGGACCTTTGAATGGTTATGTAATGTGAACACTACTAAATCTGCTGATGTGGAGAACTGGTGCCTATGACAATAGAAAACTGCATAATATATTATTATTATTATTTCTGTTTTTGATAGCATAACTGGATTTTGACAATTAATTTAGCACCATAGGAGTTTGATCTGTCTTTGCCAAATCAGCTGATTTTCCATGTCTCATCTTCAACTTGCATATTCACTTAAATATTATATACTGTACTGTACAGTATAAGAAAACTTACTGTTTGGGTCTTTTACCAATTGTATTGTAAACTATATTCTAATTTGAGTAAAGCAATGCTTGTAACCTATAATGTGAAGCACTTTTCTGTGTACTGTAGGTAGCTAACCCTTTCAATACAAGTGATGTCATTATAATTTTATGTTCTGGCTACATCCAAACAATTGTATTCAGCTTAGGAAGGTCCTCTAGTAATGAAAAGGCTACAAACTATCTCAATTAGCCTTTCAATACCCACAAAACCTTCCTACATGTAAACAAAATTGTCTAAATACAGCTAGAATAAAATAATAAGGCATGAACTGTTGTAAAAGTGTTAAGAGTAGAGGGTATGTGGTGCTCCCGAGGCAGAACTTGGCCGGGATTCATGAACGTTACCATCCCATCATACTTACTCTTATTTACCACAACCACTGCCATCTTCATAAAGTCTATACTCATCAACAATATGGTAAGGGAATGAGATAGTTAATTCTTAGAAGATTTGATGATGCATTTCGCTTATGTTTTATGGCTATTATTAGATAATTTTATTCAAATTAGGAAGGATATATGGAAGTCAGAGGGTTCATTGAGATAGTCTATACCCTTATAATTCCCACAGATCCTTTCTACATTACATAACATCGTCTAAGTATAGCCAGAATAAACGTTAAAAATGTGTCATAATCTTCAAGGGGTTAAGATCTTGGTTAGTGTATTATAAAGCTAAGATAAACACTATGCGAGGATGGGCCTCTATTATGACGACTTTATGCGTTGCAGCTTCTTTGGGGCAAAACTCATAAAAGTCATCCTCACATGATGCTTCTGTTACCATTTGTGTCATTACCACTTTTCATTATCAAGCTCCTATCAACTTTATCAGTGATTATGGTGGTAAACTTATTGATTGATAGATTAATGTTGGTAATGCGTTGATGAATCAGGCCCCTTGTCTGTAGCAACACTGAACAACACACACACACAAAAAGTCTGCAATAAGAGTGTCAACAAAACATGCAATGCAGTAGGTACATCAAACTTGCTCTACACTTGTTCATCATACGGTCATCATAGTTTGTTTAGCTATAAAATCCTGGTCAGTAAGAGCAACATAGTCTTTATATTACCATACACATATATTATTTGCCAAAAATATATAATTATTTTGAACTATGATGAATCACAAAATTGAATTTCAACCACAAATATCATACTGAGGAGATACATATCGGTTAACATTCAGTAATTTGTGAATACAGAATAATAATGCCCAAGAAGAATCTTCTTTAAAGAAGTTTTAATACATGTACAGACTATACAGTAATTGTATTTTACACTTAGTAAAATTTAGAATAATTATTGCACAGAACTTCATCTATATAGCACTATGTATCACATTGCAATTTAATAAAGATCAATTTTAATTACATAACAATATTGAACAAAATGGACAAAAGGCAGTTATGATTCTAGCTTTGCCAAATTACCTCAATCTAGCCTTAGGAATATATGGTCTGCCATGTTTGATTTATTAGGTTTTATGACTATAAGCAGGGTTTCTTACAGTTGTAGTTACTCGTTGTGAAGTTGGTCATTATTGATAAGCTAAGCAAAGGAGTGTTGTAAGCTTGGTAGGGACTGTAGCCTATAAATAATCTACAACATGTAATTCCTAACTGTCTTGCAGGCAGGAGTCTCACTCAACGAGGAAGGCCTACACTTGGTGTCTATAAGCCTCTTATGCAACACCAAATCCAATGTACTGCATAATTAATTTATTAAAGCACATTTTGTGGACTGATAACAAATGATCTGCAAATTATATTATATAACCTATAACATTATCATTAAGGTTTTGTGGTTATTAATACAACTAAGTTATGCTTCATTTTGATGATGAAGTACTTTTAAGGATGAATTGTTTTGCCTATAGCAAAGTGATGCACTTACAGAGGCATACATGGTGTGACTGGACACAGCACATGAAGGGATGTGTTACACAGACCCAATGGTCAAGCCAAGTATGATGTGCTCGGAACACGTTATATCCGTGCTGTAAGTTTATTCTTGATAACAATAAAGGTAATTTACTTGGAATCACATGTTAATGCAGTACAGGTACTGATATTCTGGACTTACTATATAAACTTTTACAATCAGATCACTCATGTTCCCGTCTTTGAGAGTAGCGAGTTGGATAAACTGCTGTGTGTCTAATATCAAACTCTAGTGGTGCCCCCCGCCATCAGACAATTTCTGAGCTTCCCCAAAATTGGACTACTGAGGTGGTTTTCACATACAATGCAAATGATAAGCTTAATTTGATTTCCAATAGAATTATTTGTAAACATGATATTAGATGATATGAATATTCATGATGAAAGTAAATCAACAGTTCTGTTTGCTGGTGGATCTGCAGATTTGTGATTTTGATATATAGAGCACATTTCAACTTTCATATATAATATTTACATTATACTGTAGTATTTACATTATTTCTTACTGATGGATGTACACTCTTCCATTTAGAAGTTTCTTATAAAACTACATCTTGCATAAAATAGTTAATCAAGTAATAAAAATATACCAGTCAAATATTATGCTCTTGGTTATATTCATTAATATCCTTTGACTCCATCACCATATATAAATTAGAATACAATATAATGAAAGTGTCAATTTGAAAAGGGATGTAGAGAAGTAGGGAGGAAGGCAGGTTGTGATGCTTCCAATATATAACACAATGAATCATATTAGGCAAAGAATAGACAGTATTATATTTTTCTGAATAATGTGTGCGTAATATATTGAATAAGCCAGTCTATATCTGTATACGTTTAGGAAGTTTAGTAGATACAGGTACAGTCGGGTCACAAATTCTGATACACTTTGAGCCCACTTACTGATTAACCTTTTGAGGATAATGACGCATTTCAGCAGTTTACTTTGGCTATTATTAGATAATTTTATTCAGCTTAGGAAGGATCTGTGGGATTCAGAGGCATATTAGAGTTGGGTTTGACCCCTTAGATTCCTAGAGGTCCTTTCTAAACTGCATAAAATCATCTAATGATAGCCAAAATAAATGATCAAAATGCATCATAATCCTCAAGGGGTTAATGACTGCGACTGTAGGCCTACTATATATTAGCCTTATGAGATGCTCATAATAGCTATGGATCAAATTGTAACAATGAAAATCCTGAGCTCATAACAACTATATTCATCATAATGTATAAAATCATGATATCAATATGCATACAGGACTAAAGTATCATATTTATGCTCAGGTGTCAGTTTAAACTCATAGTTCTGCATTACTGTATTTATAATTTTATTTTGACAATGCTTGAATCAAATTACAAATTAAAGTAAGGTTCTTGTATAATGTAGCTTATTTAATATATTATACATTTTCTTTCTTACAATATCACAAATTGGTATTGTCATGACAGCTGCCCTTTTTGAGTATTTTGTTACTTAAATAAAATAACAATGATTCAGACTGAAAGGGGAGTAGAATGATTTTCAAATATTGAATAAAATGCCAAAGATAGTGGAATAGAGAGATGAATATGGTCAGACATAGATATCAAATTGCATAATTCATGAGAATTATATATGAACACTAGAAGATAATTTTGATTACATAAGTTCAGTATTATATATGTTACTGCATGTACCACTCAAGATGACACAATTTTAATTGAAATACTTTAAATAACCCATATGCACTATTACAATACTGTGTTCTGGAATATTTAATTTGTTGCAAAGTTATTTCATGAAACAAATATAAATATAATGTGTACTTTTATATTTGCTTTTTTTTTTTTTTCATAGAATCAATAAAAATACTGTGCATCGTTTTATTATATGACAATGCAGTACAGTATTGCCTAAAATTTATTCATACATTATAGCATATTATAATTAATGTTCAAATTGTGAATCTGATTACTGTATAACAAATAAACATTTATAACAAATGACATATTACCTTAATGCCATAGAGTAGACACATAATACAATGATTGTAGTAATGATAAACTGTATATAATTTAAAATATTACAAGACATCACATCAAATATTCCATAAGACATAGAGGACACACCAATCATTAAATTACAGGCCCCTGGATTATACACAGGAAGAAGTGACTGTGGTACACCCACGGACAAAACCGCTCTCCCACCTTCATAACTTCAAATTAATTTCCCTCAATTAGATTTATTAAAAGTTAATCCTGAACAAAACTGAACAAACTTTGCATATAAAGGCTTTGTTTATGTCTGTCAAGGATATGTTCTCACTTACAGCTAGAGAAATAATCAGAGTTGAACATACGGAGGCAGGACGCGAATTTCGACCGTGACTGTGGTACATGCAAACACTGTGAACGAAGCACATCATACTCTGACAGATACCCGGGGTGGTTCTTCTGGCTCTCGGGATCAACAGAAAGGAAGGTAAGAGTTTGGAACACTAGCACCTGGTAGCCTAAAACACTGGACAATATGCACGCTAAACACCACCTGGACCCTAATTCATCAACAAATTTAACACAGTTGTTAAGTTGAGGGTAACTCAACTTTACCAACACTAAAACTTATCCATGATTCATCAATGCCTTTACAACTGCCATAGTTGTTAAAATCGAGAGTAACTCAACTTAATCAGAGCTAAAACTTATCCATGATTCATTAATAGATATACCACAATGATAGTTAGTAAAATCAATGGTAACTCAACTTTATCAGCACTAAAATCTATCCACGATTCATTATAACCTTACTAGAATTTTAACCATCCTATTCCCTTACTAATTGTTAATGAATATGGAATTTGTGATGATGGTAGTAGTAGTGCAGTGGTAAATGAGATTGGTAGGTATGATGGGTATGTAAATGTGATGAATCCAGGCTCAGCGTGTTACAATTACCAGATCGCACAATGTCTACAATAACAGGAATTATTTTGTCAAGTTTTGAAGATGGTGCAACAACTTTGATTAAATAACAGGATGAATGTTAATGCATTAATCTATCAAACAGCAGGATGAATGTTAATGCATTGATCTAATCTTCAAATAAATGACAGGATTTGAATTTAATGCAATGATCTAATCTTGATGCATTGACCGAACATCACTGGCAAGCAAAATCCTGTTATCTAAGACACAGTTTATTATATTCTGATCATTGTAGCTATACTCTCTTCATTATAAGTAAACTAGAAACTTCAGCCCCTAGCACCCGATTTCCTGAAACTTGATTGCAGAATATAGAACCTTCTGTATTGCTGCTTCATAGCAAGATATTTTGTTCTTCATAAAGGACAATATATTACATTAATTGCAAAATACGAAACTACTGCATTGTTCCTTCATATTAGGAGTTTGCTTTCATAAATGACAAGGATAGGCGAGGTTTTACTGTATTCCATCACTCAATCAAGTCACAGGTCAGTAATCAAGATAAGGACATGACAACTTCTAGCCTGGTTAAGCTGGACAGAGTATAGTTTGTGTTTTCTGTTTGGTCACCCTTGCTGGCCACTCTAAAGGCAAAGACACACCACCATTTTTTCTGTCAAACTATGACCGGCAAGTTTTTCTGGCAAAATTTAGAATTCTTCGGCATTGGTAAAGGCGACTTGAGTGAAAGTAGATTACTGAAGGATGAAATCTTATAAAACTTTGAATTGAAGCTTCCAGACCAGAATTGCTGACAAAAATTGCCAGAAAAAGTGTTGGTGTGACACTGGCTTAAGTCGGGTATAAATATTTGCTCTGATGACTATAAGGTTAACTTGATAACATATATAAAGACATCACAACTTTCACATTTAATTAGAAATAGACAACACAATTTTTTTTATTGATTTCTCTTACACAAGCGGTTGTACTGTTACACAGGCCTACGCCTTTTTGAGATACAATGGAGATGAATATGTACACATTATCAATGTGGGTTACTAGCAGCGACCTTTTTATTACATTTTTGAAACGCACAAATGGAGTGAAGTAGTCCTGAGTCAACTGCCAACGAGTGAGGCGAGATCAAGAAACATGAGCCTTAGATCCTCTTGCAATATATCACTTCATTAGTTTATCTTCTAATTTAGTTGTTAATATATGGCGGGTTCAGTAGCGTTCTAATTCACTGCGGGGGTAGAGTAATTAACGACTGAATCACCATTCTAGTGCTGCTCGGTGGGAGTACCTTCAACATGTTTATTATTTACACAGGATCAAAACTCACATTAGGGTCAATTTTCTGTTAGTGACCGAAGTAACCTCTTCTGTTTTGGGGCTAAACACGAGTGCCACCAATACCTGAGTGTATGGCAACATGGCAGGCATTTTTGCTTTTAGAAGTATTGCAATATTACAAAAAAATAGAAAATAGTAGCTCTCTTCATTAGTTCTTGCTATAACAGGTTCCAATGAGTAGTTTTCCAAGTAACACTTGTTAGAGTATTAGACTCTCAGACAAGACCTCCAGTCACATCCTTGAGGGAATAACACCTGTATTTTGTCATGCAGAACTTGTACTTCATCTTAAACTCTTGGAAGACATAAAAACCAAGAAAATATTTTTGGTCACTAAGTAGACCATAAGACCACCATATTAACATTGCTGGAAGTTGTTTGTAGTACTGCTTTCACGCACTGCACTTGGGGGTATCATCCCTGCCATTTGCTTACTGATGCGTCAACTAACCTCTTGCTGAACAAGTCAGGAAGGTAAAGCCTTTGGTTTCCATTCACCTCATGTGAGACTCCAGCATCTCAACGAAGAGCTTGTTCATGGGTACGCTACCTTGGTGACGCACCGAGAGCCAGTACCGACGCAGGGCTGCATCAGCTGCTCTCAGGGACGGCAGGCACAGCAACAGTGACTGCATCTGGACCACTGAATCACGTAGTCTGCAATAACCAGTCACCACTTTACTTAATACACTTTAGTTGGATAATGGAATAATCACTACTGAATACTTGTGTTATATTGTAAGGAACTGAGGAATATGGTACATATAATATTAGCATGAATACCTTTTTGTGTTTTCCAAAATATTATGTACACTAGTTATACAGTACTGTAGCACAAAGAAAGTGCATAAGAGATATACACATGTGTAGCCAAACATACCATTACATAGCACATTTAAAAATTAAAACAAGCCACTGGGGCCTATCAAAGTCATCTGGAACCCTAAGTATATGCTTTACTTGATGTGACAGTACAGTTGACCTACAACCTTACTAATCAGGAGCTATGTTCTCACCCACAAAAGTACACACCTAATGTCTGTACACAGGAATTACTGTACCTGATGGAGGCCACAGCATCATGAAGGGACTGGAGGATGTTTTGACGTAACCGGTGGAGCGCCTGGTTATCCTGAAGTCGTACATCTGAGTTGGTTAGCACTAGAGCCTTCAATAGCAAGAACTCTTCTTTGTTGATGCTGCATTGTTCCAATCGCTCCACCACTCCCACCACCTGAGGCAGGAAGATTTACAAATATTTACCACATCAGTAAGAGAAATTATGATTTATCAAAAATGTCCACTGCCAGCAGGAGGTGCAAATTTAAAGAGCAGGAAGGTATACCAGTATAAATCTTCACTGTATTATTTTGCAAATTGTTATCGGTATTGGTATCGGTTGTGAGGCAGTTCCATGTTTTGTAAAAGTATGCCTTGATCACATGTCGGCCACTTTTCATGCTGCTTGTTTACCTCCAGTATCCATATTGAATCTCTTAACCTGGGATTCTTCCTTCGGACCTATCCTAGGTCTTCCCGAATCTACCGAATGTCGTCCCTCCCACCACTTCCATACTTGTAACATGTTTCACCCAGCCATCTTTATCCATTTTCTTTAGATGGCAAATTCACAAGCTTGCAATATTTCATACTTTGTCCCGGTCTTGAGTAGCATCTGGTGGGCAGGTTATTTTCACAACACACAGCTTCAGTGTGGCTCGGGCCACAATGACATGAGAAATATGTTGATTATGCTCATACATCTCACTATTCTCGTTTCTGCGCTCTCTATAGCCTGCAGATGAAGTATATTGCCATACAATGCTAAGCTCCTTACACAGGTACTTCTTAGAGTTTCCTTTAGCACAAAAAAGGAATCTTAATGATTAAAGGGCATAGCTCATACAAAATATCATTCCATTTTATCACTTTCTAAAGCATGTTAAAGCATGATTGATACTACACAGTTGTCTTGGTTTGCCTTAAATTTTGATCTAAAATAGTAAACAAAGCTGTGTAAGATATTTCAAACTTTAGGAGCTTGATGGCAAACCCTGTCGCCTCTCTCTTTTGTTTGTGAGAGAGAAACTTGACTGCGGGAATTAAATCTACTTTGATATTGCCTATATTTAACTTACCCTGATGTATTTTGTACATGATGAAGGAAAGTGAAGGCAGTATTTGATATATATATCACATGAGTGAAAAATGTGTCTATCCTAAAGTATCTATCAATACTGCCGTCTGAGCTGTTACAATGCATGTAATGGAAAAATGACGTTATCCCTTCCTACCCGGGCTACCTTAGGTAAGGACAGCTCTGCAGAAGGGCCGCTACCCGGCCGTCCTTACCTAAGACGGCAGCTTAATAGCCTAATTAAGCTTGGTCTGAACGCTGTGCGTACGACGTATGTCAACAAACCCAAGCGTTGCGTCACCGCACCTCCGAAAACAAGAAGGAGAAGACTCTTCAATGTTATTGTTCTGACGTCAGACGAAATTAGTGTCTGAAAAGCCCCCATATTGGCAACATCTCTGCAATATTTGCTCCACTGAAATCGTCATCACAACTGAACCAGTTGACTTACAGAGCTCTACTCAACGCCAAAATACAGATTGAAAACCGCACTACGACTATAGATGAGTGGGAAAGTTCTAGCAGTGAAAATAAACATAAATACGGTAGCCTAGGCCTAGACGTTTTTCAGCCATTTCGCCCGGGTACGGGCGACTGTCCTTAGGTAAGACAGGCCGGGTAGGAAGGGTTAAACCAATGTATGTAATTATTCATATTTTGGTATCATTAAGCAAAAATAAATACGTATTGGCAGCTCTATCCATATGGGAACACTAGTGTTTATTCTAACGGTAGATAAGTACTTTCCTACTACAACAGCGTACGGCCAACATGTCAAAATATTCCATCTTTATTTTCACTTTCTCAGCGCATTATTCGATAACTTTCCATTATTTCTACATTTCATTATTAAACTTATGCTGCTCGTACAATTTCTCATACCCCTCTTTTATATATCTGTCCATTTTTGTACTGCTTTTACAGCTTGGAGTACTTAACAGAGATGCTGTGAATCAAAATGGTGGCCAGTGACCTGACTCATGAAACTCTTTGACCAATTGTGTTATTCTATGGGTACCCCAATGCCCTATACACGTCACGAGGGGCTCGGAAATTCCTCTCGCCACCACCATCCAAAACACTTATTTATTTATATTTACATTTATAAGAAACTCGGACAACTATTATTGCACATACGAGGTATACTGTACACTAACATTTATGATAATGAGGATAGCTGACCACATGCGCTATGCCCTTTAAGAGGATAAATAGTTTCCTAAATTTCTTACAGCAATGTTCTAGCTAAATCCCCTACCGATTCAATGCAACCATGAAGGTTTCAAATGGTTAATATCTAGTTCAATTATAAGTCTGTATTTGTCGCCTAGTTAATTTCGGGGTAACCTCTTGCATTAGGAAATAGGGGAGAGCAGTCATGGTTCGGCTAAGTTTTACAAAAATAATCTAAAAAAATATAAGTATTGGAACCAGTTTACATTTATTGGTGCCCAGTAAAGCCCCTAATCTTGGTTCTTTTGTCTGTTACGTTTGAGCTTAATCTCGGTTAGATATTGAATAGGAAAATTACGAAACCCCCCCCCCCCCACACACACACAACAAGTCCGAACCATCCTGACTAGGTGGGATGGTTCGGCCACAAGGTAGGGATGGTTTGACAATACATTTCATGTTAATTGATCGCAATTTAAAAAAGGCCTGGGCTAATGGCAGTGAGGGTGAAAGGTGTACTGAGCGAGGAGTTTACAGTTTGCGGTGGAGTCCACCAGGGCTCTTTGTTATGGTTTTGGAGGCACTATCTGGTGATTTCAGAGCTGGGCTCCCCTGGGAACTGCTATAAGCAGATGACCTAGTGCTTATCGCAGATAGTGAGCGGGATGCCGAGGCCAAGTTCAAAAGATGAAGAGAGGGCTGGCAAGTAAAGGATTAAGAGTTAACATAAACAATACCAAGGTTTTACACAGTAGATTGGGGCTTGGGAAGGTAGAAAGAAAAATGGTCCATACCCATGCGCAGTATGCAAAAAAGGGGTGGGCGTGAACTCAATACAGTGTAACGTCTGTCACGGCTGGGAACACCAAGGGAAGAAGCGCTGCACTAGAATAAAGGGACCTCTACCGAGGAAGAAGTGTGAAGTTGAGAAATGTGTATGCATAGTATGCAAAGGTGAGCTTGTGTTTAATGACTGGCTCGAGAGTGTTAACTATGGCAATGAAGCACTGTACAGTAGATGGTGGATAAGTTTTGCTACTTGGGAGATACCATCTCTGCCGGTGGTGGGGCTGTGGCCGCTACTATCGAACTCCGGCATTGTGGCCGAGATGCTAAAAGCAGCTGGAGATACTGGGGTAAAATTGGTCACGGAGCTGATTAATGCTATCATAAAGGAGGAAAAAATTCCTGATGCGTGGCACCAAGGTTCAGTGCTGAGCCCATTACTGTTTGTGATGGTCCTGGAGGCTCTGTCAAGGTACTTTAGGACAGGACTCCCATGGGAGCTGTTATATGCAGACGATCTAATTCTTATTGCAGATAGTGCGCAGGAAGCAGAGGCAAAGTTCAAAAGATGGAGGGAGGGTATGGCAAATATGGGCCTAAGAGTTGACACAGATAAAACAAAGGTCATGATTAGTGGAATAGGGCGTGGGACTATGGAAAGAAGCAGCGACTATCCATGCGCAGTATTTGGGAAGTAACTAAATCCAATGTTGTGTCTGTAGTGACTGGGTACACAAGAGATGAAATGGAGCTAGAGGACCTTTGCCAAGAATCATAGATTTTGAATGTGCAGTGTGCAAGGGAGATCTTGTGTTAAATGACCCGCCTGTTAGTGTTGATTTCGACAGTGTAACGCTGGAATGTGTGAATAAGTTCTGCTACCTGGGCGATACGGTTTCCGCCGGAGGTGGCGCTGAAGTTTTTTGTTGTTGTTGCTGTTCCCCAGGCTGCCTGGCCGAACAGCCCCAAAGGCCCCGAGCAAGGCCAAGGCCATAACCGAGCGCCCCCACAGAACCTTCCCTGCCTACCACAATAAAGCCTGGGTGACCGAAGCCACTCCATGGCGGGGAGCTGAGGAAGGTGCGGAAACGCCCGGGAAACCAAAGCCCCACCCAGGGCCCTGTGCCCCTCAGCAATTATGAAGAGAAAGTTGAGGGGCAAAGGAAAAATGTGACGCTTTGGCTTCCAATCTGCCAACTTCTAGGTTGGCAGATTGGGAGGTCAATCCACGGAAGAGACTTGAGATCTAGAAAATATATAAGTAAAAGGAACAGTCAGAGTAAGCTATGGGTATGGCAGAGATCGCTCAGTTCTCATTCTGATAGACCAGCCCATCAACAGTTCTGATAGACCAGCCAATCACCAGGTGCTGAAGTTGGCTCCATTGCTAGAGTTAGAAGTGGCTGGGGAAAATTTAGAGAGCTGCTGCCACTCCTGACCATGAGAGGGCTCCCACCCCACCTTAAAGGGAAGGTGTATACCTCATGTGTTACGAGTGCGATGACTAATGCCTCGGAAACATGGCCGGTTAAAGCGGAGGATATTGATAGAATAGAACGGAATGAGAAGAGAATGGTGAGATGGATGTGTGGGGTTAATCTCAGGGACGGGGTATCGAGCGAGGAATTAAGAAGGCGTCTGGGCATTAGGTGTGTCAGTGAAGTGATGCGCACGAGCCGACTTGGTTGGTTTGGACATGTGGAGAGAATGGATGATCAGAACTGGGTGAGGAAATGCCGGACTGTGAACGTGGGGGGAGCTGTGAGTAGGGGTAGACCTAGAATGACATGGGATCAGGTACTCCGGTCCGATCTAAAAAAAAAAAGAACTTGACAAGAATGGCAGCCCTTAACAGGGCCGCCTGGAAAGCCGCCATTTAGGACGTGAGACTGTAACCACATCCCCAGTGGACAAAACGGTCTTTAAACTTGTATGTATGTATGAATGTCCGAACCATCCCACTCTCCGAACCATCACCGCTCTCTGTTAAAATATCGAGGATTAAATATATGTATGGAATTTTATTTATGATTGGCAAAGAATTAAACAGAAAATTTAATAAACAGAAAGAAAATTAACCTGCGTGAATAGTTCAGTAGCATTACACTCCCGGGCCTGCTTCTCATCCAGCGTGAAGTCTGAGGCAAAGTGTAACGTGTGGGAGTGGGCGGGCATGGAGCGGTATGCCAGCCCTAACGTTAGGATCTCTCCCCAGGTACTCTGCAGCAGCCGCATCTGGTCGTTCAGCGCCAGCTCAGAGAACCCTGGAATAACAATTCATATTAATATCAACAAAACAGAAATCATCAGTGTACTTTATTACAGTTACCACTCCGTCGTCGACACCTGCCCAGGATGCAACATGGCACCCCATACTATTAAGCACATCATAGAAGACTGCATTCTACACAATCACTTACGCCAACAACATAATCTACACTCCTTGAGAGCCCTGTGGGAAAGCCCGATCGTGGCCATGGCCTTCCTTAGGGACTCGGGGCTGTTCAGCCAGGCAGCTTAGGGAACGACAACAACAGTAGTTACCACTACATTAAAGTCACCATTGTATTACAATTTCCATTACAATTATAGTAAAATAATCATGCATATTAACATCAATATTACTAAAATTGCCTCTACTTTAATTAACTCGTCGAGAGATAGTATTTTTTTTTTTTTTTAATAGATGGCCTTTCTATGAAAGAAGGAAAACCAAAGAATTCCACTTAGGCCAACGTGGGTCAATACATATAATGCCATCAGAACAGTATTTTTTGGGGTTACATGATAAAAGAATGACTAAGAGGGTAGAGGAAACGATGATATTTCAAATTCTCAGAAGTGTTCAGTCGTTTCTAGTACTCAGTATTGTTGGTGAGAACTTGTAAGTTTACTTTGACTAATTTATAAAAGATTTTGGGCTACCAGTAACTAAATAAAATCTCGCCGATAGCGATCCACTGCAGCACCTGCACCTGCAGTATCTGCAAACCACACCAGCCTCAACAGTGCTATAGTAAAACAATACCATACTAAGACTCTACTCTACATTAGGCAACTTGGACTTTAGAACAACAAAATCCTGCCACAACACTGCCCCACCATGCAAACACTGTGGGCGACTCTGGTGTGGCACAAAACAGCGCCCAGATAAGACTAGTAGAGTCCCCTGTGGTGCCTATCCGTGCTCCACCAACCTCGGCAGGGTCATACTAAGACAGCGCCAATAGCAAAGCTTTATTGTATAGTAATGGTTGTTGGTCCACAAGTCTACCACCATCCCTCCTATTAGTCGCCTTGTACGACACACAGTAGGATGTGTGGGTCATATTATTTTTTTCCTCCACCATAAGATGAAGACCTCCTTACCCCCTGGGTGGGGGGGGGGGGATTAAGAACGAAGTGTGGAACATTTCTTCTACCTTACTAATGTGAGTGTTGAATGGCCTTGTACTGTATTTACTTTTCTTGCTAACAAATGTTTCAGTGTGAAAGTAAATACCACATGCAACTTTGTTAGCGGTAGGCTACTAGTACTTATACAAGTATTGTGTACTCTGAGATTAACAGTCGTCACAATACAGTAATTAGTTCTGCTCCTTTTTTATTTGTGAATTAATGAAGAACTGCTTGTGTAAGCATTAGCTTGTTCAAATATACTGTAGATATTGTTGATATATTGTTTTAGTCTCATTAGGACATGAGGCTAAAGCAATGTCTGAAAGAGGAGCAGGGCTAATTATGCCAACGACTGAACATGAGATATGAAATATAAGCCGTACCTTAATCTCCGTACCTCCATACCGCTTACGGATTACTCAGTCTGGAGACTATTTCTATAACTGGGATAGTAGAGGTACTGTATCCTCCACGGATCTGTGCGCTATCCATGCATAGCTTGTGTTCGCTTATATTCTCATTTATATTGTGTTACACAAGTTGTACTTTTTAACGCATGGTGATTCTACTTAGTTATCTCTGTTTGGCTAAAATACACCTTGTGATTATTGTTATTGCTTTGTTTACTGTGGTAGACATTTCAGTTATGTAGTCAAGTTTCTTAAATTAATTTGTATATAAATTGTTATAATTAGATAGTCAATGGGTGTCACACTATAAGATTAGCTAGTCTCTTTTTTAAAGTGTAGGCCTAATGGACATCATAGGTATGAAAGGTAAGAAACTTTTATTGTTTAGTTTATTCTAGTGCAAACTTTGAAAATGTTTAACACTTTGATGGTTTGGAAGGTGACTTACCTGGTATTTGTTTTGCCCAACCAATGGTAGATACAAGTTCTCTGTCATAGAGGTCTGCCAAGGTAGATATAGTAAGGAACTCTGCGTCAGACACAGCCAGGTCAGGTAGCACGTACAGCGACTCGGGTTCACAGGATATCAACGACTTTAACAGTTTGTTGTCTGGAAATATACAGTATATATATTTTTGTATTACACTTGAACTGTAAACATATCATTATACTGACATCAATTAAAGTTTATTCTGGCTAATGGCATAGGCCTAAGACCACACAAACTAACTGGTTTATTAAATATATTTATACAGTACGGTACAGTACTGTACAATATTTAAGGACTAATAAATATCTTAAGTAACCCCTTAATGATGATACTCATACCTTTCTAGTTTGGCTAATGTCTGTTGATTGAATTCTGGTGGTGGAAGACAACTACTGTAATATTTTGGGAAAAGAAGGTGGAAAATATATTGATGATAAACATCCACACATTGGAAGGAAAAGTCTGGCACAGGCAAACACAAAGGATCAGGCCTAAACAAAGTAGCCTGGAGGGACTGCTGCTATGGCCATGATTTAACAAGGGTTTACTAAGAGGAAGCAAACTAAAAGCCGGAGATGATGATTTGATTAGGAATTATTTTTCAATACAAAAGATCAACAGCCTAGACAAGTACCAGAGCAAAATTAAACTTTCTGTGCCATTATCCTGTAAGAAGGTAGGGGCCTGAAGCTAGGCTACCTTAAACCTTATTGAAAAATTAGTGGCCAAGTAAATTAATGATGGTATAGTCAATGTTATGGTACAACACTATGAACTGCTACCAGTGTTGGGCACCGACAACCAAAAAGTTAACTTCGATAACGGTAATCTGATAACTCCAATTTTTAAGTCCGATATCGATAATCTGATAATTTTAATACCAAGTTATCGGAAGTTAACGATAATAAGATAATGATAACTACTTTTTAATAAAAATAATAAAAAAACAATTAAAAAAAAAAAAAGCTTCATAACCCATAGAAAATGCATATTTATGCCAAATCTAATAATAAATACAGCAAGTATTTTCTAAAAGTTTTGCGACTTTATTGCTGAATAATTATTGAACTAAGCATAATCAGACTACAGTAGTTATCGGAAGTTAACTGGTCCGATAACGAAAAATGGAAGTTAGTCAGTCAGTAAGTATCCAGCCCTTTATTATTATTATTATTATATGAGATGCCGAAGTCTCCAACCAGGGTGCAGAAACACCATCAAGATCAATCCACACAAAACACCCGGAGGCACTGGAGAGAGACTATGGCAACTTAGGAAAAAATAAAAACATACACTGTATACTGTACTGTACATATACACATATTAAACACAGATAACATATTATGCAGTGGAGGATATCAAGCTTAAATATAATACAATAAAATAGAATAAAATAAGTTTAAAAATTAGAATTAATGCTGCAAAAAAGCATTAACTCTAGACTTAAAAATGGAGATATTAGCTGAATTGACTAGCTCATTTGGCAACTTATTCCACAAGTCAACCATGGCCGGCACAAAACACCATGAAAACTGTGTAGTAGAAAAATTAACACGGCTCATGGCAAGATAATTAAGATTGCTTGTGAATCTAGTTGCACGAGCCCGGACATAGGGCCCAGGCAGAACCCCATGTAAGGGATGCTGAGGGTTGTTAAAAACTTTAAATAAAAGACTAAGGGCACCAACTTTACGTCGATGACACAGATCAAGAGACAAATTAGGTAGAATAAAACTGATGGAATTTAGCGACCTGTCAAGTAACTTGAGATGGCAGTCAGCTGCTGACAACCAGACAGGTGAGCAGTACTCGAAATGTGGCAAAATAAAAGCATAAAAAGACTTGATAACTGTGGCGTCACAAGCAAATGTTTAATAAACATTGCGAAGCAGACCAATTTTTTGGGAAATGGAAGAGGAGAAAGAACGAATATGCTTTTCAAAAGTAAGTTTGGGATCAAGAGTAACTCCTAACAAACGCAGAGTATCCACATTCTCAATTTGCTCGCCAGAAACTTGTAGATAAGGATGGGGAGGATCCAAGGTACGAGATCTGCTGATGATAATGGAGTGTGTTTTACTAGCATTAAGTTTCATGCCCCAAAGGTCACACCATGATGTAATTTTGGCTAAATCCCTATTCAGAGCAGTAGCAATTACGTGTCGATCTATTGGTGATGCAATTGACGCATATAAAGTTGTATCATCAGCGTAGGAGATTAGTTTATTTTCAAGCTCGGAACACAGGTCAGCAGTAAAAATAATAAAAAGCAAAGGCCCAAGGACACTGCCTTGTGGAACACCAGAAACAACAGTAACAGAAGGGAATGACACCCATCAATGACCACAGACTGAGATCTTTTCGTCAAAAAATCTTCAAAGCTCCTTAAAAAATTGCCACCAATACCAATGAGCTGTAACTTAAACAGAAGTGCTTTATGGTTGACTAAATCAAAAGCAGAACTAAAGTCAATAGCCATGACGCGAGACTCATGTCCCTGGTCCAATGAAGATTGCAAGTCATGGGTGAGTGTCAGAAGTGCATCACATGTACCCAGTCCCTTACGAAAACCAAACTGTGAGTTTGGTATCAAATTATGACTATTACAATAAGAGGAAAGGCGTCTGGACAAAAGCCTCTCATAGAGCTTGGATAGGATAGGTGTAATGGAGATAGGGCGATAGTCATTAGGAGATGATGAGGCAGTATTTCCCTTTGGAATAGGAGTGATAATAGCCTTACGCCAGCAAAGAGGAAAACTACCTGATTTCAAAAGCAACCTAAACACCACTGCCAATTTAGGTGCCAAGACCACTGCAACCTTTTTAAAAAAGAGAGGGAAAAACCCATCCGGGTCTGTGCCACCATAGGTATCAAGATCCAGCAAGTACCTTTTCAGTTCAGCTGATTTGAATGCCATTGAATTGAGGTTGGGTCTAGGGAAACATGTCAATGGCAAAGACAATTCCTGATTACTCTGCTTATTAATAAAAATATTAGATAGAATATTGGCCTTCGATAATGGATAAAAAGAGATGGAGCCATCAGAGTCACAAAGAGGAGGCATGGAGGAATCTATTCCAAATAAAGAGGATTTCAAAGCGGACCACCTTACTCCCACAAGAGGTAGGGAGGATCAGCAAGAGACACGAGAAAGGAAAAAGAGGTGACAGGAGAACACATAATAGTTTGCTCACAAAAAGCAAGCACGCAAGCATTCAGAAGCACCAATCAGTCAATCAGCCCCCGGAATCAATGGCTTCACCTCAGATGCTATACTTCCGGACAAGGTCTCTTCACATCAACATCTGGGATAAAGACATTCCAGGTTTGTCATTTATAAGGGTCCAGAGACCTTTATGTACTCTCTCTAACAAATTTCCTCCATTCATTCCTGTCATTTGCTAATTCTTTTGCTTCAACCATTCCCTTCTCACGCTTTGACACACATTCTGACACCATATCATGCCATCTTCTTAGCTTTCCATGCTTTCTTCTTCCTTCCACTTCACTGACATAGATCCTTTTAACTATTCTTTCTTCAGGCATTCTTGTTATGTGACCATACCATCTGAGAACACTTTCTTCAACCCTTTGCTCTACCGACTTCTTAACTCCACATGCCTCCCTTATGTTCCCACTTCTTACTTTGTCTATTCTTCGAACTCCACATGCATTTCTTAGCAAATCCATTTCAACTGCTCTTACTTGTGACATTTCATTACTATACCATACCCGAGTTTCACATCCATACATCAACACACCCTCATGTAATCCTCTCACTGCTTCCATACTCAAGTTTCTACTCCTTAACAAGGATCTCATTGCTCCAGCGACTTTTCTTGTACATTTTCCCCTTTTCTCGATCATGGCTCCCAGATACATAAATTCCTCTACTAGTTCAAGTTGTTCTTCATTAATCCCTACATTACACACAGTGTCTCCTTATCTTTCTACTACCATTACTTTGCTTTTATTAACATTTACTTTCAGAACTCGTCTTTCACATACTGTACTTCCACAAATATCTCCATCATCTGGCACAGGTCAGTCTCGCCCTCGGCACATAACACCGCGTCATCTGCATACAACACAATAGTGAGTCATTCTGTTCCCACCACTCACCATCTCTACTCCCTCTCTTCTTGTTCTGTCCTTTAACTCTCTCATTACCCCATCCATAGTCCATACATGCATACATACATACAAGTTTAAAGACCGTTTTGTCCACAGAGAATGTGGTTACAGTCTCACATCCATGTAGATATTAAACAACCAGGGCGACATGATGCCGACATCACACATCCCTGTCTCATTCCGACCTGCACACTAAACCACTCACTTAATGCGCCATTTGTTCTTACTCATGCTTCACTACCTTCATAAAATCTCTTCACAGCATTCAACAAATTGTCTTTTACATCATACAGCTCTAAAACTTTCCATAATCCTTCTCTATTAACTTTGTCATATGCTTTCTCAAGATCCATAAATGCCATGTACTGTATACCCTCATATGTTTTGCAAATGTCTTCTCTATCATCTGTCTCACTGCAAAAATCTGATCCACACACTTTCGATAATAGTCGGACAAAAAAAAAGTTAACTTCGATAATTTTCTGTTATCGGAATACTGCTTTAGTGCTCAACACTAACTGCTACATACAATACATACCTTCCAAAGAAACTTTTTTGACGGGTAACTGATGTAAGAACGGAGACTCTGTAGTTCTTCGATATTTCTGTCTTCCTCCTCTCACCCGGTCTAACCTATAAAGGAAGTTTCATGGTATTGAGTTTGAAAAATATGAGAAAATTTAATAAAATATACTTTCAGCTGATATCTAACTTTTTCTTAATAATACTTCAGCATTCTGTAGTACTGAACTGTATGTTAAGGTTTAAATTTGCAAGAAAGTCTAAACCTAAGAATGAATTTGAAGCCAGTTTTATTATTATTTTTGTATTTTTAGAAACAGTGATTGAAATATTGCAGTTGTTGTGCCTCACCGAACTCCTTCCTTTAGCATGCCAACGCGTAGGCATTTGTGGAAACGACACGCCTGACACGCCTTCCGTCTCCTCTTGTTGATTTCACAGTCATTGGCGGCTGGACACGTGTATTCAATGTTGCCCTGAAGAGGAAGGCGGCTTTCAGATCATGTATGTAAAACCAACTGAATCATCAATATCAAATTACAATAAAGCATAATATTGTATGGTACCATTAAAAAAGAAAAAAAACCAAAAAAAAACACACACACATTTGGCACACTACTGTCAAATATTTAAATTTGACATACATTAATGATGGTATACAGTAGTACCATAAGTAATAAATACAATAACTTTTCATTTACACAGGTTATCAAACAAAAACATAGAACTTATAGAATCCATTATCTCATAAGATTTCATTGACATGTTACCTGAATTGTTCTCTTAAAGAAGGCCTTGCATGCCTCACAAGATGCCACCCCATAGTGGAACCCTGAGGCAATATCACCACACACCAGACACGATCGCTTTGGACCATCATCCTCACGTAAGCTCTGTATGAATTAGACACAATTAAGACATAATTAGGTTGGGTAAAGTAATTTATGTATGAAATCCAACTCAAATAAGCACAAAACAGCATGCTTGTTGTGTATGTGACTGGCATTGAGTGTGAACAGACTACAAAGCATCTCTGAATACAATGCATCGGAGGTGATGATGATGTGGTTGATATCAATGTAGTTGGTATTTACTGTATGTAGTGGTTAATAATAGTACTGTATGTGGTTGGTAGATTGGTATGTGGTTGGTTACTATCTATTTGGTTGGTAACTGTGTAGGTTTGTAACTTAGTGATTGATAACTGTAAGTGGTTGGTAACAGTGTAAGTGGTTGGTAACAGTGTAAATGGTTGGTAACAGTGCAAGTGGTTGGTAACTATACAGTAAATGATAATAACTACATAAGTGGTTGTAAACAGGGTAAGTGGTTGGTAACTGTGTAAATGGCTGGTTATGAGTAAGTGCCTAAATGGGAGTAACTGTAAGTGGTTGATAAGTGTAAATGGTTGATAACAAGAAAGTGTGGTTCCCACAATTTACGAAATTTACGAAAGGCAACCACCTATATCCCCCAAAATATTGATACAAAAGGTTTTGTTATGGATTCTGGTACTATCGGGCATGCTAAATAACATACTAAAAATCTAGTAGATTCTGACCTCGGAAATGGGGCCATTTTCAAGATGGCGTCCAGGAGCTTAAAATAGCTATACAGTATCTCAATTACTATTCTAAATAGAGAGATGGTTTTGGTGTCTAATCCTAGGTTTCAATGCTCAAGGAATCCGAATAAATCGGTAAAACATCATCCGTTAATTATGTATTGAAATATAAAATTGAGGCCCACTGCAACCCTCCTCACAAGCTGGACAGCCGAATACAGAAACGCCACACTCCTCACCATAAACAACACCCCCTTAACACACACACACACACACAATCCTAGGAGTAACATATGATACTCTAATGACAATCAAACAACATATCACAAACATCAAAAATAAAATGACACCCAGACTTAACGCCCTCAGGTCACTTGCCCACACGAAATTAGGACACAACAAAGAAACTACCACCACCGTATACAAACAATACATAAGATCAGTGATGGAATATGCAAGCCCTGTCTGGGCTTCTAACCTAGCTGAAACACATCACAAGACCTGGCAGACCATTACAAACAAAGCCCTAAAAATCATCACAGGCTGCACAGCTACTACACCAACAGATCACCTACATCAAGAAACCAAAGTCCTCAAAGTCAAAGACCACCTGAACATGAGAGGCACTCAATTCTTGGCTGCAGCCTCCACAAACCAACACCATCCACTACACTACATGGCAAAACACCCACAGACATCAAGGAATATCAAGACAACACCCAGCACTCGATATCACACACAAATACTGTCATCTCTCCCTCCCTGCCCACCCCAAACCAGCTTCCAGAAGCACATCCATACTCATATCTCTCGCCGTTCCATCCAATCACTCAAAGACAACACACAGATGAATGCACGACCTCCCGAAATCCCTCCTTCTGAGTCCTCCCTTCTTCGCGAGGACAAAGTTCACCTGGCCAGGCTGAGATGTGGGCACCATCCAGCTCTTCTGAGCTATCAGAAGAGACTGGATGACTCCATCGTCGACACCTGCCCAGGATGCGACACATCACCCTCTACTATTAAACATATCATAGAAGACTGCATTCCACACTGTTCGGCCAGGCTGCCTAGGGAACAACAACAACAACAAATGTTCTGAACTTTCTAACTCTAGCTCTTCCCAAGCTTTCTGGCATCTAGCCAAAAACTTCTCCAACAACTTTACTTCCTCGTCTTTCCTTCCTCTTTCCCACTCTGACGGTACCACAGTCACCTCTTCCTCTGAAAAGGCTGAACTTTTTGCTCACACTTTCGCTAAAAACTCCACTTTAGATGATTCTGGTGCTATTCCTCCCTCTCCACCCCCCTCTCACTTACTTATGCCTAAATATCATAATCTCTTCTAAGGATGCCCTCTCTGGGCTTAATACTATGAAGGCATATGGACTGAATGGTGTTCCTCCTGTTGAACTAAAAAAAAATTCTTTCGTGCTGACTCCCTGCCTAGGCAAACTCTTTCGTCTCTGTCTTTCCTCTAACATCTTTCCTTCTTGCTGGAGTTCCTCAACCTATCAATTTCGGTGTTCCTCAGATTTCTGTCCAGTCTCCAGTTATCTTTCTATCTATCTATCTATTGCCTGACGCCGTGATCCCCGAAGGGGTGGCGACGAACGAACCACCCCCATGCACCTCTGTCCCCAGTGAGTCGACGCCCCTCCTCCCAACCAGCACCGCCTTCATTCATATACTTCCTCACTCCATCCTTCCACCTCTCCTTCGGTGCACCTCTCCCTCTCTGTCCTTCCACCTCGCTCTCGTACACCCTCTTAGTCATTCTCTCGCTTTCCATACGTTCCATATGGCCGAACCATCTCAAGTTGTTCCTTTTCACACTTTCCAGAACATCTACCTCCACACCACACCTCCTTCTTACTTCCTCATTCATCTGTCTATCCCTCCATGTAACTCCGCACGCACTTCTCAAGTAACTCATTTCCACCGCTCTCACTCTTGGTCTGAGTCTCTTCCCGAACGTCCATGCTTCACTTCCGTAAGTTAGTGTCGGGATTACCACACTGTCATGCAAGGACTTCTTCACTTCCATACTGACCACCCTATTTCTTGTTACTGCTTTCAACGTTCCTACAACCTTTCTAATATTCATTAATGATCTCCTCAACTGTACCTCTAGTCCCATCCACACTTATGCTGATGATTCTACCTTACACTACTCAACTAGTTTTCACAACCACCTGGAATGCCTATCTTCTGATCTATCAACTGTCTTCGTGGCACAATGCAGAAGGTGTTGATTTTCGGTGTGAGCGTCCTGGGTTCGAATCCACGGACTGCCACATGTGTTTGTAATATTTCATTAATCGATTTTAGGAGTAGAGTTGGTTGTTGGATAGAACATAATAAATTATTGCTGATTGGGGCAGAGAATATCTAGTTACTATCAATGCCTCTAAGACCCAATTTCTCCTTCTATCTACCCGTCACAATCCTCCACAAGACTATCAATTGCTCTTCAACAACACACAAATCAACACTTCATCTTCTCTCAATATTCTTGGTGTATCTTTTTCATCCAACTTTTCTTGGAAAGATCATATTATCACTCTTGCTAATGCAGGTTCTCAGAAGTTAGGTGTGCTCAACCGTCTCTGTGGGTTCTTCACCCTCGCACAGCTTCTTACTCTGTGCCCATGTATTGAGTATTGTTCGCATGTGTGGGGAGGTTCCACCCATACCGCACTTCTCGAAAGAGTAGAGTCCAAAGTTTCGCCTCATAAACTCACTTCCTCTTACTAGTTCTCTACAATCTTTTTCTACACGCCGCAATGTTGCATTTCTTTGACTCTTCTATTGCTATTACAACAATCAGTGGTCTTCAGAGCTCTCTCAGTGTATACCACCTCACTTGTGGCAAGTGTGAGGCACCTGCTTTTCAACACAGTCCCACTCCTATTCTGTCTAACTCGTCAATCCACAAATTGGCAAATTTTCTCGGTCTTTCTTCTATTCAACTAGTGAACTCTGGAAGACTCTCTCCCTCAATCTATCTTTCCTTCATTCTATGACTTAAATTGCTTAAACATTTGTGTGCCCAGGCATTTTGACCCCAACTTCCCTTGAATTTGGCTCTCTGTCACTCTTTTGGCTTTGGGGGAGACACTCGTCACAGGCAGCCTGCCTTTTGTCTCCTTAGGAAACAAATAAAATAAAAATATGTAAGTGGCTGGTAACAGTGTTATTAGCTAGTATCAGTGTAAATGATTGATCATTGGTACTTGTGTAGGCCTATATGTGGTTGGTAACTGTGGAATCACATATTCGTACAATAATGATAGGAAGTTAAATACTGTATAAGAATACAAGGATCCTTTAGCAAAAAATTCCGTCGAACATTACTGCGAGTCATTCAAATACTTTACATGCATTATACATTATTCAACATATGGGAGGCATTAGTGTGGCTATTGTACTGACCTCTGAGGGTGTGTGGGCCGAGTCACTGGTCATGGACGTAGTGGAGGAGCAGAACTGTCGGTCTGGACTTGGTGGAGAGTCTGTGAACAGCTTCATGTGTTTGGGCGATGGCTGGGCCTCCTCCCCGCACTCACTGTAGTCCAGCTGGAAAGAAAAGAGACCACGGTTAATCAACTGGGACAATTTGGTTTAGGGACTGGACTGAATATTTCAGGAAATATAACAAAATGAACATGATATTGGGTAGTTTGGCCATTTTATCATTTTCAGAGACATAATAACTGTGGAACATAATTTAAACGTTTATATTAAATAATGACGAAAAGGAATGGACAGTTTTAGGACTGATTTTAAATGGGCTCTTGTTTGCCAGCCTGAAAAGAGGACATGATTAACTTGCAGGGTTCCTAAGGTTTTGTGGCCTTCATAGTTCTAAGGTTTTGTGGCCTTCATACTTAGCTCTAAAGGGGCTGTCACACTATATGCTGATTTAAGTGCCGACCCACCACGATTTAGTGGTTCTAACAAGGTCGGCACCTAATGCTGCGCGCATCTGTAATGGACGGCAATTCACGTAGGAGCGCGGTACGGGTCGGAACGGGTCAGCCCAGGAGTTGAAAAAAGTTTGACATGCTCAACTCGAATAAACTTGGGTCGGTGATTGTGAGGTCATGGCGATGAACGTAACGAATGCAGGACGGCTTCGCAGAGTGGCTGTTATGCGACCAACGTAACGACACAGCCAGTCATTCGGCAGTGTAAGGTAGGTCGCCGTGGAGCTGCATGAGGCGGCGGCCTCGTTACGACGTAAAAAATAATGCTGCGGCACCGGGGCATCACAAGTTTCTCGATAGAGGATGCACGGAGAGACACAGGCCGCCTCACGTGGAGGCAACGGCGTCAGAAGGCGCCAATAGCTATCTTAGTTTCGGTGTTGTCCTATTCAAGTAATAGTATCATTTTTAGGTGGTGTGCGTGTGTGGGTGGTTGGGGCGATGCAGGACATGGCGGTAGGCAGCGATGGACGTGGCGGTATAGCGAAGGACGTGACGGTATAGCGAAGGACGTGACAGTATGACAAGGATAGTGTGACTGAGGCTGGGACTCTCGGGGGCGCGGGTTTTCATATGCGGCGCGGCCCTTTATTTATCTGGTCGGGTACGTGGTCATTTGGGGGAAGGGGTCGGGTGCAAGTTGGACTAGATAATAGTCCATCAGGTGCTTGTCCCGGGGAGACGGTTTATATGAAGGGTGCACCGCCTGGAAGTGTGGTGGGTGGGCTTGTGGTTATCCTGGATGACCTAGATGTGTGTGAATTTGTATTTTGTTTTTTGTGTGTTCATTGTTTTCTGTTGTGTTGTCCCTATTCTGGCTCTGTCTTGAAAAAAAAAAATAGGAAAAGTGGGGATTAGGCCTGAGTAGATAGATAGATAGATAGATAGATAGAGTACAGTAGCCGACACAAAATCGGCGATAGTGTGACACTGTGAGCGTGTGTTGGCGCCGTAGGCTACTGCGACCTGCGCCATGCGTCTGCACCCTGGGTATGTGCTTGCTGGGAGGGAGCTAGCCAACGGTGTGACGCCTGCATGCTGGCTGGAGCCAGTCGTTAGCTTTTTTTTTTTTTTTACATGCCACGAATGTCGCCGCATGAGGCCGTTCGATCCAGTCGACTATTCATCTGACGACGGTGCAGTGCATACACGTCACCGTCTGCGCGCCGCGTGTGCTATGCATCCCGATAATCTCCACCACCTGCTGTGCGTCGACCCCGACACATGTTAAGTCGTGGTGCGTCGTCACTTAACCTAAGACGTGCGCATGGGGGGTATGAGACACCACACGCCTGTGCGCACGTATATGAGCTGTTCCCATCACTAACATCGTTATTTTACCATAAATAGCATTAATACTTATCCATATGCGCCTATTTTACGTTGATTATAAAGGTATTAACCTGTTACAGCAATAAAACAAGTGGAAACAGCGTTTGGATGGTCAAAATCGGCGATACAGGCCGGGAGTTACATAAGTTATGGCTGAGGCAACCTCCCTCCCCTCCACTCCTCCCCACGTCTGGAGAGAGACTGTCGATCGATACTCTCTCTCTCTCTCTCTTGCACTCGATTGGTAACAGTGATGACAACGCCCTGCTTGCAACTCGCTAATGTTAGCACGAAAATAGACCACAGAATCAGGGAATAACAGGGAAAATAGGTGATAATTGAAGGAGGGGGGGGGGGGGGGGGAAAGTGGGGAAGGAGGGGATGTGGAGGAGTGATATTTGGCATGGCTCAGGGGCAAAAAAAAATAAAAAATAAATAAAAAAAAAAAAAAAAAAATCAAGGTTTTTTGGGGTGTTTTAAATGGATTTTTTAGGCCCAGGATCTTAAGAGTCTTCCCGCAGTCGCCCGGGGAAACTCTTAAGAGTCTTCCCGCACTTTCCGGGTTAAGTCGTCATAGTGTGACAGGCCCTTAAGCTCTTGGACACTAAAGAAAGGAGGGCTGTGGCGGGCATGTCTTCACGTCCGAGTTCGCCCTTTACCAGAAACGAGAAACACTAAAGAAAGTTAAAATAGTTCTAATAAGTGATATATGGTTGTGTGTGAACTGTGGCAGGGTTTACTAGGAATTTAGGCCTGCCCAAGCATGCTCGCACCCAGTCGTGGGACATCTCGACGACGTATACAGACTAATAACACACATAACAAAGCCACTCCAACACCCCTTCTCCCCTCTCTACACTCTTCAGAAAAATAGGAAAAAGTAAAAAGTGGCTACGAGGTGCCGTTGTAAAGGCTTATCCCTCAATACCTTCACCTAACCTGACCAGGCTAACAGTAACAGCCCTTCAATCAAGAATCTAGAAGTGTGGTGTGGTAAGTGTGGACAGCATCATGGTATAATTACTATCTAGTAATTCAACCATAGACTGCAAGATAGTTTCAGTCCATGGATACACAAAACTAAAGAGGAACACTGGAAGTTTAGTAGGTAATACTCTGAATGGGTTTGCAGACTATAGTAATGGTAATGCAATAATAAGCGGGGTAGCCTACTGTCTCGAGTCGGCCACCCCCAGAAAAAAGGGGAAAAGGAAGAAAATACAAATAAAATGGGGTATGCGCCTGAGTAGATGGGCTAGATAAACTTATTACCAAAACTATCACAACTTTGAAGCCTATATTATATATAAGAATATTGTAAAACTATCATATTTAAATATGTTACAACCACCGGAAATGCATTTTATGTTCACTATAATAACAAAATAACAAAAAGCTCTCCCTATGACTCCCTATTGACGACGGTAAAGCTTTTATTAAGCCCCTTACTGGTAAAATAGATGCTGATTTCAATAAATCATGGGGGGGGGGGGGGGGAGCCCCCTCAACCCATCTTGTATACCAAGGCAAAAACAAAAATAATATATATGTTTTACTCTGAAAATGACGTACTGTAGGCCTACAATGATCTGAGATAGTTGGATAACGGATGGTTTTTTTCTGGGGATTGCAACTAATTTCAAATACTGTATAATGATAAAAACGACCTAAAACTAAAAATATAAACCATGGGACAATTAGTGGTAGTTTCGATATTTTCCATAGGCTAAGCTGCATTCAATAATAACCGGTTGTCGCGAAATACACAGTGGGTTGAGGGGGGGGGGGGGGGGGGGGGCGGCTTTGCCCCACCGATCTCCATTTCAGCTCAAGGGAGCTATGAGCCATCCAGATATTCTTAGTGGAGATCGGTGCTTTCCCCCGTCACCCCTCCATGACTTATTGAAATTCTCATCTACTGTATGTTACCAGTAGTGGGCTAACACTATTTTCCCTAAGCGAACCTATTTTTGGATAATACTCAGTTTCCATGTCCTGGTCTATAAAACCACTGTATCTGAAGAAAAAAAGTAAAACAAAAAACAAATAATAATAATAATATTAGTTGCTAAAAGCTCAACCGCGCCTAAAAGTTAGTAATACCGTCATTTCTTACGGGGATCTTAAATGTAGCCTGTAGATGAACAAACTTGTTGTTATCTTTGTAGTGTACTTTTCTGGATATATGGATACTGTAGCCTATTTTTAAACCATATTAGACCATCATAAAGACCACTTGAGTTGGTTTTAATATTACGCAAATGTTGTTAGTAGTAAAGTAGGATCTTTATATGCCCAGGCGAATAAATAATGAAATAATTACAGACAGATAATTACAGAGACTTCACTGTACAAGTAACTACCACTTCCTGGTGGTAACACGAGAACACACGCCCCTTTTTCTCTTCCCTTATAAACATTCTTGTTATGCAACTACAGTCGCGCTCAAAAATTCTATTACAATAAGAGTCCTCCAAATATTTTTAGCTCTTTTCACACATACTCTTATTTTTACAAACGAACCTCCATTATGCAAATATCAGATTAATTTCAGTCCGAGAGCTTCGAAATCCAGTATAAAGACAGCATTGAAGACTACGTTTGTGTCTCGATATTATTAAGTTCTAGAGAATGTTCTTCCTTCCTTAAAGCTATGCTATGTTACTTAATCCTCCATATCGGTGTAACCTCCATTCCTTATTCCATATCCTCAGATGAAGGTATCCTATTCTAAGCTCCCTCCACTCCACCGGCTAATATAGTTGCCAGAATATAATGAAAAGGACGTTACCGGCACATAATAGGTGAAGAGGCAATTTAAGTACAGAAACACGGAAATAGTCCTCACACTTAATTTAACGACACTCTGATACGGCCTCTCCTGGAGTATGCTGTTCAATTCTGGTCTCCAGCACTCAAGACAGATATAGAGCGACTGGAAACTGGAAAGAGTACAAGCTAGGGCTACAAAGCTTATTCCATCGATTAGAAGACTGAGCTATGAGGACAGGTTGAGAGCTCTTGATCTATTTCAGTTGGAGACACGCAGACTACGAGGTCAGCTCATTGAAGTATTAAACATACTTATTGGGTTTGACAATGTGGATTATAGCAAAAGTTTAGTCTCAATATGAATACAGCACACAACCATGGCTGGAAATTAGATTGAAGAGGTTCAGCAGTAGTATTTGTGGAAACTGTTTCACATGTAAGATCCGTTCTCCCTGGAACAAACTTCCCTCAGAAGTTTTAACAATTCTTCAGTATAGCAGTTCAAGAAGAGAGTAGATAGTATTTTGCACAATGTAATGAGTATAGTGCACAACACTGAAAAAAAAAAATCACAAATTTTACCAGTGTACTTCCACTTCCAGTATCTCCCCGGAATGGACCGCAAG
Organism: Paralithodes platypus; assembly: GCA_032716605.1. Classification (NCBI taxonomy): domain Eukaryota; kingdom Metazoa; phylum Arthropoda; class Malacostraca; order Decapoda; family Lithodidae; genus Paralithodes; species Paralithodes platypus. The sequence continues at coordinate 46,536,293 of CM064497.1, read as the reverse complement.
GTATCCGAGATACTATATAACTAATCGTTGTAACTCTCACTCTCTCTCTTTCTCTCTCGTGACCTGAAGTTTTTCTCAGCCGGTGAGTCTCCCACACCATACACAAAAATGGCGGGACCGCTTCTGTTTATTATTTACATTGTTCTATGATGTTGGCTCATATTACACTGAATGTATGCGATTAAATTCATTATTTTGAATAACCCAGTAAAGTGGGCAAAATATATATATTTTTTTCAAGTGGGTATTATTGAATAAACCCAGGTGGGCAACACCGGGTCACCCACTTTGGTGCCCACCCTGATATCTGTAAACTACTACCCTGTGGAACGCAATCAAAAGGAACATCGTATATTGTCAGACCACACAGAGAGAGAGAGAGAGAGAGAGAGAGAGAGAGAGAGAGAGAGAGAGATTGAGTGTGAGAGTGTGTGTGGGAGAAAGATTGTGTATGTGTGTTTGTGTGTGAGGGAGCGAGAGAGAAAGAGTGGGAAAGTGTGTTTGTGTATGTGTGTGAGAGAAAGATTGTTTGTGTGTGTATGTGTGTGTGTGAAACAGAAAGATTGTGTGTGTGTGTGTGTGTGAGAGAGTGAGTGAGTGTGTGTGTGTGTGTGTGCAAGACGTGCGTGTTTGAGTTGCACGACCGGATATTTTCCTGCGATTAAAGCCGGAGGAATCGACTGAGGGGGCCCGCACGGTCACGTTGAGAGACAGAGAGAGAGAGAGAGAGAGAGTAAAAGTGAGAGTGAGTGTGTGTGGTAGATTGATTTTGTGACTTGCTTTAAAAGTGCCTTAAAGGTGGGTCTCATGCTTTTTTTCTCTTTCTCTCCCTTTCTCTCTTTCTCTGGCTTGTATCCATTCGGCCCCATTCAGCCAACTGTTTTAAGACGTTTATGCCCATCCAGGTGTCGATATCTTCCTGGCGAGCGATAGCGAGCTAGCATTGTATGGAGAAATCCGGCTTCGCCGGATACATTTTTCTATCGAAAAATATACAAATTTAGCTTGCTGTAAAAAACAGATATACAGTATATATGCTGGCTCGCTACCGCTCGCCAGGAAAATATTGACACCTGGATGGGGGTAAACGTCTTAAAACAGTAGGCTGAATGGGGCGGAATGGATACAAGCCAAAGAGAGAGGGAGAGAAAAGGAAAAAAAAAGCGAGGTGGGCCCCCTTAATTCGCCACCTCACATAATACAAATATACGGTAGGGTTATTATAATCGGCTGGTCTTCGATGAAATAAAACACAAACAGTGTCCTAGTATAGCGTCATATAGTCAAACAATATCGCTTGCATAGTCCCCTAAATGTTATAATTATGCAATGCTATTGGAACATTGCCGGACACAATGAAATTGGGAGTGCCTAGCGCGTGGAGTTTCATACCTTTATTTCCCCCCCCCCCCCCCGCCCACACACATTCTCCTCCTCTCTCTCCCCCTCCCCCCCCCCACCACCATCACCCCACCGTCTATCACACACACACACACACAAACGTACCCACCAAGGTCCCTTCTCGGCTGCATCCAAGCAACAGCGATACACTCCTAAATGCAAGACAATATTTGTTGACATTTAATTCACTGTCGCCTTAAGGGGGGAAGGGATGGTTGTTTTTTTGCTGGCCCTCCTTCTCCATCATGTTAAGCCGCATTAGTTTTGAGATTTTAAGACGTTCGCCACATTAGTTTGTCGATTTTAAGAACTTTCGTCCAATTTCAATACCAATATCAACACCTTTCGTGCCATTTAAGTGTTGATTTTTTCGTGGCGAGCGATATCGAGCTAGTTATTTTAGAGGAATCTGCCTTCGGCAGGGACATTTTTTCTACCGAAAAATATTCAAATATATCTCGAAGGGGAATCTTGATGATAATTAGTAAGCTTGATGGAGGTTTAGGGAAAAAACTAAAGCAATAATAAATGCATAAATAATTAAACTAATATCGTAACCCTACCTCCTTAAATATAATGTGTGAAGAGTCTGATTGAACCCTTACACTCAGATGTCGCCGGTATGTTACTTTCCAGCTAGCGGTACCTCCACTAGATATTATTGAACCCTTACACTCAGATGGCGCCGGTATGTTACTTTCCAGCTACCGGTACCTCCACTAGATATTATTGAACCCTTACACTCAGATGGCGCCGGTATGTTACTTTCCAGCTACCGGTACCTCCACTAGATATTATTGAACCCTTACACTCAGATGGAGCCGGTATGTTACTTTCCAGCTACCGGTACCTCCACTAGATATTATTGAACCCTTACACTCAGATGGAGCCGGTATGTTACTTTCCAGCTACCGGTACCTCCACTAGATATTATTGAACCCTTACACTCAGATGGAGCCGGTATGTTACTTTCCAGCTACCGGTACCTCCACTAGATATTATTGAACCCTTACACTCAGATGACGCCGGTATGTTACTTTCCAGCTACCGGTACCTCCACTAGATATTATTGAACCCTTACACTCAGATGGCGCCGGTATGTTACTTTCCAGCTACCGGTACCTCCACTAGATATTATTGAACCCTTACACTCAGATGGCGCCGGTATGTTACTTTCCAGCTACCGGTACCTCCACTAGATATTATTGAACCCTTACACTCAGATGGCGCCGGTATGTTACTTTCCAGCTACCGGTACCTCCACTAGATATTATTGAACCCTTACACTCAGATGGCGCCGGTATGTTACTTTCCAGCTACCGGTACCTCCACTAGATATTATTGAACCCTTACACTCAGATGGCGCCGGTATGTTACTTTCCAGCTACCGGTACCTCCACTAGATATTATTGAACCCTTACACTCAGATGGCGCCGGTATGTTACTTTCCAGCTACCGGTACCTCCACTAGATATTATTGAACCCTTACACTCAGATGGCGCCGGTATGTTACTTTCCAGCTACCGGTACCTCCACTAGATATTATTGAACCCTTACACTCATATGTCCAGCTACCGGTACCTCCACTAGATATTATTGAACCCTTACACTCAGATGGCGCCGGTATGTTACTTTCCAGCTACCGGTACCTCCACTAGATATTATTGAACCCTTACACTCAGATGGCGCCGGTATGTTACTTTCCAGCTACCGGTACCTCCACTAGATATTATTGAACCCTTACACTCAGATGGCGCCGGTATGTTACTTTCCAGCTACCGGTACCTCCACTAGATATTATTGAACCCTTACACTCAGATGGCCGGTATGTTACTTTCCAGCTACCGGTACCTCCACTAGATATTATTGAACCCTTACACTCAGATGGAGCCGGTATGTTACTTTCCAGCTACCGGTACCTCCACTAGATATTATTGAACCCTTACACTCAGATGGCGCCGGTATGTTACTTTCCAGCTACCGGTACCTCCACTAGATATTATTGAACCCTTACACTCAGATGGAGCCGGTATGTTACTTTCCAGCTACCGGTACCTCCACTAGATATTATTGAACCCTTACACTCAGATGGCGCCGGTATGTTACTTTCCAGCTACCGGTACCTCCACTAGATATTATTGAACCCTTACACTCAGATGGCGCCGGTATGTTACTTTCCAGCTACCGGTACCTCCACTAGATATTATTGAACCCTTACACTCAGATGGAGCCGGTATGTTACTTTCCAGCTACCGGTACCTCCACTAGATATTATTGAACCCTTACACTCAGATGGCGCCGGTATGTTACTTTCCAGCTACCGGTACCTCCACTAGATATTATTGAACCCTTACACTCAGATGGAGCCGGTATGTTACTTTCCAGCTACCGGTACCTCCACTAGATATTATTGAACCCTTACACTCAGATGGCGCCGGTATGTTACTTTCCAGCTACCGGTACCTCCACTAGATATTATTGAACCCTTACACTCAGATGGCGCCGGTATGTTACTTTCCAGCTACCGGTACCTCCACTAGATATTATTGAACCCTTACACTCAGATGGCGCCGGTATGTTACTTTCCAGCTACCGGTACCTCCACTAGATATTATTGAACCCTTACACTCAGATGGCGCCGGTATGTTACTTTCCAGCTACCGGTACCTCCACTAGATATTATTGAACCCTTACACTCAGATGGAGCCGGTATGTTACTTTCCAGCTACCGGTACCTCCACTAGATATTATTGAACCCTTACACTCAGATGGCGCCGGTATGTTACTTTCCAGCTACCGGTACCTCCACTAGATATTATTGAACCCTTACACTCAGATGGCGCCGGTATGTTACTTTCCAGCTACCGGTACCTCCACTAGATATTATTGAACCCTTACACTCAGATGGCGCCGGTATGTTACTTTCCAGCTACCGGTACCTCCACTAGATATTATTGAACCCTTACACTCAGATGGCGCCGGTATGTTACTTTCCAGCTACCGGTACCTCCACTAGATATTATTGAACCCTTACACTCAGATGGCGCCGGTATGTTACTTTCCAGCTACCGGTACCTCCACTAGATATTATTGAACCCTTACACTCAGATGGCGCCGGTATGTTACTTTCCAGCTACCGGTACCTCCACTAGATATTATTGAACCCTTACACTCAGATGGCGCCGGTATGTTACTTTCCAGCTACCGGTACCTCCACTAGATATTGTTGAACCCTTACACTCAGATGGCGCCGGTATGTTACTTTCCAGCTACCGGTACCTCCACTAGATATTATTGAACCCTTACACTCAGATGGCGCCGGTATGTTACTTTCCAGCTACCGGTACCTCCACTAGATATTATTGAACCCTTACACTCAGATGGCGCCGGTATGTTACTTTCCAGCTACCGGTACCTCCACTAGATATTATTGAACCCTTACACTCAGATGGCGCCGGTATGTTACTTTCCAGCTACCGGTACCTCCACTAGATATTATTGAACCCTTACACTCAGATGGCGCCGGTATGTTACTTTCCAGCTACCGGTACCTCCACTAGATATTATTGAACCCTTACACTCAGATGGCGCCGGTATGTTACTTTCCAGCTACCGGTACCTCCACTAGATATTATTGAACCCTTACACTCAGATGGCGCCGGTATGTTACTTTCCAGCTACCGGTACCTCCACTAGATATTATTCAAGTTTGGAAGGTCAGATTTTTTTTTGTACGATAATCTTTATTTAAGCCATTTATTCCTATAGGTCCTTCATAATCTGAGTAATATCACATGGAATAACCTGTCAGAGTTATATATATATATGTATATATATATATATATATATATATATATATATATATATATATATATATATATATATATATATATATATATATATATATATATATATATATATATATATATATGCAGTATATACAGGGTGTATTAAAACAACACTGCCAGAGTATGACGACCACATTGATAAAAATATATAATACACATATTTCTATTCTATTTTTACCAAAAATATATTGTAACGGAGATAAATGGTTATTTAGTAATGTAGCAAAACAGGGTTCTGAGCTCAGCACAAAACATATGATAAATAATATGAATGATTACCAAGTAAAAAAGGTAAAGAGGAGATATCTAATGACCTAATCACATATGAATAATTACAAAATCAAAGTAACATAAAATTGGTAATGATATTTTGCAATTAGAAGAAAACTGCTAAGTATTATAATCCAAGTAGCGGAAAAAGATATGCACCATTTGTAACGATGACCAAGAGGTAAAATAATGAATCTCAAGTCTGGGTCAGGTATCCGAACACTGCTATAGTAATTTAATCGTTCGTGAAACTGTTTGAATGGGAAAAAATTGTTCCTGCGCAATTTACTGTTTCAATACAAATACCTCATTACGTTACAATTATCACAGAGTACTAATGAAATATGTCTATCAGTTTTATGGTTGAATTTTGACGATTTTACGTAGCTGTAGACATACAAGTATACGGTGTTCACTAATGAATATTTAAAATCATATAATGGTACCCAAAACAAACAATTTATGTCACTTGGACTTAACGAGTATAAAATAACAAAGGCAGAGACACACCTAAATAACGACAATCCATATTTATGTGATATTATAAGGTAAATAAAATCACTATGACAGAACAAGATAGCACCATGGCCGAGCAGATGATTAAACACATGAGAAGATTCGTTATGACTCCAAAGCTTCGAAGAAAAACTCGAACTGGGATGGGAGGCAAGAGGTAGGCTATTTGGGAGGGAGGGGGGGACACTAGCCCGTGTTCGGATTATAGCTCATACCTGGGTGTCACTAATTATTTTACTCGATGTGGTTTAAATCATTAATGGTATATTATTTTGCATTTTGTCCTTAGATAATCTTCTTCGTTATTGTATTTACTAATTAGCAGATGAGGTCTGGCAGTGTTGTTTTAAAACACCCTGTATATATATATATATATATTCCTTAATCCATCAACCCTATAATTCCTTCTTTAACTACGGTATAGGCCTAAGTAATAGTACCTTGCAGTAGCATTGATAATTAAGTAATAATAATTATTATATTTATAATAGTAATAATAATGAAGCGGATTTTAAAAGGATGAAAGTAGGCAAAATGTGTGTTCCAATTCCTAATCCTTTGATTCTTATAGTCCCTTCCTAAGCTGAGTAAAATCCACTGTCAGTAGCAATAATACAAGAAAATAATCCATTGTAAGAAATCAAGGGTATGAAAAGGGTATATAACATAAGTGCCGGAGGGAACGGAGGGTAGGGAGAGAGTTTTTGTTTGTTTCAGGGTTGCTATCTTTACGAGACTTAAGTACTGGCCACCTCGCAGGAATCGTAAGATCTGTGTGGCCAGTGTAAATCAATGTAAATGAATATACCTTTAAATGGGTATACTATTATGGACACTTTAATTACCCTTATCATACCTTCTTTGATCCCACAACTTCTAATAGTGTAGAATACAAATTTAACATATTCTGTACCAGTGACGTCCTTTTAATTTTATTCTGGCAATTTGTTTTGTCTATGTGGATGAGGGAGACAAAAGGCAATACTGCCTGTGACGAGTGCCTCCCCCAGAGTTGAAAGAGTGACAGGGCCATAATCAAGATATGTTCGAGCCAAAAATATGCCCTGTACACAGTAAGAAGCTGTGCAGGGCTAAAGAACCCCCGGAGGCGGTTGAGAACACCCAGCTTCTGAGAAACTGCTTTAACAAGAGTGGTAATATGGTCTTTCCAAGAGAGATCAGAAGAAAAAGAAACAGCAAGAATACTGAGAGAAGATGAAGGGTTGATCCATGTATTGTTGAAGTATAGGGGATTAACCTGTGGGAGTTCTTGACGGGTAGATACATGGAGAAATTGGGTTTTGGAGGCATTGAAAGTAACAAGATTTTCTCTGCCCCAGTTGGAAATGGTTGATAGATCAGAGGATAAGTGTTCTATGGCCTCATCACGTGAGCTTTTGAGCGATTGCTTGCTTGGGCGTTCTGAAAAACAAGTTGAGTACCGGTAGTGTAAGGTAGTCATCAGCATATGAATGGATAGGACTGGAAGTATAGTTGAGGAGATCAATAATGAATATTAGAAAGATAACTGGAGATAGGACAGAGCCCTGAGGAACACCGGAATTGATAGGTTGAGGAAGTGAACGATGGCCGTCCACAACCGCAGCTATGGAACGGCCAGAAAGGAAATTATAGATCAGGCACAGATGGAAGGATAGAAACCGAAGGAGGGTAGTTAAAGCCATACTGGCGATCTGAGAGTAGATTATGAGAAGAGAAATGATCAAGAAATTTTGAAGTAAGAAGTAAACAATACCCTACTTTGGAGATGCAAGAAATGAGAGCAATTGGACGATAGTATTAGATGATTGCATTCTGCTTAGGAAGTAGAGTACCGGTACCTCTAACAATTAAAAGGCCACATACTATTTCAATTAATCCTTTTAAGTTATACCACAGCTCCTTCCCAACCTGAATAAAATCGTCTCATAGTTGCCAGAATATGACGAAAAAGGACGTCACCGGTACTGAATGGGTTAAGGGGGTAGGGTTTATTTATTCGTTTATTAATTAATTTATTTATTATTGTTTTAGTTTCCTCCCTAGACCTCCATCAAGCATAATACATTATCCTCAAGATCCTCCTTCGAGATGAATTTGTACATTTTTCGGTAGAAAAATGTCCCGACCGAAGATTGGCTCCTCCACAATTACAGGCTTGCTATCGCTTGCACGAAAGCTCTTGATATTGATAAAGAAATCGGACGAAAGGTCTTAAAATCGACTAACTAATGGGGCAAACGTCTTAAAAGCTCACAAATTGATGGGGCTGAACATAAGTGAGAAGGGGGTCCAGGAAAAGCAAATACCTCCCCCTTAACCCCTTCACCACCATTACGTACTTTTCTTAAAATTCTGGTTACCATTAGACGATTTTCTCTAGTTTATAATCTACGACTATATACGACTCAAATGGGTAAATACTCTATCTATCTATCTATCTATATGCTCAGGCCCAATCCCCATTTTGGGGGTAGCCGACTCAAGACAGAGCAAGAACAGGGAAAACACAAAAACAACATAAAAAAAAAAAAAAACACAGATAAAAAACACAAACTCTCACACATCCAGGTCACCCAGGAGAAGGGAAATGGGTAAATACGATCTCCATAAACCCTTTAAGTAACTTAGGTCCTTCTTAAACAGCATAAAATCATCTAAATGTAGCGAGAATTAAAGGTAAGCCGTTGGAAAATATTACAATATAAAGTCCCGTCACAAAACCGTCCCATAATGTCATCACTTATTCTGATGTTGGCATAGTGCTAACCATGCCGTAGCAAGACTCAACTAAGGTCAAATGCAGCACCTGCACCTGCAGTATCTGCAAACCACACCAGCCTATACAGTGATATATACTATATATATATATATATATATATATATATATATATATATATATATATATATACTATATATATATATATACCGGTACTGTATAATCTGTATAGGCTATAATGTATATAGGATGTGTGATGTCCACATGGTTGTATAATATATATATGGATGGAGTCATGAAAGACATACAAGGAAAAGCAGTGCATGTTGGTGTACCGTTGATAAGGAAAGAAAGGAGTGGAAGTTGCTTGTAAGCTACTGCTGTTTGCCGATGATACAGTTCTGATGAGCAATATTGAGTGGGAGTTGCAGGGTCTGGTAAATATGTTTGGAACAGTGTGTGAAAAACGGAATCTGAAGGTAAATGTGGGGAAGAGCAAGGTTATGGTCTTTGAAAAGGGTGCAGCTACAGAGTGTGAGGTGAGGTTGAACGGTCCGGCTATGGAGAATGTCAGCTCATGTGTGTTGAGAATGGATGAAGAAGTGTGGGTCTCGAGACGGTGCAACAGGGGAAGAGGGTTATAGGAATGCTGAAAACAGTACCTTAACAAGAAATAGGGTGGTCAGCATGGAAGTAAAGAAGTCCTTGCATCACAAAGTGGTAATTCCGACACTGACTTATGGGAGCGAAGCACGTTGGTGAAGAGACTCAAGCCAAGAGTGAGAGTGGTGGAAATGAGTTACTTGAGAAGTGCGTGAAGAGTTACATGGAGGGATAGAGAGACGAATGAGGAAGTACGAGAGAGGTGTGGTGTGGATGTAGATGTGCTGGAAAGTGTGAAATGGAACACCTTGAGATGGTTCGGCCATGTGGAACGTATGGGAAGCAAGAGAGTGTACAAGAGTGAGGTGGAAGGACAGACAAGGAAAGGTAGACCGAGTGAGAGGTTGAAGGAGGGAGTTAATTAAGAAGTATATGAACGAAGGCGGTGCTTGATGGGAGGAAGGACGTCGACTGACTTGGGACAGATGCATGGGGGCGTTTCATTCAGCGTCCGGCAAAATATATATATATATATATAGGCCTATATATATATATATATATATATATATATATATATATATATATATATATATATATATATATATATATATATATATATATATATATATATATATATATATATATATATATATATATCTATAGGCGGATCATATATACTTTAATTAATTTCATTGGGGGTGTTTGGTGTTGTGAAATTAATAAAATATAGATTA
>CM064497.1:46488702-46521202 GCA_032716605.1 Paralithodes platypus | reverse complement strand
TGTTTATATGAATGACTCTTGGGTGAAAGGTCTCCCTGCACTATAATGCCCAAATCCTTCTAGTTCTCTGAAGGGTTAATCATGCATTCTCCCAGTTTATATTCACAATGAGGTCTTCTTTTACTCACACCCCCTTCCATCACATGACATTTATCTGTGTTAAGATCCAATGTCCACATCTTGCTCCATTGGTTTATCTTATCCAGATCACTCTGTAGCTCTCTACAACTGTTTTCATCCACTATAGGCTTGAAAATATTTGCATCGTCAGCAAACATATTCATGTACCGGTATGCAGTTACTTCCTTTGGCATGTCATTTATATAGACCAGAAACATTGTGGGAGCCAACCCTGCCCCCTGTGGAACTCCGCTTGTAACATCCTTCCATGTTGATAATCTGTCTCTAATCATGGTTCTCATCTGTCTTCCCGAGATATATTCATCCATCCATGTCAACAAATTACCCTGAACCCCTCCAAACTTCTTCAACTTCCATCTACAGTAAGTCTACTATGAAGAACTCTCTCACTACCCTATCATAAAAGCTCAGCAGATTAGTAATACATGATTTTCCCTCTCTGACTCCAAATTGTCTTACAGTAAACTAAGTACATTATTTTCTTTCAAGTACTTTATCCATCTTTTCTTAATAATCTTCTCACACATTTTACAAACAACACTTGTCAGTGACACTGGTCTATAGTTTAGCGGCTGCTCCCTACTCCCACTGTTGTAGATTGGTACTACATTAGCCCTCTTCCAGTCTAGTGGTAATTTTCCAACTTCAATAGAGTACTTAATTATTTCACATAAAGGTTTTACCAATTCGTCAGCACATTCTTTTAAAATCCATCCTGCTATATTGTCTGGGCCCATAGATTTTCTCGCATCTAATCCCTTCATAAGTTCTAATAGTTCTTCTGGTTGGAAGATAATGTCCTCCAATGTTTCATCATTTTGGTATATAATATCTGGTTCCAAAAAATGTTCATCCATAGCATAAACTGAATGTAATGTATTATTCATTACTTCACATATATTTTCATCATCCTCATAAATATTATCTCCTTCCCTCAGACTTTTTATTTTGTTCTTAATCTTCATTTTGCTATTCACATACCTGTAGAACAATTTAGGATCACTTACAAATTTTTCCAAAATATTTTTTCATAATTTCTTGCTTCCTGTTTCCTAATTCTAACATACTCGTTTCTTAGCCTCCTATATTTATTCCAGGTTTGTTCATTTCTCCTCCTGGTTATGTTCCATGCCTTACTTCTCTTATTCCTAGCTATTCTACATTTATCATTGAACCAGTCTTTAATGTGTGTGTGTGTGTGTGTGTGTGTGTGTGTGTGTGTGTGTGTGTGTGTTTTGTGTGTGTGTGTGTGTGTGTATGTGTGTGTGAGGGTCACTGTCAGGGCCACGGGTGCCAGGAAGGCAGTGCCACCTGGGACATTTGTTACTACCAAGGGTTTCACACAATTCAAAATATATATACCCATCCAATAAAATACACGGATTAGTAACTACCCTATAAATAAATACTGTACCGGTATACATCGCAATATATAGTTTTGTTTTTTATGTAGATATAGGCTATATCATTATCAAACTTAGGCTATGTACCGGCATATGTATATACTCTCTCTCTCTCTCTCTCTCCGTGGTTGTTTACTGTATATATGGATGGAGTCATGAAAGAAATACTATCAAGAGCAGTGGATGTTGGTGTATCGCTGAAAAGGGAGGGAATTGAGTGGAAGCTACCTATACTGCTGTTTGCGGATGATACAGTTCTGATGAGTGATAATGAATGGGAGTTGCAGGGTCTGGTAAATGAGTTTGGAACAGTGTGCGAAAAACGGAATTTGAAGGTAAATGCGGGGAAGAGCAAGGTTATGGTCTTCGAAAGGGGTGAAGTCACAGAGTGTGAGATGAAGCTGAACGGTCAGGCTATGGAGATCGTCAACTCTTTTAAGTATCTGGGCAGTGTGTTGAGTAAAGATGGGACTATGGATGAAGAAGTGCGGGAGAGGGTACAACAGGGGAAGAGGGTTGTAGGAACGCTGAAAGCAGTAACAAGAAATAGGGTGGTCAGTATGGAAGTGAAGAAGTCCTTGCATGACAGTGTGGTAATCCCGACACTGATTTACGGAAGCGAAGCATGGACGTTGGTTGAGAGACTCAGACCAAGAGTGAGAGCAGTGGAAATTAATTACTTAAGAAGTGCGTGCGGAGTTACATGGAGGGATAGACAGACTAATGAGGAAGTATAAAGGAGGTGTGGTGTGGAGGTAGATGTGCTGGAAAGTGTGAAAAGGAACAACTTGAGATGGTTCGGCCATATGGAACGTATGGAAAGCGAGAGAATGACTAAGAGGGTGTATGAGAGCGAGGTGGAGGGACAGAGAGGGAGAGGTAGACTGATAAGAGAGGTGGAAGGATGGAGTGAGGAAGTATATGAACGAAGGCGGTGCTGGTTGGGGGGAGGGGCGTCGACTGACTGGGGACAGAGGTGCATGGGGGCGGTTCGTTCGTGGCCACCCCTTCGGGGATCACGGCATCAGGCAATATATATATATATATATATATATATATAAAGTATACATATATACAGTAAATAAATATGTTGAATTGTGATGGTATAATGGAACAGGTGAAAGTGGTGGTCGTTGTTCAATCATTATAATTAGGCTATATATTAACCTTGCACCAGGCACATCACCAAGTTTAGTCCTATTTAGTTGTTTTATGTAGGACCGATCATCACCATTGTGTTTGCCAAGGTTGCAACGCGCAGTCATGCTCAAAAGTTGTAGCATCTTCTTCTTCTAGAGCAAATGGCCTGTACATTTCTAACACCTATTCCCCGGCTGACTCTTGCTAAATGGTAGATAAATTAGCTCGATTACTCTAGTCGTTTTAGAGTAATAGAGGTTTGTGGTCAAGATTTTCGGCCTATTTATAATAAATAGGGCATAGTAAAACACACACACACACACATATTTACAGTATGTATACAGTATATATATATATATATATATATATATATATATATATATATATATATATACAGTATATATATATATATATAATATATATATACTGTATATATATATATATATATATATATATATATATATATATGTATATATATATATATATATATATATATATATACTGTATATATATTTATATATATATATACAGTATATATGTATATATATATATATATATATATATATATATATATATATATATATATATACTGTATATATATATATATATATATATATATATATATATATATATATATATATATATATGTATATATACTGTATATATATATATATATATGTATATATATATATATATATATATATATATGTATATATATATATATATATATATATATATATATATATATATATATACTAATTCATATTTCTTGGTAATATTTTCATGGATTTGGCTCTGCTCTCCCATAAATTGTTGCACACTACTGGTACAGCTTTGCAACACTCAAAGGGTTGGACACTTCATTATACACATTATTTAATTTAATAGAAACAGGAGCAGGGTGTCAAACGAAAGCTGAGTCCACTATTTGTAGTTTTTATTATTGTATAGGCCTATGTAAGGATACAATTATGGTTTGTAGTTCACATTATGTATTTGGAGGTGATACAAATGGCCAAAACAATACTATGTCTGGCTAATTTTCTTGTTTTCCTTTTCAAATTCATTCCAATCATCTAACAACAAATGTCCGGTTTGACAGCCTGCATAGGAGAGTATACAAGGATAAGACAAGGATAATACAAAGATGCTCTATGTCATCGATAGGGGAGGGGTTTATAATTAAAGCCCCCTCCCAGGCTTTTATATTTATTCCTAGTTCAGCTATAAATTCGTAACCTGTTTTCTTTCTTATAGGAAGGTGCATATGATTAATAATTTATCGGTAGAAGTGTTTCATAAATTAAGAAGATGACTAGGCCTATATAGAAAGTACCCTCAGCAATGCCATTATACCGTACGATATACAGTATATGAAACAATAATAATAATAGTACAAATATTGTTGATAGGAACGTGTATGCGATTAGTTTATTAATTGGGAAGCTGATTCTGCCTCTGTTCGTAGTTGAGCAATTACAAAAATATAAATAAATAAATACATAGATAGAATGTTGATCTAAACGTAGATATGGTTAGTTTATCTACCGACACAACAGGATACTTGGAACATAATGGGTATGGAAAGGGTAATAAAGGGGGGTCACCGTTTTTTTTGTATCTTTCTCTCTTTTTCTCTCTTTCCCTGGCTTGTATCCATTCGGCCCCATTCAGCAAACTGTTTTAAGACGTTTATCCTCATCCAGGTGTCGATATCTTCCTGGCGAGCGATAGCGAGCCAGCATTGTATGGAGAAATCCGGCTTCGCCGGAAACATTTTTCTATCGAAAAATATACAAATTTAGCTTGCTGTCAAAACAAATATATATACAGTATATGCTGGCTCGCTACCGCTCGCCAGGAAAATATTGACACCTGGATGGGGGTAAACGTCTTAAAACAGTAGGCTGAATGGGGACAAATGGATACAAGCCAAGAGAGAGGGAATGAAAGAGAAAAACAAAAGCGAGGTGGGCTCCTTTAATGTTTACAGTACCGGTACCGTATATGCCACCCACCTGCCTCTCCAATCCAACACTGTGGGATTATATAGTATTCGATAAATTAATATTAATCGTGGCCATGTGCTTAACCTTTCATTGTCTGGATGGTGTGATGATTAAAATGTGTAAGTTCTGTACCGTATGGGTTGTCCTGGGTTCGAATCCCGGGATTGCTTACAATGCTTACAATAATTCCATTTGGGAAATGGGTTATTAGTGTTAAGAACGATATTGCTTAACCCCTTCTGTACCGGCGACGTTTTGTTTGTTTGTTTGTTTGTGCTTTATACTAGCTAGCCTACCGGTATATTTAGATGAACTTATGCAACTTAATTAAGAAGGATCTGCGGTACGGTAGTTAAATGGCTTCATTAAGATAGTTCAAAGCCTGATAATTGCTGGAGCCCATTCTTAAACTGAATACAATCGTCTTATAGTACCGTAGGCATCATACAATGAAAAGGACGGCACTGGTACTGAAAGGGTTAATATAGAACACATCTATTGGGACTGTGCGGTATATCAGATGAAGATTACAGGAGTTTTGATTAGATAAACGACGACAGAGGAGACTGGGGGAGATAAGAGCATGGAGAAATACATTAAAATGTATAATGTATCTCAATGAACCTTCCGACTCCTACAATCCCTTCCTGAACTGAGTAAAATCGTCTACTGATAGCAAGACTAAACGACTGAATACAACAAAAGAGGGTTAACCGGGAGAGTATACCAGTACGTTGTAATGCTTTATAGTTGTAACATTAACCGGGAGAGTATACCAGTACGTTGTAATGCTTTATAGTTGTAACATTAACCGGGAGAGTATACCAGTACGTTGTAATGCTTTATAGTTGTAACATTAACCGGGAGAGTATACCAGTACGTTGTAATGCTTTATAGTTGCAACATTAACCGGGAGAGTATACCAGTACGTTGTAATGCTTTATAGTTGTAACATTGTCTAGTGTCAAACTATATCACATTATGACAAAGCATTTGAAGTTGTAATTTAAACACATAATATATAAACTCGTCAGTAATTTAGCATTCAAAACAAAGGACATCGTAAATATGAAAGACACATGTACAGTATTCCTGAATCCCGAATGACAGTTTTGTTTAACCCCTTCTGTACCGGTGACATCTTTTTAGTTTTATTCTAGCTATATTTAGACGATTTTGTACAGCTTAAGAAGATCTGTGGTAGTAACACGGGTTACGTGAGATACTTGGAAGCTTGTTATTTGCTGGAGGCCCCTTTTAAACTGAGTACAATCGCCTAATAGTTGCCAGAATATATTGAACACGATGTTGCCGGTAAAGAAGGGGTTAATGATTAGGCAAACCATGATTCCACATTTATGAAGTGATCCAACTTTGTTATAGTCTACGAATTGTACATTGCACACATACATTGTACATTGCACACATACATTGTACACATACATTGTACAGCGTATACAGTTGTCGGTACACGTGTAATGAATTGTACATTGCACACATACATTGTACAGCGTGTACAGTTGTCGGTACACGTGTAATGAATTGTACATTGCACACATACATTGTACAGTGTGTACAGTTGTCGGTACACGTGTAATGAATTGTACATTGCACACATACATTGTACAGTGTGTACAGTTGTCGGTACACGTGTAATGAATTGTACATTGCACACATACATTGTACAGCGTGTACAGTTGTCGGTACACGTGTAATGAATTGTACATTGCACACATACATTGTACAGCGTGTACAGTTGTCGGTACACGTGTAATTAATTGTACATTGCACACATACATTGTACAGCGTGTACAGTTGTCGGTACACGTGTAATGAATTGTACATTGCACACATACATTGTACAGTGTGTACAGTTGTCGGTACACGTGTAATGAATTGTACATTGCACACATACATTGTACAGCGTGTACAGTTGTCGGTACACGTGTAATGAAGGGTTAATTAATAGTATCAAGGTCAAATTATGATTTTAGCAATTTGAAGGAGGTACCGTACATTTAATTTACATTAACACTAAGGTATTGTATACGGTACTATCTATACCGGTACTATCGTTTGTATCATTCGTCACGCTGATAGTGGCCCGATGAGCGCGTCGCCCTCAGGTGCATGTATAGTGAGGCTGTGGATGTAAATGTAGTCTGTAAACAGTGTAATCAGCTCTATCCTGCTGGTCAGGTGACAGCATATACCGGTACATGTGTATATGAGACATATACACAGTGGCGTCTAAGGCCCCCCCCCCCCCCCATCAAGGACTCAGGCCCCCCAAAATTGAATACCCAAAAAGTAATACAAAAAATAAACAATATATAATACATCACCAGCCTTGGCATTCACCCCCCCCCCCCCCCCCCCCATTAACTTTTTATTAATTTATCCATATTCAGTACCGGTACGTTAAATACAATATTATGTATAGATAATGTGAAGATGTATTCACAATTTACGTAAACCTATGGCTCAAATCATAATATACACAATTATAATAGTTTCCCCTATAAGCTACTTTCACCAAGCTTGGTTTTCTTTGAACCGTTATATTCATTGCAAATATAAATGCAAGATTGTATTGTTTTTATCACTTGTTATATAATTATATACAATATTATATATGGTATATATTATTCAAAATATTCACGGGGCTTTAAAATTGGTTGATGCAGTCTAAAAATATCTGATTTATCAATATTATATTACCGGTACTGTATTATGCGTTTTCGAATGTTCGGAGAATCGGAATGTTTACGTTGAGAAGTGTCTGTGAACTGTGGCTGGAATCAATTAAGTGATGTTTTCGGTTTTATTTGAATGTATCGGTTTCATTGGCTGTAGGCCTATATACGTTACTATGTGCATTAATACTACTAATAGTCTAATACTAGATCACTACCGGTATATTGCTAGCCACTTTACCTATGCAGTTTTGTTTTTTACAGATCTGAGATCTAGGTTATAACAGTCAAAAGTGATTAGTTGGTTCAATCAGAGGTGAATATTTTTCCCCTTTTATGTTATCCTAAAATTACTGTAACATTTGTAGATACCAGCCACTGAAGTGATGAAAAGGTCATCTACAAATTTGTGTTTGTAAATTTCATTAATCGATTTTAGGAGTATAGTTGGTTGTTGGAAGGAACATAATAATTGTCAGGGACGAAATGACGTAAGGAAATTCTTTCTCAACCGCACCTCCAAAGATGAGTGCCAATAAAAAGTGGCTGTTGTTGGGAATGATGTGCCAGAAGCAACCCCAGATAAACCCCAAGCTGAACCCATCCACAAGTGTGTAAGTAGCCCTAAATCAAGCTATTCCAGTTGAAAGAGAAAACTTGTCAATTACATTTATATACTGGTACATAAAATAAAGACTTTCTTCACATTATCAAATATAATATGGTAAGAAATAGCTACCATATAAGACTAGCATTTGAAGAAAAACTATTCTCTGCATATAGGCTTTATACAATTACCATATGCCTTGTATTTATGTGTCCTATAAGTTTCTTACCAATATACCTATGAGACGCCATTTAACTTTTTCTTCCTCTTTAGGCCTCAACAAGGCAAGGCCTCAACAATTTTCATAGGCTCGCTTTGCTCGCCCCCCACCCACAAACCTACGCCAGGGCTACAGCGCCCCAAACATTTGACCCCTGGTGACGAGAATACACCTATGGTGCTCCGGCTGGGGGTCGAACCCGGGCAAGCCCCGGGCCTCCCACACATGAGGTGAGTGCGGTACCACTTCGCTACACTGGCTTCAGTCTGTATATTATAATATGCTCAATAATATGTTTAAAGTGGTTAAATAAAGCCAAACCTCTATAGCGTGTGTACCGTATCAGTTTCATGTATTGACAACTGTACTCTTGTGATTATGTGCGTGTGAGTAATGAGACGACTGAGCTACGATATCAAGCGACTCTGATTGATCTCTACCCCCCCCACCCCCCTCCCCCCCTCTTCTCCCTTCGTCTGTCAGGCAGAGAGCCAACGCTGACAAGGGAATGCTTTGATCGGGGCCAGTAACAGTAACTATAGTCGGATCATATTAACTTGGCAACTACCTATACCAATGTTGTAGAGTGCCATACAGTCCACATACTTAAAGATCGCTTAGCTAAATATCTTGCCCAGAATCCCCAGCTGACTGCGTTTGTGCCCGAGTAATGTGATCGTCTAGTTCATAGTACTATAAAACAAATTCTGGTCCACAGTTTTTCTGGAGCAGAAGCCATCCAGTTGATCGTTGTGGCTTTTTTTGTTTCGTTTAACAAGTAGCCTGGTAAGGACCATTATGTATGTTGTTGTTTGTTTTCCTTTGTATTCCTTTGCTACATAAATCATCATTCATCAGGGCCAGTCACAGTAACTATAGGCCTAGTGGTCACAGTAACTATAGTGGGATCATATTAGCTTGGCCCCTACCTACACCACACCTATAAAGCCAATCAAACATAAGGGTTAGTCACAGTAACTATAATGGGATCATTATAACCTTGGCACCTACCTACACCACACCTATAAAGCCAATCAAACATAAGGGTTTGCTACAGTAACTATAGTGGGATCATATTAGCTTGGCCCCTACCTACACCACACCTATAAAGCCAATCAAACATAAGGGTTAGTCACAGTAACTATAGTGGGATCATATTAGCTTGGCCCCTACCTACACCACACCTATAAAGCCAATCAAACATAAGGGTTTGCTACAGTAACTATAGTGGGATCATTATAACCTTGGCACCTACCTATTATAACCTACCGGTATACCAAACCTATAAAGTCAATCAACCATTGGGGTGAGTCACTGTAACTATAGTGGGATCATATTAACTTGGAATCATGGTTACAGAGTCAATCAGTCAGTGGATAATCAGTGACAACGCGTGGCAGCAGTGATTAGTCTAATTTAATCATTTCACTCCCAACACCAATCACCTCCCAATGAAATTAATGAAAGTATGTGATCTTCCTGGGATTCGAACCTGGGTTAACACATACAGATCTTAAACACTCTAACCTTAGCCATGGAGTGAATTTTGTGTTTTCCAGCTACATAAATTCAATCACAATGATAATAGGCAGCCTAACCTAGTCTGATAAACTCTAACCTGTTCCTTACCAATCATGTGTATATATTTGTTACGCATCAATAAGAACGGGGGGAAAAAACCCAGGATCGGGACCATGTGAGTGAATGCCATCAACCAGAGGAGAGACAGTGTTTCCATATGTCGCATTGTAACCCTTTGAAGAGTATGATGCATTTTGACAGTTTATTCTGGCTATCATTAGACGATTTTATCCAGTTTAGGAAGGATCTGTAGGAAGTATAGGGTAAAAACGATCTCAATTTACCCTCTGACTTCCACTTAGGCATATACCCTTCGTAAGCTGAATAAAATCGTCTAATAATAGCCAGAAAACAGAAAATAAATGCGTAATCGGACATTGAAAAGATTAATAACATTATATATAACTTTTAATACGATATAAAACTAGTAAATCTTTTAACTATACCCTTAATGATCATAACCTTTGAGTAAAATTAATAAGTTTAGGTACACTTTCGGTCGGAAATGTACCTTTTATAACCGACACTCTTGAAGTGAGAGTGCAAAGTCACACATGTTGAGCCAGAGTAAATATTTAAAAAGATTTATTCAGCCAGTTGTAGGCACCCTACACACACACACACACACACACACACACACACACACACACACACACACACACACACACACTCTCTCTCTCTCTCTCTCCAGTCCCCACCTCCACTACCCGCTGTTGCCAAGAGCTGACACATACACACGTACCGACCGTCCATAGAAACATGCACACACTTACACATATGAATGCACACTCACGTGCGCTCACCATCGAAGTTTGTCATATAAATACAAGTATAATTACAGTATATACGTTAACGACCAACAAATTACTCTAAAATACTAGAATCAAGGTACAGTACCAGTCGATGGATAGTAACTGTGTGTGTGTTTGTGTGTGTGTGGTTGTGTGTGTGTGTGTCTGTGTCAGTAGGACCACCTGCATAGTGAAGGCCAAGAGCGATATAGCCTACGGTACCCCCAAAAGGCGGAAGAGAGGCATCTTGGCCCAGGTTACTTGCTATCTCTCTCTCTCGCTTTTGCTCTTTTTCTCTCTCTATCATCTAATCTATTTATCTATCTATCTCCTACTCTAAAGGTTAATAGAAGAAGACCTCTAGATATAAATAAAATCAACTATACGTAACCGCTCTGGAATTTTTGTTTATCTAAAAGCTCCAACAAATGGGAGTCGACGTTGTTCTATATAGACAATCTTTACGTAACCATCTGGGTGGAAGGACAAACTGATATAATATTCTCCTCAAGTCTGATAGTTCATTATTTACGGGTAGGTTAGTCAGGCTGTGTACTGGTATCGTCTAGAACCTTGCCTAATGATGTACAGTTGCCCGCATAAGTTATGTTCCTTTCTGTGATCTTATACATGGGAGATATAATGCGCATGATTGAATTACGGGTGTAGTTGTTTATGTAGTGGTTAACTTATCTGGTTAATCAACTGATAATTAAACGAAACCACACTCGCAATTCATTCATTCTATTTTACTTTCATACATAAGATCACGACGATGAAAGAACTTATGTGGGCAACTGTACGAGTGAGAGAGAGAGAGTTATAATCTTTTGAATGTATGCTTATGTGTTTATCGCATAGGCTATATTACTGTATATCGTATTCTCGTAATCGTGAAATGATGAACACTTTTTGTGTTGTTATAAGGATTGGTGAACAATTTAAAATGTTGTGGTAGTCACACACACACACACACACACACACACACACACACACACACACACTCTCTCACATGCACGCTTTAGTGATTTAGGCATAGGTTACAAGGGGTAGGGTTGGGGGGGGGGGGGAGGAAGAGGAGCTATGACTAAGTGTTCGTAATGCGCGAAAATGAAGCTAATTAAACCACTTGCTGGTGACTGAAATGACTAACCCCTGAAAGATTAGGAAGCGTTTTGACGGTTTATGCGATTTTATTCAGCTTAGGAATAGGAACAATCTATGGGAGAGGCCTAATTCAGTTGGTTTTGACCCCTTATATTACCGTACTAATGTTCCTTCCTAACTGCATGCAATCAGGATTTGGACGCGTTTTAACCATGGAAGTAATAAATTACTAATAGTACCGTACTGCGCAACTTAGTGAATGATGTAGGTAAATAATGGATTGATATGAGATTAGCAAACCAGATAATATAAACAAAGTAAATATATTAATAAACGAATACCTTGTGTACGAGTTACTGAATGGATATGAATAGGTGATGGGGATGAGTGTATGACCGACCATATTGTGTAAAATGTATATATAGCCTATATATGAGTAACAACATAATCTATGAGTTAACTCTTCCAACACGATGACGTAATTTTCATCATAGGCCTATTCTGGTTACCCTAAGAACATTTTCTTTAGCTGATCTACCTTTACGACTCAAAGGAGTACAAACGATCTCAATGAAACCTGTCACCTGTGAATAACATAGGTTCTTCTTAAACTGTAGCCCAGGGTGTCAATCCACAAAATATGAATTGTATCATTATGGTTTATTATTTTGTTATCATTATAGCGCGACGGAGCGGCGAAGGCGCGAGCTCTAGGGGGGTCCGGGGGCATGCCCCCCCGTGATTTTTTTAAGAATTTAGGTGTCTAAAACAGTATTTCCTGCAATCTAAAAGCAATCAAGATGGAAAATATGGAGACCAAAATTATGTCAATTTACCTTTTTTGTTTCTTAAAAAAAAAAAAAAAAAAAATGGGGGGAGTTTCTGTTATCATTATACAAAAAGTTCATTTGCGTTATCACTAAAAAACCCGGCGTCGTTTGACACCCTGCAGTGTAGCCTACATGTCTAATTTCAGCCAGTATCAAAGGTACCAAGGTTTCATCGTGAAGGGGTGAACGAAGCAGAGTTAGTGAATTAGGATCTAAGACATTGTAAAGAATACATGATTACCAGTGATATAATATTGCACAAGACAATGAATTACGTTACACTCGTATGTTATAGTCTCTAGCCCACTCGTAAATATTCGTGGACTTGACCTGTTTCTAAATATGGAAGTTCTAGGCTATACATCACCTACAAAACTACACATGCTATTTTATTTATTTAAAAGCAAGTTCTATCCAAAAAATAATCCAGATAGGCCTAGTTAGGCTATAAATTGCATTAAAAAACAAGAGGTCCACTAAATCTTAAGAGTGGGCTAGAGACTATGGCATCCGAGTGTACATAAATAATAAGATAATGCACGAGTTAGCGAATATTACAAGTAAGAAACGTTAGTAAATGGCATAAGACCTACCATAGAGTACAATGGAAACCTCGAATAGGTGACAATCGTGACATTTTACATGAGAGAGAGAGAAGGGGGAGGGGGGGACTTACCAGGCATTGCGAGGAGGTGACGATCATAACATCCTCCCTTACGAGCGTGTCCTGGGAGTCGGAGGAGGTGAAGGATAGGAAGTCCTCCAGTTCCTGTTTCATCCTTATGTGTTTCATCCAACCTACCCTCTAAAACACCTCAATAACACCTCGAAACCACTGAATCACAACTGCTACTGTTACCGCTGCTTCCCCACACAAGTGTCGATTAGGTCTGTTGTTCCTTGACTTCCTTTGAACCCACCCTCAAAATCACCTCGCAAACACTGAAACACTATTGTTACTGTTACCCCTGCTTCCCCACACAAGTCTAATGGGTCTGTTGTTGCTTTTCTTCCTTTGTATACACACCCAAATGCACCCTTCCGACTCACTTTTTAACCACCCGCAAGTATCCCTTTAACCCACTCCTTACCCACCTAGAAGCACCCCTTACAAACCCTAAATCACCCACCCAAACACACCCCTTTACTCACCCGCAAGCATCCAACACCCTAACCCTCCCCCCGCAGTACCACCACCACAAGTGTGTTTACTCAAGCAGTCCACAAGTCACAGGGATTCTATTTTCACTCCGTCCACAAGAAAGTTTCCCGGTTTGCACTTTTTCGTTGGGTTTCTCGGACTGTTCTAACTAATGGGTATTATTTTGTTGGGAGAGTAACCGTTCGTAGCTGACACTTTAGAGCTCCCAGTCGATGGTGGTAGTTTATTTGTACTCTCGTTGGTACCGCTGGACGATTTTTTACAACACGTACCGGTTAAAGTGCACACTAAGGTCTCCCCTAAACCACCACCACCGCCACCCCACCAAAACTTCCTTTCCACTTGTTGAACTCGATCACTCGATTTCCAATATATAACTTTTCGGCGGAGGATAGTATATATAATATATATACTGTATATTTTTTCCTCAGGATGGTAAGGGCGTGATTTGACTGTTGAGGTGGTAGTTAGGTAGGGCGTGTGGGTGGGTGGGTGGGTGGGTGAGAGAGGGTGTTGTGAAGGAGAATAGCTAGGTTCGGTTGGAGAGTGGAAGAGAGAGCAAGAGCGATGGGGGCGAGAGTGTGCCACAGGAAGAGTCAGGGGAGCGACTGTTGCACCAAGAGTGGGGCCCTGGGGGGGGGGGGGGGACTCACTTAGTTGGCTGGCACACACACACACACACACGCATACATAGCTACGGGCCAAGTAGGGGTGGGGGTGGGGTGGAGGGTATCTCTCTCTCTCTCTCTCTCATAGATAGATATAGATATGCATACACATTTTGCAATAACTAACACAAAAGTGTAGCAGACTAATTTAGGGGTGGAAATGTAGGGAATACTTCGCACTCTGTCTCTGTCTTCTAGAACTATATAAATATTATACAAAAAGTGCATACATATTTTTCAATTAGAATGGCAGACTAATTTTGTAGATGGCAAAGCACCTGCTATACAGTATAATTATCATGTACCCAATTCTGTGGGGCGGTAAATAAATGTTATTGAGTCAAGTTTCGCTGGTTGCTTCTACTCTCCCTTCCAAAGCATACTGCCACTAAATGCACCCTGATTATGCCTCACCATGCTCCTCATATCACTTGAGGGGCCACCAGGCTTATATGTAACACACACACACATACACACATGCATAAACCGCACACACACACACGCGCATATACCGTACATACATACACACACACACAGTCACACACAATGCATAAACCGTACACACACAAGCGCACACATAACATACACACATACACAGTCACACACACACATGCATAAACCGTACACACACACACAACATACACACACACACAGACACTCATCGTGATGCTATTTATACACCGTTTCTTATCAATTTTGTGTAAGCAGAATGGTATCGTCCCCCCGTACACTGGCACACTGCTTGCCGAAATGTCTGCCATCGTTATCGTCGTCGCCGTCCGTCTGTCTGTCCGGATACTCCTCTTAGATCGTTATACTGATTTTGACCAAACTTCTCATGTAGATTCAGTGAGATAATGCGACGGTCAGTGAAAATATATTTTGTTGAATTCGCCCCATAGTCATTGTGCCAAGTAAAAGATATGGTTCCCTCCTGGACCACCACCCACGCAGGATCCCTCCCCACCCTCCGTTCCCCCACCACCAAACCCTTTCCACCTCCATAGTAAAAGATATGGTTCCCTCCTGGACCACCACCCACGCAGGATCCCTCCCCACTCTCCGTTCCCCCACCACCAAACCCTTTGCACCTCCATAGGGGTGGCGTAGTATTGACATTTCTGTGTCTGAATGTTTGTGCATGTGTGTGTGTTCGTCCGTGGCATTAGTGATGATGATGGTATTATGTGTGGGTGTGCCCTGTGGGGGTGTGCCCTCTGGTGGCAAATACATCACATAAGTGATGATAAAGGTGATTATGATAATAGGAGTGATGGTGTTGGTGGGGGCACACACTTCACAGCAGTGATGATGGTGGTGTTTATGTAGTGAGGGTCCTGTGTGTGTGTGTGTGTGTGTGTGTGTGTGTGCCCCATTACAGTAGCGAACTTAATGGTGATTGTGGTAGTGGTGTATTTGTGATAGTGGTGGTAATTATAAAAGTAGTTATGATGTTGGCAGTAGTCTTCATGATGGTTATTATGGTGCTGATGGTGGTGGTGATTGTGAAAGTAGTTGTGATAGTGGTGGTGCTAGTAGTAGTGATGGTGGTGGTAGTGAAGGGACGATGGTGATAGTAGAGTGATGATGGTGGCAGGGATTGTGGTAGTGTTGATGTGAATAGTAGTAGTGATGATGATGACAGTAGTAGATATGTTGGTGATAGTAATAGTGATGATGGTGATAGTAGTAGTGATGATAATGGTGATATTAGTGATGACAGTAGTACTGATGATGGTAATCATAGTAGTGATGATGGTGATAGTAGTAGTGATGATGTTGATAGTAGTGGTGATGTTGCTAGTAAAGATGTTGGTGTTAATAGTAGTGGTGATGTTAATAGTAGTAATTAGGGTGATAGTAGTGGTGATAATGGTGACAGTAGTAATGATGAGGTAGTGACGATGGTGATAGTAGTAGTGATGATGGTGACAGTACGAGTGATGACTGTAATATTAATGGTAACCCAGCGCAGAGTTGGGAACTTGGGTATGCCGTTTTGATTTTGGGCTAAGCGGCACTTTTACTCTATTGTTATTAGTAGCAGTTGTAGTACCTGTAGTAGTAAAAAAATCACCCCCCCCCCCCC
Organism: Paralithodes platypus; assembly: GCA_032716605.1. Classification (NCBI taxonomy): domain Eukaryota; kingdom Metazoa; phylum Arthropoda; class Malacostraca; order Decapoda; family Lithodidae; genus Paralithodes; species Paralithodes platypus. The sequence continues at coordinate 46,504,758 of CM064497.1, read as the reverse complement.
CCCCCCCCCCACCTCCCCCCCCCCCCCCACCCCCCACCCCCCCCCCCCCACACACACACACACGATAGAGAGAATATATACATGATTCCTGGGCATTGCAAGTCAGCAGATCAGTAGATTTGTATAAGCATTTATTAACCTTGAGATACCTATAATGCTCTTCTTTCCTTCTTTACTCCAGCCATCTGGTCTGGTCTACCTATACTTTTGTAACTTTTGTATGTGTTTAGGTGCAATCACCACGGCCAATCTGGGTACAATATACTTTCTAAGCAGCCTACAATTAAAGGGCATTTGTGAATGGCAGCTATTTATTTATTTTTATGTTTGCCTATCTATTTTGATGAAACGTTTATGTAGCTTTGAAAGAAATGAGTGCCAATATTTAAGAGTAAGTATATTTTGCGATGTATATGTCTACTATATGATATTATGCTGCTGTTAGTCATTGATGTATATGTCTACTATATGATATTATGCTGCTGTTAGTCATTGATGTATATATGTATACTTATTATGATATTATGCTGCTGTTAGTTTTTCATTGATGTAGATGTCCTACTATATTTGAATATTATTGCACTACTGTTAGTCATTGATGTATATGTCTACTATATGATATTATGCTGCTGTTAGTCATTGATGTATATGTCTACTATATGATATTATGCTGCTGTTAGTCATTGATGTATATGTCTACTATATGATATTATGCTGCTGTTAGTCATTGATGTTCTAATATGTCTTACTATATGATATTATGCTGACTGGTAGTCATTGATGTATATGTCTACTATATGATGATATATGCTACTGTTAGTCATTGATGTATATGTCTACTATATGATATTATGCTACTGTTAGTCATTGATGTATATGTCTACTATATGATATTATGCTACTGTTAGTCATTGATGTATATGTCTACTATATGATATTATGCTGCTGTTAGTCATTGATGTATATGTCTACTATATGATATTATGCTGCTGTTAGTCATTGATGTATATGTCTACTATATGATATTATGCTACTGTTAGTCATTGATGTATATGTCTACTATATGATATTATGCTACTGTTAGTCATTGATGTATATGTCTACTATATGATATTATGCTACTGTTAGTCATTGATGTATATGTCTACTATATGATATTATGCTACTGTTTAGTCATTTTGATGTATATGTCTACTATATGATATTATGCTGCTGTTAGTCATTGATGTATATGTCTACTATATGATATTATGCTACTGTTAGTCATTGATGTATATGTCTACTATATGATATTATGCTGCTGTTAGTCATTGATGTATATGTCTACTATATTATATTATGCTGCTGTTAGTCATTGATGTATATGTCTACTGTATGATATTATGCTGCTGTTAGTCATTGATGCTTCATTGAAAGAACATAAACTATAATCATATATATTCGGAAATATTCTTCAGTTATTATTTTCATATGGTTTCAGTGATTTTTTAAATTTCTAGTCTACCTAAAATACCGTACTGTAATGAATATACCTGTATATGCTTACATATATACCGTACTGTAATGAATATACCTGTATATGCTTACATATATACCGTACTGTAATGAATATACCTGTATTGTTACATATATAATACCGTACTTAGTGTAATTTAATATACCTGATAGTGACCTTAAACCCATTATACCGTACTGTAATGGAATATACCTGTATATGCTTTACATATTTATACCGTACTGTAATGAATATACCTGTATATGCTTAACATATACCGTACTGTGTAATGAATATACTGTATATGCTTACATATATACCGTTTTACTGTAATGAAATATACCTGTATATGCTTACATATATACCGTCTGTCTAATGGATATTACCTGTATATGCTTACATATCCCTGAAGTAATGAATATACCTGTATATGGCTTACATTATATACCGTACTGTAATGAATATACGGTATTATGCTTTTTTACAAGATATTACACGTACTGTAATGAATATACCCCTTGTATATGACTTAACATTATCCCCTGAAGTATGGGGAATTGAGATACCTGTATATGCTTACATAGATCCGCTGATCTGTAATGAATATTGAGACATGTATATATGCTTACCATATATACCGTAACTGTAAATGAATATTTACCTGTATATTGCCCTTACATATATACCGTACTGTAATGGAATATACCTGTATATGCGTACATATATACCGTTACTGTCAATGAATATACCTGTATATGCTTATCATAATATACCGTACTGTAATGAATACTGTACCCCTTGTATATGCGGGCCCTTATATGGCATATATACCGTACTGTAATGAACTATACCTGTATATGCTTAAATAGATACCGTACTGTAATGAATATACCGTATATGCTTACATTAGATCTACAGTACTGTAATGAATATACCTGTATATGCTTACATATATACCGTACTGTAAATGAATATACCTGTATATGCTTACATATTATACAGTACTGTAATGAATATACGATAACCTAGCTATATGCCTTACATATATTACCCGATTACTGTAATGAATATACAACCTGTATATGCTTTACATATATACCGTACTGTAATGAATATACTGTATATGCTTACATATATACCGTACTGTAATGACACTATACCTGTATATGCTTACATATATACCGTACTGTAATGAATATACCTGTATATGCTTACCTATATATACCGCGTACTGTATATGAATATACCTGTATATGCTTACATATATACCGCCACTACTGTAATGGAATATACCATGTATATGGCTTACATATATATACGTACTGTAATGAATTATACCTGCTATATGCTTTACATATATACCGTACTGTACCTTATTGAAATTATACCTGTATATGCTTTACATATATACCGTACTGTAATGAATATACCTGTATATGCTTACATATATACCGCTTATAAGACTGTACATGAATATACCTGTATAATGCTTTACATATATACCTGTACTGTAATGAATATACCTGTATATGCTGTACATATATACCGTACTGTAATGAATATACCTGTATATGCTTACATATATACCGTACTGTAATGAATATACTGTATATGATTTACATATATACCGTACTGTAATGACTAATACCTGTATATGCTTTACATATATACCGTACTGTAATGAATATATACCTGGTATATGCTTACATATATACCGTACTGTAATGAATATACCTGTATAATGCCTTACATATATACCGTACTGTAATGAATATAACCTGTATATGCTGTACATATATTACCGTACTGTAATGAATATACCGTATATGCTTACATATATACCGTTTTACTGTAATGAATATACCTGTATATGCTTACATATATACGTACTGCATAATGAAATTATACCTGTATATGCTTAATATATAGACCGTAATGTAATGAATATACCTGTATATGCTTAAATATATACCGTACTCTGTAATTGACTATACCTGTATATGCTTACATATATACCGTACTGTAAATGAATATACCTGTATATGCTTACATATATACCGATACTGTAATGAATATACCTGTATATGCTGGTACTATATTATACCCGCCTACTGTAATGAATATACCTGTATATGCTTACATATATACCGTACTGTAATGAATATACCTGTATATGCTTACATATATACCGTACTGTAATGAAATGTATACCTGTATATGCCTTACATATATACCGTACTGTAATGAATATACCTGTATATTGCTTACATATATACCGTACTGTAATGAATATACCTGTATATGCTTACATATATACACGTAACGTACTGTAATGAATTATACCTGTATATGCTACAATATATACCGTACTGTAAGAATATACCTGTATATGCTTACATATATACCGTACTGTAATGAATATACCTGTATATGCGTACATACTATACCGTAACTGTAATGAATATACCTGATATGCTTACATGATATACCTACCCTGTACTGTAATATTACCTGTTATATGCTTACATATATACCGTACGTACTGATGATATACCTGTATATGCTTACATATTACCAGTACTGCTGCTAATGAATTAGACCTGTATATGCTTACATATATACAGTACTGTAATGAAGATAACTGTATAGTGGTTACATATATACCGTACTGTAATGAATATACCTGTATATGCTTACATATATACCGTACTGTAATGAATATACCTGTATATGCTTACATAATATACCGTACTGTAAATGATATACCTGTATATGCTTACATAATACCGTACTGTAATGAAATATACCTGTATCTGCTTACATATATACCGTACTGTAATGAAATATACCTGTATATTGCTTACATATATACCGTACTGTAATGAATATACCTGTATATGCTTACATATATACCGTACTGTAATGAAATACCTGTATATGCTACATATATACCGTACTGTAATGAATATACCTGTATATGCTTACATATATACCGTACTGTAATGAATATACCTGTATATGCTTACATATATACCGTACTGTAATGAATATACCTGTATATGCTTACATATACCGTACTGTAATGAATATACCTGTATATGCTTACATATATACCGTACTGTAATGAATATACCTGTATATGCTTACATATATACCGTACTGTAATGAATATACCTGTATATGCTTACATATATACCGTACTGTAATGAATATACCTGTATATGCTTACATATATACCGTACTGTAATGAATATACCTGTATATGCTTACATATATACCGTACTGTAATGAATATACCTGTATATGCTTACATATCCCTGAAGTAATGAATATACCTGTATATGCTTACATATATACCGTACTGTAATGAATATACCTGTATATGCTTACATATATACCGTACTGTAATGAATATACCTGTATATGCTTACATATATACCGTACTGTAATGAATATACCTGTATATGCTTACATATATCGTACTGTAATGAATATACCTGTATATGCTTACATATCCCTGAAGTAATGTTAGAAAGTGTGTTACAGTGTGTATTAATTAATAGTATTTCAATGTATGTCTGCTGTTTGACTTTTGTTTTATATGCATACTTTGAAGTATATTATTTGTATACTTCATCCAACAACACAAACAAAAAGTAGAATGATTGTACTTGGTAGTATTATACACTAACACCTGTGTAGATAACACCTCAAGAATTGTGGAATAACTGGAATGCTTGTGAGGTTAGGTGGGGTTTTCTGAAAACCCTCCCCCCTCATGTTTAGCCCCATTAGTTTGTCGATTTTAAGATCTTCCGTGGCATTTAGGTGTCGAATTTGTCCTGGCAAGCGATAGCGAACGGGACAATATTCTACCGAAAAATGTAAACATTTGTCTCAAATATATTTTTTGGGGTGCATTATTATTGTTAAGCTTGATGGAAGTCTAGGGAGCAAACTATAAACCTCCCCTTTAATCTTCTTTTTAGAAACAAAGTACCAACGTCAAGTCTCGGCAAATGCTTTCCTCGACCGTTGACTTATGGGAGCTAACTGTAGCGAGTGCGGCCTTTGACACGATGTAAAGTGGGACATACGGCCGCCCTCTCCTAGCCAAATGTCCCTCTTACCTAGTAAATTGTGGCCCATAACTGTATTACACTTTTAGAGTAGCCCGCGTCCTCTATACTTAAGGGGAGGCAGACCGTTTGTTTGGTCTATTAATTCATTTATTCATATATTTGTTTAGTTTCCTCCCTAGACCTCCATCAAGCTTAGAAAGACACTCCCTAGACCCCCCTTCATGATAAATTTGTACATTTTTCGGTAGAAAAATTTCCTGGCCGAAGGCCGGTTCCTCTTAAAATTTCAGGCTCGCTATCGCTCGCCAGGAAAAGATCGACACCTAAATGGCACGAAAGGTCTTAAAATTGACAACGAAATGGGGCGAAAGGTGTTAAAATCGCCAAACTAATAGGCCGAACGTCTTATAATCTCAAAACTAATGGGGCTAAACATTAGGGAGAAGGGGGTCCAGAAAAACGGTCTGCCTCCCCTTAAGCTGTTTTTCTCTATGTATATGTCTCGTCGCTCTCATACAAACACACATACTCACTCTCTCACACACACACACACACCCTCACTCTCTCTATCTGACAAGTGGGAAATACGGCCTCCATCTCCTTGCCAAATGTGCCTCTCAGCTGGTGATTTTTCTTTTTACTGTAGGGTTTCTGCCCCTTTTATAAGAAAATAGAGTAGCTCCCGTCTTCTACCTCAAGCTTATATTCTCTTTTGCTCTTTCTCATTTCTCACTGTCTCACACGCTCATACACACATTCTCTCACACATAATAATAATAATAATAATCGGTATATTTTTTCGAACTGGCAACCAATGAGGCTGAAAACCCACAATTCCTTTACTTAATTTATCTTAAGTAGTCAACAGATTGATTCTGGCTGCCACAAGAGCCACAAGAGAGCCTACATACCCCAGAAGGGGTAGGATGTGGGCAGGGCTCCAGGTGGAACCCAGAGGCAGCGCATCCACACCTAATCTCCATAACCCGGAAACTTTTTAACAGAAACTTCACCGGCAGGTAGCTGGGAGTGAACCCGAGCTACCCGAGCTAAGCGACTAGAATACAATGATACAGTGTGCTCGGCCACTGTGACCACACACTCTCATGCTCTCTCTCTCTCTCTCTCACACATGCACACACACCCTTACACTCCCTATCACGTACATACTCTCACACACACACTCTTACACTCCCTATCACGTACATACTCTCACACACACACTCGCTCTCTCTCTCTCTCACACACACACTCCCTCTCTCTCTCACACACTCTTACACTCCCTATCACGTACATACTCTCACACACACACTCCCTCTCTCTCTCACACACACTCGCTCTCTCTCTCACACACACTCGCTCTCTCTCACACACACACTCCCTCTCTCTCTCACACACTCTTACACTCCCTATCACGTACATACTCTCACACACACACTCCCTCTCTCTCTCTCTCACACACACTCGCTCTCTCTCTCTCTCGCTCTGCAATTTGTCAGCAGGTACTAGTGAGCCAGCTGATCTATTTATTCGCTGTCATGGTCGTCCCTCTCTTATTGCTGCACTTGTCAATCTTGCAACCCACCCCTCTCTCTCTCTCTCTCTCTCTCTCTGTCTTTATCTCACTCTCTCACACACACTCACTCTTACTCTCTGTCTCTGTACTCTTTCCAGAGCGACTGGAAAGAGTACAAGCTAGGGCTACAAAACTTAATCCATCGCTTAGAAGATTGAGCTATGAGGACCGGTTGAGAGGCCTTGATCTCTTTCCGTTGGAGACACCCAGACTACGAGGTCAGTTCATTGAAGTTTTTAAAATACTTAGTGGGGGTTGACAATGTGGATTATAGCAACATGTTTAGCCTCAATATGAATACAACACACAATAATTGGCTGGAAATTAAAATTGAAAAGGTTGAGCACTAGTATTTGTGAACAATTTTTGACATAAGATCTATTCTACCTGGAACAAACTTCCCTCCGAAGTTGTAAACAGTTCTTCAGGAGAGCAGTTCAAGAAGAGAGTAGATAGTATTTTGCACACTCTGTAGTGAGTGTAGTGCACTAAAAAGTCTCTTTTCTTCCACTTCGAATATCTCCTCGGAATGGACCACAAGGTCTCTGAAATACTAATTATACCTTGTAACTCACTCTCACACACACACTCTCTCTCACTCATACTCTCTTCCTCACACACTCTCTGTATGTACTATGGTGCCAGGGCCATGTTGTAGTTTTTACCTTGTTTCCCAGCGCCACCCCCACCACTCTACTACATGTTGGCACCCTCACCACCACCCTCACCACTCTACTACATGTTGGCACCCCCACCACCACCCCCACCACTCTACTACATGTTGGCACCCTCACCACCACCACCACCACCCCCACCACTCTACTACATGTTGGCACCCTCACCACCACCCCCACCACTCTACTACATGTTGGCACCCTCACCTCCACCCCCACCACTCTACTACATGTAGGCACCCTCCCCCCCTCCCCCCCACCACTCTACTACATGTTGCCACCCTCACCACCCCCCCCACCACTCTACTCCATGTTTGCACCCTAACCACCACCACCACCACCCCCACCACTCTACTACATGTTGGCACCCTCACCACCACCCCCACCACTCTACTACATGTTGGCACCCTCACCACCACCCCCACCACCCTACTACATGTTGGCACCCCCACCACCACCCCCACCACTCTACTACATGTTGGCACCCTCACCACCACTCTACTACATGTTGGCACCCTCACCACCACTCTACTACATGTTGGCACCCCCACCACCACCCCCACAACTCTACTACATGTTGGCACCCTCACCCCCCCCCCCCCCCCACCACTCTACTACATGTTGGCACCCTCACCACCACCCCCACCACTCTACTACATGTTGGCACCCTCCCCACCACCCCCACCACTCTACTACATGTTGGCACCCTCACCACCACCCCCACCACTCTACTACATGTTGGCACCCCCACCACCACCCCCACCACTCTACTACATGTTGGCATCCCCACCACCACCCCCACAACTCTACTACATTTTGGCACCCCCACCACTCTACTACATGTTGGCACCCCACCACTCTGCTACATGTTGGCACCCTCACCCCCCCACCATTCTACTACATGTTGGCACCCTCACCACCACTCTACTACATGTTGGCACCCCCACCACCACCCCCACAACTCTACTACATGTTGGCACCCTCACCCCCACCCCCACCACTCTACTACATGTTGGCACCCTCACCCCCACCACTCTACTACATGTTGGCACCCTCACCACCACCCCCACAACTCTACTACATGTTGGCACCCTCACCCCCACCCCCACCACTCTACTACATGTTGGCACCCTCACCACCACTACCACCACCACCACCACCCACATTATCACGGGCACTACCACCACTATCACAGGCACCACCAGCACACTGCTGCTGCACCACCACCACCACCACCACCACCACCACCCACATTATCACGGGCACTACCACCACTATCACAGGCACCACCAGCACACTGCTGCTGCACCACCACCACCACCACTATCACCACCACTACACCCAGCACCATCATTCTCTCACAGTAGACCACCATTAACCTTCCACACATTATTGTACTGTTTTTGCATTAGTCATAAATATGAATGTAACCAGACGACGACGACGCTGTTGTAACCAGACGACGACGACGCTGTTGTAACCAGACGACGACGACGCTGTTGTAACCAGACGACGACGAAGCTGTTGTAACCAGACGACGACGACGCTGTTGTTTCAGTGGAATAATGGCTCTTTGAGCAGTATCGCTTAATAGTGGTTGTCCCCTCCCAGGATGGGGGGCGCTGCTCAATAAACTCGCCATTAGGGTGAAATCAAAATCAACCTTCACACTCACACCAATACCAACAAATATTCAATACGGTCTATTTTTTGGTCTACTTATTAATTTACTTATATATTTTTAGTTGCCTAGCTAGACCTCCATCAAACTTACAAAACACCCCCTAGACGCCCTTTCGAGATAAATTTGTACATTTTTGGGTTGAAAATTGTCCCGGCAGAAGGCCGATTCCTCCTAAAATTACAGGCTCGCTATCGCTCGCCAGGAAAAAAATAGACACCTAAATGGCACGAAAGGTCCTAATATTGACAAAGAAGTGGGGTGAAAGGTCTTTAAACGGCCAAACTAATGAGACGAACGTTTTATAATGTCAAAACTAAAGGGGCTAAACATGAGGGAGAAGTGAGTCCAGAAAAAGCCACTACCTCCCCCTTTAAACCATTAGGACAGAGAGCGTTGCAAGATAAGACCTCAAGATGTTGCTAATAGTGACAGTACCCTCCCTACAGTAGGTAAATTGCCATGGCCACATCCATAATATATAGCTGAACTTAAGGGGAGATGGGTCGTTTTTTGGTCCCCTTTCTCCCTCGTGTTAAGTCTCACTTCTTCGGCCCAATAGTTTGGCGATTTTAACACCTTTCGTCCCATTTCGTTGTAAATGTTAAGACTTTTCGTGCCATTTAGGTGTGGATTTGTTCCTGGCGAGCGATAGCGAGCCTGAAATTTGAAGTAGAATCGGCCTTCGGCTGACACATTTTTCTTCCGAAAAATGTACAAATTTATCTTGAAGGGGGTTTAGGGGATGTTTTTCTAAGCTTGATGGAGGTCTAGCGAGGACACTAAACAATAAAGGAATAAATGAATTAATAGACCATCTCCCCATCTCCCCTTAAGCCGGTATCACACGAGAGCTTTTATAGTCAACATTCGACGATCAATACATTTCTGTCAACATTTCTGAAATATTTTGCACTGGAATCGGGAAGTAGACTAATGATAGATGAATTTAGGTAACCGAAATATATTAAATGTTAACCTCATAAGCTGCCAGACCAGTGTTAAGGATAAATGTTGAGGGAACAATCGCTCGTCTGATGCCAGCTTTACTTAGCACTAATATGATGCAGATACATTGTAACAGGCAACCGGTGCAATTCGGGTTGAAGGGGAGATGGGTCGTTTTTCTGGTATCCTTTCTCCTTCGTGTTAAGCCCAATTTGTTTTGAGATTATAGGACGTTCGGCCCATTAGCTTGGCGATTTTACCAACTTTCGCCCCATTTCGTTGTCAATTTTAAGACCTTTCGTGATAGAGAGCCAAATTCAAGGTATGTTAGAGTCAAAATGTCTGGACACAAGGATCTTGAAGCAGTTTAAGTCATAGGATGAGGGAAAGCCAGATTATCCTTGTAACTTCCCTTTCTAGACTCACTAAATGTGTCTAACAGAATACAAGGACAAAACGCAGCACGGTATACTGAAACAATTAACACTAGTTGGTGCAACGTCATGGGGTTACTATGGTATTTTGTTATATCATTATTAAGGGAGCCCACCTTGCTTTTTTTTCTCTTTCTTTCCCTCTCTCTTTGACTTGTATCCATTCGGCCCCATTCAGCCTACTGTTTTAAGACGTTTATTCCCATCTAGGTGTCAATATTTTCCTGGCGAGCGGTAGCGAGCCAGCATATATACAGTATATATATTTGTTTTGACAGCAAGCTAAATTTGTACATTTTTCGATAGAAAAATGTCTCCGGCGAAGCCGGATTTCTCCATACAATGCTGGATCGCTATCGCTCGCCAGGAATAAATCGACACCTGGATGGAGATAAACGTCTTAAAACAGTTGGCTGAATGGGGCCTAATGGATACAAGCCAGGGTAAGAAAGAAAAGGAGAGAACAATAAAAAAAAAAGCCGGTGACCCCCCTTACAGGTTTGGATTGCTGGGAGAGAGAGAGAGAGAGAGAGAGAGAGAGAGAGAGAGAGAGAGAGAGACGATATAAAACACACGGTAAAAATACTAAGGGAGGAAGAAAGTGTGATTGATAGACCCGTGTGACTTCTGAGGCAGCCAACACACACACAGACAGACACACACCCACCCACACACACCCACCCACCCACACACACACACACACACACACACACACACACCCACCCACACACACACACCCACCCACCCACCCACACACACCCTGATCACGTCTCATACTCGTGTCACCGTACCACCAGGTTGTGCTATATACCGGTACTGTATATATGGCACATCTTATACCGGTACTGTATATATGGCACATCTTATCTCATTGACACACACACACACACACACAGACACACACACCCACAGACACACACACACACACCCACCCACACACCCTGATCACGTCTCATACTCGTGTCACCGTACCACCAGGTTGTGCTATATACCGGTACTGTATATATGGCACATCTTATACCGGTACTGTATATATGGCACATCTTATCTCATTGACACACACACACACACACACAGACACACACACACACACCCACCCACACACACCCTGATCACGTCTCATACTCGTGTCACCGTACCACCAGGTTGTGCTATATACCGGTACTGTATATATGGCACATCTTATACCGGTACTGTATATATGGCACATCTTATCTCATTGACACACACACACACACACACACAGACACACACACACACACACCCACCCACACACACCCTGATCACGTCTCATACTCGTGTCACCGTACCACCAGGTTGTGCTATATACCGGTACTGTATATATGGCACATCTTATACCGGTACTGTATATATGGCACATCTTATACCGGTACTGTATATATGGCACATCTTATCTCATTGACTTAATACTCTAGAGCCGCGGCGGCAGAGTGGATAACACGCTCACGTGTGAATCTGCTTGACCTGGGTTCGATCCCAGCCATGGGTGTGGTAGCACGTCCTAGGTTGTTTCTCATGGTCGCACCCAGTAGAGGGACACATCGGCGACGTATACAGACTAATAACACACATAACAAAGCCACTCCAACAACTTCCTCTCTCTCTCTCTCTCTCTCTCCAACGGGGTGTTATATATATATATATATAGGCTATATAATTATATATCGTCCAACTGTTATTAGGTTTGTTACTTATATTGGTGATATCAACAACATAGATCACGGCCTGTACTCGTGCTTGTCTTGAGAGGGGAGGGGAGGGGACGGGGGGGGGACACGGATCAGACTAGGTATATTATGTCAGTCAGTGATAGAGAGAGATGGGAGTAGTGTGTGTGTGTGTGTGTGTGTGTGTGTGTGTGTGTGTGTGTGTGTGTGTGTGTGTGTGACTATAACTGTACCCATGGGGTGTGAGGAGATATGGAGTATATAACTCTCAGCAGTGGTGGAAATAGTGTGTACTACTGATATACTGTGTGTGTGTGTGCAACTCAGATACTGTGTGTGTGTGTTCTGCTGATAAACTGTGTGTGTGTGTGTGTGTGTGTGTGTGTGTGTGTGTGTGTGTGTGTGTGAGAGAGAGAGAGAGAGAGAGAGAAAGTGTGTGTGTGTGTGTGTGAGAGAGAGTGTGTGTGTGTGTGTGCAGTTCACGTGATACTATATGTATTTAACACCAGAGAGAGAGAGAGAGAGAGAGTTACAGAGTTACACAGATGCTCAGACCACACAGACCTTGCGGTCCCTACTAGGTTGTCCGGCCTTAACACTACTGGACAGGAACAGTTTATAGTAGAAGAATAGGACAGCGAAGTACAAAGCTCTCTCCCCATCCTTCACTCCCTCCGGCTAACGAGCCGCACCGGAAAATAGGATGAATTGTAACCTTATGGGTCAGGAAATGCCCATAAGGAAAGTTTTTATAGAGTATAGACAGAAATTAATCTGAAGAGGGACTCACTCTTTCATACCTACTGATTCTTTCATATTAATACAATCTCCATCACAGAGAGAGAGAGAGAGTTATGACCTGTAATAGTATCATGTGGTGCATGGGTAGAGAGCACTGGGCTAATAACCGAGAGGACCCAGGTTCAAATCCCGGCTAGGTCTAGGTGGATGGACAATTCTCTTTTTAATCAATGTTTCTGTTTACCTGGTAGTCAATAGCAACCTGGAGTTAACCCTTTCAGTACCGGCGACGTCTATTTCATTTAATTTTAGCTACTTCTAGACGATTTTGTCAAGCTTAGGAAGGATATATGTTAGCTGACAGGATGAATTGAGATAGTATGTAGCCATATAATGGGTAGGCGTCCCTCCTAAGCTGAATAAAATCGTCTAACACTTACAAGAATGTGCTGAAAAGGATGTGCGGGGTACTGAATAGGTTAATGCATATATTGAGTAATAAACTGTGGTCCAGCGACACACACACACACACACATCCAGTAGTCACTTATAATAATAATAATAATTATAATATTAAGGATACAAATGTTAATAGTAATAGTGATAATATTAATAATAATGATACTAAAGATACGAATAATAATAATAATAATAATAATAATAATAATAATAATAATAATAATAATAATAATAATATTTTGTTGTATATATGGTAAACATAAACACCTTCATCAACAGCTTGTGGCTTTCCCCATTTACCCTTTTCAAACAGCCATATTTTTCTTATTTTATTTTATTTATATACTCATATATTTGGCATTTTTTTTGTAAATAGTTGAATGAGCCCTTAATCCCTCCATTATATCTCTTTCAAGAACTTAACGGGAGGCAGACCGTTTTTCTGGACCCCCTTCTCCCTAATGTTTAGCCCCACTAGTTTTTAACACATTTCGCCACATTTCGTTGTCAATTTTAAGACCTTTCGTGCCATTTAGGTGTCGATTAATTCCTGGCGAGCGATAGCGACCCTGCAATTTTAAGAAGAACCGGCCTTCGGCCGGGAAATTTTTCTACCGAAAAATGTAAAAATTTATCTTGAAGGTGGGTCTAGGGAGTGTTTCTCTAAGCTTGATGGAGGTCTAGGGAGTAAACTAAAACAATATATGAATAAATGACTTAATAGATCAAACAAACGGCCCGTCTGTCCTTAATGTATGTTGTTCTCTGTTGTGGCAACTATTTTAACACTGTCAGAATAATCCATCCCACACCTGTCCTCGTTCATCTAAGGGGCTCACCTGCTTTGGTTTATCTGTCTCTCATTTTCTCTCTTTCTCTGACTTGTATCCATTTGGCCCCATTCAGCCAACTGTTTTAAGACGTTTATCCCCATCCAGGTGTTCTTCCTGGCGAGCGATAGCGAGCCAGCATTGTATGGAGAAATCCGGCTTCGCCGGAGAATTTTTTTTATCGAAAAATGTACAGATTTAGCTTGATGAAAAACAAATATACATATATGCTGGCTCGATACCGCTCGCCAGGAAAATATTGATACCTTGATGGGGGTAAACGTCTTACAAAAGTTGGCTGAATGTATACCGTACACGCCAAAGAGAGAGGGAGAGAAAGAGAGAAAAAAAGGCGAGGTGGGCTCCCTTAACCTTGTTTTCATAAAAGTTACACAATATAACCCGTTGCCAGTTTTGGGCCATAATGAAGTTGGAGCTGTAGACATCAATATTTCCAACATACACCAGCTAAAATATAGCTGTAATGCATAAATATAGCTGTAATGCATAAATATAGCTGTAATGCATAAATATAGCTGTAATGCATAAATATAGCTGTAATGCATAAATATAGCTGTAATGCATAAATGAATACCTAAAATACTGTTCACAAAACTTATTATTCGTAAAAAAATCGCATAATATTTGTATCCCCCCCCCCCCCCCCCCACCCACACCTGTTACCGTCTTGTCTCCTTGTACCACACTTCTCTTCCCTCACTGTGTCACATCTATTAAGGGAGCCCACCTCGCTTCTTTTTTTTAGCTTTCTCTCCCTCTCTTTGGCTTGTATACATTCGGCCCCATTCAGCCTACTGTTTTAAGACGTTTACCCCCATCCAGGTGTCAATATTTTCCTGGCGAGCGGTAGCGAGCCAGCATATATATATTTTTGTTATGACAGCAAGCTAAATTTGTACATTTTTCGATAGAAAAATGTCTCCGGCGAAGCCGGATTTCTCCATACAATGCTGGCTCGCTATCGCTCGCCAGGAAGAAATCGACACCTGGATGGGGATAAACGTCTTAAAACAGTTGGCTGAATGGGGCCGAATGGATACAAGCCAGAGAAAGAGAGAACAGGAGAGAAAGATAAAAAAAAGGCCGGTGACCATTTTCAATTATAAAGATAAGACCTAGACATGTTGACTGGTAACCTGTGATCAGCGTGTAAGACCTACACATGTTGACTGGTAACCTGTGATCAGCGTGTAAGACCTACACATGTTAACTGGTAACCCGTGATCAGCGTGTAAGACCTACACATGTTGACTGGTAACCTGTGATCAGCGTGTAAGACCTACACATGTTGACTGGTAACCCGTGATCAGCGTGTAAGACCTAAACATGTTGACTGGTAACCTGTGATCAGCGTGTAAGACCTACACATGTTGACTGGTAACCTGTGATCAGCGTGTAAGACCTAAACATGTTGACTGGTAACCTGT
>CM064497.1:46426202-46483702 GCA_032716605.1 Paralithodes platypus | reverse complement strand
ATGTTATGTTTGGAAGTCAAATAGTATGCATGTATTGCCAGTGTAGTTTCTTTTAAGGGAGCCCACTTCGCTTTATTACTCTTTCTCTCCCTCTCTCTTTGGCGGGTATCCATTCGGACCCATTCAGTCTAATGTTTTAAGACGTTTATCCCCATTCAGGTGTTAATATTTTCCTGGCGAGCGGTAGCGAGCCAGCATATATATATGTTTTTGTTTTGACAGCAGCAAGCTAAATTTGTACATTTTTCGATAGAAAAATGTCTCCGGCGAAGCCGGAATTCTCCATACAATGCTGGTTCGCTATCGCTCGCCAGGAAGAAATCGACACGTGGATGGGGATAACCGTCTTAAAACAGTTGGCTGAATGGGGCCGAATTGATACAAGCCAGGGAAAGAGAGAAAAGGAGAGAAAGATAAAAAAAAAAAGCCCGGTGACCCCCCTTAATGACCATACCATCTACGTTTACATAATTATGAACACACACTTCGTAAAGCGTTAATGTGAGTTCCCACCCGAGAGACGCTATGAATCAAGGCTATTATTATTATTATTATTATGGCCGAGTCCAAGACCTTCACCTACTGTATATTATAAGCTGGTAATAATGATAAAGGATTGGGATGGGGGGGGGGGGGGGCCTCTCTCTCTCATAGTGTTTAGGGGACAGTGGTTAGTTTTTAGGGTCTATTTATTTTTATACGTCCAATATTTTTTAGTTTCCCGCTAGACCTTAATCAAGCTTATAGCTACACTCAACATAAATTTGTACAGTTTTCGATAGGAAAATGTTCCGGCCGAAGGCTAATTTACCTTAAAATTATAGGCTGGTTATCGCTCGCCAGGAAAAAAAAACGACACCTAAATGGCACGAAAGGTCTTGATATTGATATAGTAATGGGACGAATGGTTCTTAGATTAACAAACTAATGGGGCGAACGTCTTAAAATCTGAAAACTAATGGGGCTAAACATGAGGAAGAAGGGGGACCCTTAAATAGCTCTCTTCCTAATTTATGTTATTGGTGTTTATGTGTTATCATGGAGTTCATACAGTTTATGTTATTGGTGTTTATGTGTTTATCTCTCTCTCTCTCTCTCTCTCTCTCTCTCTCTCTCTCTCTCTGTATATATATATATATAAGTAAATAAATACAGCCTATACGTTCTCCTCTTCCAGTAATATATTCTTCGTTGAATTTAAAAACACAACTCCCTCCCCCTCCCCCTCCCCCTCCCTCTCACTCCCCAATACCATCCTCATGGACCAAATGCTTAATAAGCTTAACTGAATTTTATATTAAATGTATTCATGTGAAGTTGGAACTCAGAAATATTTGGTGGTTAGCGGTGTGTGTGTGTGTGTGTGTGTGTGTGTGTGTGTGTGTGTGTGTGTGTGTGTGTGTGTGTGTGTGTGTGTGTGTGTGTGTGTGTGTGTGTGTGTGTGTGTGTGTGTGTGTGTGTGTGTGTGTGTGTGTGTGTGTGTGTGTGTGTGTGTGTGTGTGTGTGTGTGTGTGTGTAAGAGTGTGTGTATGTGTGAGAGTGTGTGTGTGTGTGTGTGTTAAATAGATCGATATATAGATTGGCAGGTAGATAGATAGACAGTTAGATTTACATAGATTCACATATATACAGTACACTGGTAACACAGATCTTACGATTCCTGCGAGGTGGCCAGGACTTAATCCTAGTAGAGATAACAACCCTAAGAATAAGATAAAGTGGAAGGAAAGGATAGCAAAGATCAAGGCTCTCTCCTAACTCTCAGCTCCCTCCGGCAATTTGCAGTAGATGAAAACAGTTAAAAGTGAATAACCTAGCAGGGCTTGGAAATTGCTTGAAGGTATTCATAGAATAGGTAGACATGAAAGGGAAAGGCTATACAAATGTACAATACCTGCACCATATTTTCCTGCTCTCTTCAACTGAAAATAGTGTTAATTTCTGTCAGGTTCTCTTGAGAGAGAGAGAGAGAGAGAGAGAGAGAGAGAGAGAGAGAGAGAGAGAGAGAGAGAGAGAGAGAGAGAGATAGAGAGAGAGAGAGAGAGAGAGAGAGAGAGAGAAAGAGAGAAAGAGAGCGCGAGAGAGAGAGAACATACGTACTTAAAAAGTGATTGACTATACCCTGTTCCAAATAAGTAGACCAGAAATCGTGAACCCTAACCTTTATAACTCGAAAAGGGCTGGAGCAAATGGCCTGTAAATTGCCACACCAATTCCCTGGCTGACCCTTCCCAAATGGTATACAGTATAATTATGATAGCTCGGTTACTCCAATAGTTTGTGGGTTATAGAGCTTAATGTTCAAGAGTTTTAGCCTACTGATTTGGAAGAGGATGTAGTACCCAAGGTCCATGCAGGTGTCCATATTCCCCCGACCTAAAGTAAACGTGTATAAATACAATATACACTATACAGTATATACGAGACAGTAGCTATCTGCATATCAAGGCCAGGTAGCATCATTTGGCTTGGTGGGTAGGGATGTGCGCCCCCTCCCCCACCCCCTGTTCTCTTCTCCTGACTTGTCTATATTAAAACTTGTATTGTAAATTGGTTCATTCACCTGTCGGTTAGGTATTTTATTGTTGAATTCTCACCAGTAAATTTCTACTAACAATGCCCGGGAGATAGATGACATTACCTGACAAAAGGGTATTACGGGTTTAAGTTAGATTCCTGGCTTTCTCTCTCTCATTCTCACACTCACTCTCACTCACACACACACACTCTATCTCTCTCACTTTGTCTCGCTCACTCTCACTCACACTCTCTCTCCCTGTATCACTCACTCTCTCACTCACTCACTCACTCTCTCTCTCTCAGTGATAGTACTCCACCTATGCCCACCCCACCCACCCATTCTTCTCTATGTGCCCTCTTAAACGTCCTCGTTCTCGTCTCGCCCTGCTATTTTATCTCGCCGGGATCTACAGTAGGTTTGGCTGGGAGGTGAGTCACTTCTTTTTCGCGCTAATCAGAATTCACATCTTTATCTATCTCTGTCACCCGCTCTCTTTAACTTGGCCTATTCTCCTAGTTGATGTTGCCTTTCTCTCTCCTCTCTCTCTATGTCTCTCTCTCTCTCTCTCTCAATACAGCTCATTCCGTATTTCTCTCCTTACCTTATCTTCACATCTTAATTTGGTTATATCTTATTATTACCCACCACTTTCTCGTGCATTTTATCTTTCATTAATTCATATCTCACATGCCTCGTTGTAATCAGTTCTTTATCAGTGTTTCTTCTCTCTCTTTTATCCCAATCTTTTTATCAGTAGTTCGTCTATCTTGTATTTGTCAATCTCTTTATATCTATCAGTAGACGATTTTATTCAGCTTAAGGTTAACTTGTGGGAGCTGAGGAGTTATTGGAGATAGTATTTACCCCTTTGATTCCTTGTTATCCTTCCTAAATTTCATAAAATTGTCTAAGGATCACCAACATAAAATGCAAGATTGCACCTTAGATCCTCAAGGAGTTAATAAGATTGAAATGCCTATGAGAAAGAATATGGAAAAATATACAGTTGCCCACATGAGTTCAGTTCCTCGTCGTTATCTTATTTGTGAAAGTACAATTAGTATGTAAGAATTGAGAGTGTGGTTTCTTTTAATTATCAGTTGACTAATCAGATGAGTTTACCACTGCATTAAGAAACTGCACTCGTAATTCAATCATGCGCAATTTATATCTATGTGTAAGATCACGGAGAGGAACAAAGTTTATGTGGACAACTGTACGTGATGTTTGTATTGCTTTTGCCATTTGATCACTTCCAAACACATAATATGAAGGAGAATAAATCACAAATACGTGTGATCAAATTATGTAGTAAAACTCACAGGAAAAATTAAACTTTGGAACACCAAGCTTTCGTCTATTCTCTCAAGACATCTTCAGGGTAATAATTACCCGGGACACTCTCTCGGGACATAAATTACAGGCTCGCTATCGCTCGCCAGGAAAAAATCGACACCTAAATGGCACGAATGGTCTTAAAATTGACAGAAATGGGGCGAGGGTTCTTAAAATCGCCAAACTAATGGGGCGAACGT
Organism: Paralithodes platypus; assembly: GCA_032716605.1. Taxonomy (NCBI): domain Eukaryota; kingdom Metazoa; phylum Arthropoda; class Malacostraca; order Decapoda; family Lithodidae; genus Paralithodes; species Paralithodes platypus. The sequence continues at coordinate 46,479,646 of CM064497.1, read as the reverse complement.
CTTAAAATAAAAAAAAAACAATGGGGCTAAACATGAGGGAGAAAGGCGTCAAGAAAATAAATCCTGCAGGTGGAAATCTCCCCTTAAATGTACCGTCAAGTGGAAAAAAAGAGAGTATAGCAATATATATGCTCAATCTAATTTGTAGAATATATTGACCATTTCGTGGATTATTAGTGTAGTTTCTGATATTGATAACCAGATTGAATTAAAAATCAGAACGCAATCTGACTATTTCAGGATACAATAAGGAATTTTGCACATCCCCTTGCTCTTTGAATAATGTATGATATGCAAATTACCTCCAGCCCCCCCCCCCCCCCTCCGCGTGAGATAGCTTAAATATTTTGTGGCCGTATTGTTAGAACTATTTCACGAAAATAATTCCACACGCTAAATACTTATTCTTTGCAAATTTTCCCCACTTCCCTAGACACCCTATGGTAACAGAAATCGGCCAACCTCCGCCATATTGGTGTCACTGACAGCCTCTACCACCCCCCCCCTCTCTCTCTCTCTCTCTCTCGCTATATGTCTCTCTCTCTCTCGCTCTCGCTATGTCTCTCTCTCTCTCTCTCTCCTGCTCTTGCTATCGCTCTCTCGCTCTCGCTCTCGCTCTCTCTCTCTCTCTCTCTCTCTCTCTCAATGTTCATACCCATACTAAACATTCGGCAATACTGGTGCAACACATATATTTTAGTTGTTTTTTGTTAGCTTTTATTTGGTTCCATGCTACAGTACCTTTTATTTGGTTCCATGCTACAGTACCTTTTATTTGGTTCCATGCTACAGTACCCTTTATTTGGTTCCATGCTACAGTACCTTTTACCTTTAAATATTGAATAGCTATACAGCAAAATTGATGGCATTATTGTGGTATCAAAAATATTAATAATTTGTGTGGTTTTATTTCTCATGCTGACGAATAACTCATATTATTTCATTACACAATAATAGGATATCATGATGATTTCAATGACATATTTATCACAATGATATGTTTTAAGCATATCGTTTTTTGCTTTGCTCCATCGCACAAACATGCTATATATTTGTTGTGTTGTCATTCTAACTCATAAACCGTTGTTTTCCACATACATTTGTAATCTAGTAGTCTGAAGTTCTGTGTTATGGTAAGCGAGAGAATGACTTAGAGAGTGTACGAGAGTGAAGTGGAAGGACAGGGAGGGAGAGGCAGACCGAGAGTGAGGTGGAAGGATGGAGTTGAGAGCTATATGCGTGAAAGAGGTGTTGGATGGGAGGAGGGGCGTCGGCTGACGGGGGACAGAGGTGCATGTTGGCGATTAATTTGTGGCCACTCCTTTGGGGATCATGACGTCTGGCAATAGATAGATAAATAGATGTTCTAAGTCTATACAGTTCATGAAGGATAATTATTACCTCTTTGTGACTCATTCATCCCAATATTGGGAATGCGATTATGAGTGGGAGGGGTGGGGGGGGGGGGAGGTGAGGAGCACGTGGTAATATGCTTCCCATGTTTTGTCAAAGGGTGTAAGTTCCTGTGTGAGAGAGGTTCCTGTCTTGTGGGGTCTGTTGTTGTTGTTGTTGTTTGTGTCAAAATGTGTAAAATCCTACGTTGTTAGTGGTTCCGGGGTTGGGAGTTGTGGTGTTGAGTGTATACAGGGTGTCCCAGGAGGAAAGGTCATAACTTTGGGAAATGATAAAACAAAATATTCTAAGCCTAAAATGTTCTATAAGACATATTCCAAAAGTCAATCAGTACTGAGATATTGAATGTTGAAAATGGTATTTTCTTCAGTATTTCCCTATAAGGCTGGCCTAGCTAGTGCCTCCATCTAACTGCAATTATTATACCATGATCTTAAAAAGATAATATAATTCTGTAAATTATAAAATGTTTACAGACATATCAGCTCACTTTGGACCAGTTGGAAACTATGTGACGTGAAAGAGTCCATTACAGTGATGCGGGGGAGGACATTACATAAAACCTTCAATATCTTATTACGGTTGAGATTTGGACTTTTTGTCATAGAACATTTTATGCTTAGAATACCTTGTTTCATCATTTCCCAAAGTTATGACCTTTCCTACTGGGACACCCTGTATGTATGTATATATATATATATATATATATATATATATATATATATATATATATATATATATATGTGTGTGTGTGTGTGTCAAAATATGTGAATTTATATGTTCTAAGTTCCGAAGTTCCGGTCTTGTGAGGTTGTGTGTGTGTGTGCGTGTGTGTGTGTATATGTGTGTGTGTGTCAAAATGTGTGAATTTATGTTCTAAGTTCCGAAGTTCCGGTCTTGTGAGGTTGTGTGTGTGTGTGTGTGTGTATGTATGTATGTGTGTGTGTATGTGTCAAAATGTGTGAATTTATGTGTTCTAAGTTCCGAAGTTCCGGTCTTGTGAGGTTGTGTGTGGCAGGGGTCCAGCCGGTGACTCGTGCCACTCGTGATCACCCTCATTCACACCACTAGCAAGGTATTTCCCTCGTTTTAAGTTTTTGTTGTTTTACCTGATTTTAAACTTTCACCCACATCTACAATGATTCTCTACAAAGATTAAAGCACACACACACACACACACACACACACACACAGACACTTTCCCTATGGCTACCTCAATTAGCGTTTTGCCTTTTTACGTGTGTCTTCTATGTGTGTCTTCTATGTGTGTCTCTTTGATCATTATTTTTAATATGTCTACTTGTAAGAACACCATTTATTTTTCTTATGTTACTTATTTCCGTGTTTGTGTTATATTCCTATAGGTAGAAGAAATGCAAATCTTTTGACGTGCAAGGAGCTTTGCGAGGGGGTTATAGTCTACAATCTGATCTTAAATGTAAAAACTTGACAAATAAGACAGCCCAGAATAGGACTGCCTGTAACACCAGCCTTAGAACATGGAAGTGAATCCGTACCTCTTATGGTTCACTTAGTTTTTAAAGTGTATGCATGTACACTTTCTTGCACAACTGCCCTTTCTCTCTGAAATTTAATTTATGAAAGTAAAACTAGTGTTATTGACTACTACTTTGAGAGTTCCTTGCTATGTAGTAGTTACTTTACCTTATGCAATTGTTAAGGGAACCCACCTCGCTTGTTTTCTTCTTTTCTCCCTCTCTCTTTGGCTTGTATTCATTCGGTCCCATTCAGCCTACTGTTTTAAGACGTTTACCCCCATCCAGGTGTCAATATTTTCCTGGCGAGCGGTAGCGAGCCAGTGTATATATATTTTTTGTTTTAACAGCAAACTAAATTTGTACATTTTTCGATAGAAAAATGTCTCCGGCGAAGCCGGATTTTTCCATACAATGCTGGCTCGCTATCACTCGCCAGGATGAAACGACACCTGGATAAGGATAAACGTCTTAAAACAGTTGGCTGAATGGGGCCGAATGGATACAAGTCAGAGACAGAGAGAAAAGGAGAGAAAGAGAAAAAAAATGGTGACCCCCCTTAAATAAGATACTGCACTCTAAATAAGATACTGCACTCTATATTCAATGGTGACCCCCCTTAAATAAGATACTGCACTCTATATTCAATGGTGACCCCCCTTAAATAAGATACTGCACTCTATATTCAATGGTGACCCCCTTAAATAAGATACTGCACTCTATATTCAATGGTGACCCCTTAAATAAGATACTGCACTCTATATTCAATGGTGACCCCCTTAAATAAGATACTGCACTCTATATTCAATGGTGACCCCCTTAAATAAGATACTGCACTCTATATTCAATGGTGACCCCCTTAAATAAGATACTGCACTCTATATTCAATGGTGACCCCCTTAAATAAGATACTGCACTCTATATTCAATGGTGACCCCCTTAAATAAGATACTGCACTCTATATTCAATGGTGACCCCCTTAAATAAGATACTGCACTCTACTGTATATTCAATGGTGACCCCCTTAAATAAGATACTGCACTCTACTGTATATTCAATGGTGACCCCCTTTAATAAGATACTGCACTCTAAATTCAATGGTGACCCCCTTAAATAAGATACTGCACTCTATATTCAATGGTGACCCCCCTTAAATAAGATACTGCACTCTATATTCAATGGTGACCCCCTTAAATAAGATACTGCACTCTATATTCAATGGTGACCCCCTTAAATAAGATACTGCACTCTATATTCAATGGTGACCCCCTTAAATAAGATACTGCACTCTATATTCAATGGTGACCCCCTTAAATAAGATACTGCACTCTATATTCAATGGTGACCCCCTTAAATAAGATACTGCACTCTACTGTATATTCAATGGTGACCCCCTTAAATAAGATACTGCACTCTATATTCAATGGTGACCCCCTTAAATAAGATACTGCACTCTATATTCAATGGTGACCCCCTTAAATAAGATACTGCACTCTATATTCAATTATACTATTTTTACTTTCACAAATAACATTTCAGAGAGACACGGAACTTGTGCAGGGAACTATATGTGCATGGTGATCTGTGGTGCAATGGTTTGGGTCACAACAGAAATGTCCAGAGTTCGATTCCCGGGCAATACGGATGGATATGCACTGTCCACATACCCTACACTTCTGTCAAGCTAACAGTAAATAGGAACCTGGAACACGTGAACATTTATGATGTTCCATTTTGGTAGGAACACTGTGGTAGCCTGAGTAATATACAATGCCCCTGTGTAACAAGCTGGGTAACTCGCCCAACGCTCTTCCCAAACATTAATCTGTGTTATATCTTTGCCTCTTTGATTTATATAGTGTTATTTACAACTTAACCCTTTGAAGATTATGAAGCATTTGAACAATTTCTTCTGGCTATCATTAGACGACTTTGTGCAGCTTAGGAAGGATCTGTGGGAATGATAAGAGTGAGGGCTATCTCAACTGACTCTCTGACTTCCATAATTATACCCTTCCTAATCTGAATATAATCGTCTAATAATGACCAGAAATTAGAACACAAAATGCGTCCTCGAATTTTCTAAGGGCTAAGCATCGTCCTTATTATGTTGTACCTTTCATGGCCCCTTTACAATTACTATAGTTATTATGTTGTACCTTTCATGGCCCCTTTACAATTACTATAGTTATTATGTTGTACCTTTCATGGCCCCTTTACAATTACTATAGTTATTATGTTGTACCTTTCATGGCCCCTTTACAATTACTATAGTTATTATGTTGTACCTTTCATGGCCCCTTTACAATTACTATAGTTATTGTATTGATCTCGCTTTGATTTTCTTATTGTGTATTTTTGGTTGATGCCTTACACATATTCTCTCTCTCTCTCACTCTCTCTCTCTCACACTCACACACTCTCTCTCTCTCACTAATGACTGTTTCCCTTACCAGTCAGTGGACATGTCACCATTATCTTTAATAATCTCGGTCCCTTGACTAACTGCCCAACTTGTCTCCAAATATTATCACGTCATTTGTTTTAATTCCACCTAGGTTACTTCTAATGTTTCTTATGTACAGATACTATTATGCTATTTTAAGGCTAACATAAAGATGGGGGAACGGGACGCATAGATCTATCCTATTATAATATACTGTCATTAATTGATCTCATCTATTAAATATACTATATATATATTATATATATATATATATATATATATATATATATATATATATATATATATACAGTATATACATATATTATACAGTATATATACTGTAAATATTGGTTAGTTTATGAACGACCTCGCAGTGAAGTGTTAAGCGGGTAGAATAATGATTAATTAATGTTTATCAGTTTTAACACATACGGTAAATTAAGCCCAATGATTGTGTGCATATTTCTAGTTTACGTATGATCTAAAAGTTACTGTCATTATAAAAAAAAAACAAAAAAAAAAAACAGCTCTACACTATTATAACGATAGGAGGGAGAGGAAGTTTTAGGGGGATGGGTCAGTTTTTTATTGATTTTTTCATATATTTATTATTTTTCTAATTTCCTCCCTAGATCTGGAGTTCAAACTTAAAAAAAAAAAAAAAAAAAAAAAAGGATCCCCCTTAAAGATATATTTGTAAATTTTTCGGAAGAATAATGTCCCGGCCGGTTTCTCCTAAATAACAGGCTCGCTATTGCTCGCCAGGAAAAACTGGACACCTAAATGACACGAACAGTATAAATATTGACAAATAAAAGGGGTGGAGGGTCCTAAAATCGCCAAACTAATGGGCTGAACGTCTTATAATATGAAAACTAGAGAAGGTGTTCAGAAAAAACAGCCCATCTCCCATTAAAGCCATTGAAGGAGAACCCCCTCTCAAATATATTATAGAAACAACCGCAGACCAAGACAGGCAAGCAGTGTATAGTTGGAAATTACAAATACAAAGGAATACAATGGAAGTCAAGCAACAACGGACATAATGGTCCTTACTAAGCTGCTGTAAACAAATTAATAATAAAACAACAAACAAATACTGCCACAGCCATCAACTTTATGGGGGTAGGGTAACTTTGTTGGCTTATATATTTATGGATTCTTTAGTTTCCTTGCTAGACCTCCATTAAGCTTAATAAAATACCCCCAAGACCTCCCTTCTAAATAAATGTGTAAATTTTTCGGTAGAAAAATTTCCCGGCCGAAAGCCGGTTACTCTTAAAATTATAGGCTCGCTATCTCTCGCCAGGAAAAAATCGACACCTAAATGGCACGAACGGTCTTGACAACGAAATGGGGCGAAAGGTCTTAATATAACCAAACTAATGGAACGAGCGTTATCAAATCTCAAAACCAATGGTGCAAAATATTGGAAGTCATCGCCATAATACTAAACAACTCTTTAATTAAGACAGTAGGAAGAGGAAGTAAAAGCAATAATAAAAACCGTGATGGAAGAAATTCAAACCGAATGTGATCAGCTGATCAGCAGGGATGGTGGTGGTGGTGGCTGTGTGCCCATAGGTGAGGCTGCCAAACACTCTCTATATCTCTCTCTCTCTCTCTCTCTATATATATATATATATATATATATATATATATATATATATATATATTTATATATATACAGTATACTGTATATCACAAATACACGTAAGTTGCTAAAGGTTTTTATTCTCGGCTGAGACTCAAACCATTTACAGTCAGGCCAAGGTTCCATGCTTTAATCAATTACCCGACGGCGTGATCAAGAATAGTTAACCTTTTCCTAGTGATATTAAGGAGAGGGAGAAATATATATATATATATATATATATATATATATATATATATATATATATATATATATATATATATATATATATATATATATATATATATATGCAGTATATATATATACTCTATATACATACACACACACTAACACACTGTAGTGTATATAAAGTTCTGTAGTAGAACGATTTAATGAACGAAGATATAATATTTATATTCTGCACACTTTGCTTTGAGTACTGCATGCAATATCTCTCTTTTTTCACAGAATAGCTCCTGGAATGTGGTGCAAGGTCTCTGAGATACTAACTATTCCTTGTAGCTCCTCAACACACTCAAGCATAGTTACACAACCCCAGTCCCTACCAACCCCCGTACCTGACAGCCCCCCTCATTAAGTCCTCCGTTTTTAAGACACCCTTTTATTATTGATACTCCTCCCACTCACACCCTAATCACCCATGGGAGTACAAAGGTACAACTTACAAAGGAGTACAAAGGAAGTCAAGCAACAACAGGTCTACTTACCCCTCGAGGTTGCTTGACTTGAAATCACTGCTGCTCAAAGTGTTCCACAGTGGTTTAGAATGGGTAAGGGACAATTGGAAAGGGAAGTACTGCCCTAGGACTAATGTCCCTGGCAGGGTTAGATGTTAGTAGGGGACAATTTGGGTTAATAACATAACACAGCTATAAGTGATCCTTCACGTATCTGGGGAAAAGTGAGTCACATTTTGTTTATTTATTTATACACGTCGTGATCCTCATGTATCTCTCTCTGTCTGTCTGTCTGTCTGCCTGCCTGCCTGTCGGTCTGTCTACCAATTTGTCTGTCTCTGTTTCTCTCTCACACTCTCATACACATAGACACACTCTCTGTCTCTCTCTCTGTCTCATTAAGCCCTTACTAGATTGACACTTCTGACACTGACACCTTAATGACCCATAGTTTCTCATTGACAACACCATTGACACTTTTACTTCTGACACCTACACACACACTCACACTTTTATATTTTATCTCTCACTATCACCCCCCCCCCCCCCTCTCTCTCTCTCTCTTTCACACACACACACACACACACACACACACACACACACACTATCAGACTTCTCCTTGTACTTGTTAACCCCTTATGTACCGCGACATCTTTGTAATTATATTGTAGCTATATTTGGATGATTATGTGCTGGTTATGAAGGATCTGCGGTAGTATAAAGGGTTAATTGAGATAGTTCAAAGCCTGTTAATAGCTGGAGGCCTTTTTTTAACAGAATATAATCGTTAAATAGTAGCTAGAAGAAAATATTAGTAGTGATGGATAATGCACCTCTGTAATACAATAGTAGTGATGGATAATGCACCTCTGTAATACAATATTTCCTTTAGGCTTTGTACTGTATACCTTCCCATCATGTTCTTGGCCGCGGGTGGTGTCAAAGGCTTGGCTGCCTTCTGGGTTGGTCATTTGGGTAGTTGTCTGGGGCTGTGTTCAATGCTTTGATGTTAAGGGGACGCAGACCGTTTTTCTGGACCCCCTTCTCCCTAATGTTTAGCCCCACTAGTTTTGAGATTATAAGACGTTCGGCCCATTTTGTTGTCAATTTTAAGATCTTTCGTACCATTTAGGTGTCGATTATTTCCTGGCGAGCGATAGCGAGCTTGCAATTTTAAGAGGAATCGACCTTCGGCCGGGACATTTTTCTACCGAAAAATGTACAAATTTATCTTGAAGGGGGGTCTAGGGGGTGTTTTTCTAAGCTTGATGGAGGTCTAGGGAGGAAACTAAAACTATATATGAATACATGAATTAATAGACCAAACAAACGGCCCGCCTCCCCTTAAATTGGCTAGGATTTTGTTTATGTTTCACTAGTGTTACTTATTTTAACAACAACAACAAGACTAATAATCATCATCATTATCATTATTATCATCATATTATTTAATGTTCTACCCATTGTGCATCAAAGCAGTAATAAAAGCATTATACAATCGTCAAAAGAATAGTGTGTGTGTGTGTGTGTGTGTGTGTGTGTGTGTGTGTGTGTGTGTGTGTGTGTGTGTGTGTGTGTTTTCAGCGACAAGTTCACACCCTGCACACGCCACATAATTATATCAAGTGGTTTAATGAGACAAATAGTAATCTCGTATATCGTGCAGAATTATCACACTTCGGCCCAATGTTTGAAATATATTATCCTGGCCTTGTCTTTTACACAAATATATTTACTGTATATGCCTGTGTTAACATAAGAACATAAGAAAATGGGAGTCTGCAAAAAGCCGATCGGCCCATACAAGGCAGATCCCTGTCACACCCAACCCCAATTACAAGGCCCAATTATAGACCCATCTCACTAATACCTTGAGTACTGACCCCACCAAAACGGTCAGAGATTAACACAAGATTACGGGGGGTCTGCTGAGCGCCGATTGGCCCACACCTGATAGATCCCCCTCACACCCAACCCATCTCGTCCATATGCCTATCTAATTTTATCTTAAAGCTCCCTATCGTTCTTGATCCCACTATATCACTTGGTAGCCTATTCCACCCATCTACAACTCTGTTACCAAACCAATATTTGCCTATATCTTTTCTGAAACGAAATTTATCTAATTTGAAACCATTTGTACGAGTTATTTCGCTATCACTGAGCTTTAGTACATTTTTCATGTCCCCTTTATTAATTCCACTAACCCACTTGAATACCTCTATCATGTCACCTCTAACTCTGCGTCTCTCTAACGAATGTAAGCCTAATTTCTTCAACCTTTCTTCATACGGAAGATTTCTATTATGGATCATTTTTGTCATTCTACGTTGTACTCTCTCCAATGAATCTGTCCATTCTGTAATAAGGACACCAAAATTGAACAACATAATCCATATGGGGTCTCACTAATGACAAGTAAAGTTTTAAGATAACATCAGCAGTTCTGTTACTCACACTCCTAGATATGAACCCGAGAATCCTGTTTGCCTTGTTACGAACGCTTATATATTGTTTTCTAGGCTTCAAATCATTGCTAACAAACACACCTAGATCTTTCTCACAGTCTGAGTTTTCTAATTCCATATTAGCTAGTTTATATTTAAAATTTGTATGCATCTTCCCTATCTTTAATACCTTGCATTTGTCAATGTTAAACTTCATCTGCCATTTTACTGACCATTCGTGTAAGGTATGTTGAGAGAGATAGAGAGAGAGAGAGAGAGAGAGAGAGACAGAGAGAGAGAGGGGGGGGGGGGGAGGTTTTCTGTGCGAAGCGTAAAACGAAATTATGAGTAATAGCTGTGTACGAATGGAAATGCCTGTTGTTGTTTGCCTTCCCTATTAATATAGTGAGTGTGTATGTGTGTAAATGAAGAGCAGTGGTCTTTATAACACGGTACAGTTGGTGAGTGTTCCCGCGGTGCTCATCTGCGTGTTATCATCAACCTTTGGAAGCTGTGGTTGGTGAATTGACCGCTTTCGAGATTCGGGTTATGGGTTGTTTTTCTACGCCCCCTTCTCCCTCATCTTTAGTCCCATTAGTTTTCAGAATTTAAGATGCTTGCCCCATTAGTTTGTCGATTTTAAGACCATTCGCCCCACCTATTTGTCAATATTAAGACCTTTCGTGCTATATTGGTGTAGATTTTTTTCCGGGCGAACGATAGCGAGCCTTTAATTTTGGAAGAACCGGCCTTCGGCCGGGATATTTTTCTACCGAAAAATGTACAAATTAATCTACAAGGGGAATCTAATGATTGTATTTTTAAAGTTTGATGAAAGTCTAGGGAGGAAACTAGAAAAATAATTAATACAGTACATGAAAAAATCGACCAAAACTTGAACCATCCCCCTTAAATGGGTACTGTTCCTCATGAATTACAGCACTGTTCACACTGTTAGGCAGCTAGGGTTGTTAGACATTACAGCACTGTTCACACTGTTAGGCAGCTAGGGTTGTTAGACATACCCGTTGCTCGGAATTACAGCACTGTTCACACTGTTAGGCAGCTAGGGTTGTTAGACATACCCGTTGCTCGGAATTACAGCACTGTTCACACTGTTAGGCAGCTAGGGTTGTTAGACATACCCGTTGCTCGGAAATGATTGATCGCTTACAACGCAAGGTAAACATCATTTATTGTCTCCTCACAAACGTCTATGGTCGGCCGTTCAATTAGCTTATTCTGGCTACTATTAAGCGATTTCATTAAGTTTAAAAAGGGCCTCCAGCAAATAACAGCTTCGATCTCTTTCACATAACCCGTTTTACTACCACAGATTCTTCTTAAACTGCTTAAAATAGTCTAAATATAACTAGCCTATTTGAATCAGTATCGAACGCGGACGATACAGCACAATACTGTATTATAGCCCAGATGCTTCAGAACTTGGCATTGTAGGTTCAAATATTGGAATTGGTGTAGCCTTACATATGCTCACAACTGTACACTACTGTACAGTCAGAAACCACAATTTCCGAGACACTTTAATAGGGCCCGGACATGTGGAGCGCATCGTTTCTGGACGACAGCCTACTTTAACTATCACAAGGCCGCATTCCTATGACCACACGTGTTGAACCAATAGATGCTTCACTCAGTCTGCCATGTACAATTATAACGCTGCTGCTATGCTATAATCCGAATTCATATATTTATGGATATACCGGTACACATGACAAAAATGCCTTTATTACATTCCCTTACGTATCTACAGTAAATACGGACACGAATATTACCATAGGTTTTAAGAAATTAAAAATTAAAAGAAATACTTTCAAATTGCACAGTGAATGAACAGGATTTAGGTGTGTGTGTGTGTGTGTGTGTGTAAGTGAACCGATGTGTGTTGTAATAGACATAATGCTCTACATTAGGTGACGTAATATTACATGTTATCATCTTGTTATGAAATTCAGGTGTGAAACGTCAATGAGTTATCAGTAGTGATATATGGGGGGAGGGGGGGGGGATAAGTAATACCACACACAGTTAAGCTTCGGACGCTGATAAGTTTATATATTTGTTATTAATTTAGTAAACAAAACAAAAATAACACTCTAAATGGTAAAGGCTATACAGTATACTTTAAGCATCGCATCGTGATATTACGTTAACAATGGCTATAGATACCTTTTCGATGTTAGTATTATAGTATCTGATATATTGCAATGTTTCCACGATGCAACAAGGTTAATAACATGATATAAAATGGATGAGTTATAATTATTTGAGTACCGGTATGTGTTTAATAGTAACTACTATGGATGACGTCTGATGAATATCTCTCACACACACAACGAAAGCCTGTCCATTCACGGCGGTTTGGTAGTGTTTCTTTACATTCTTAATTCTTTACTAGCTACCCGTGTTTAATATAGATACGGGAGGGAATAAACAAACAATGGTATTTTTGTCATTTTGATATCAGATTCTGTAGTGTGAATCGTATCGTAGCAGAACAACAGCACAATAATTTGACATGGCAGAGTGAGTGACGTCTCTATTGGTTCGAAACGTGTGTTCGTACGTGTACGGACTGTGATAGTTAAAGTGGACTGTCGTCCAGAAACAATACGCTCCCAATGTTCGGGCCCTATACAGGTGTTTCATAAACTGCGGTTTCTGACTGTACATTTGGTTACTTAATCAACTATTTCACTGTTGCCTAAATACTTGGACTATCACAAAATAGAAGCATCGGTAACAGAAGATGTTCGAGTTTGGTTCCAATAAGTGAGTCGAAGCTCCGAGGTAATTCATCCATGACATTCTCTCCTCAGTCGGCTGTTGTTTAGTGCGGGACCAACACTACCCTAGCCATACTGGTGCTCGTGATAAGTTTATGAATTTCGTACTGGCTATTAATACACGATTTTATCCATTAAAGAAGTAGGTTCAGGAGTTAAAAGTTTATTGTGATGTGTTTACTCCTTTGCTTGCTAGACGTTCATCTTAAGTTCCGTGTAATCGTATAATGGTCTCGCCAAAATATACTCCAGAGGATTCCACTTGTGTGTGCCTGTATACTGTATGTTGCTGTGGACACTACCTCCTCGGTGAGTACGATCTGGTATACTTCATTAGACCTATATACAGTAGATGCTCTTGGCAGGTGTAAGAGGGTAATCAGTGACCGATATAATAGGTGGCACCAAGTTGATTTTAACTTTGTGAATGTTGTTTAGCGGAAGGGAGGCGGAGGGGGTTCTACTATATGATATATATTATTATACTTTCGCGGTCTTTGCGGCGAGTGTTTGAAATAGGAAGATGGTGTGAAGAGAGTGAGAAAGTGAGAGTGAGTTTGGAACAAGATGTGAGGCGAGAGAGCCAGAGTGAGTGAGTGTCTGTGAGAGAGAGAGAGAGAGAGAGAGAGAGAGAGAGAGAGAGAGAGAGAGAGAGAGATCTACAAAGGAGCCACTGCCATGGTGGGTAATAAAGCTAAGCCACAGTATATAGCAGTAAGATATATAATAGTGGTGAGGTAGATGGTAAACCGCAGCAATGTTGTTTAAACACTCCGTTAAAGGGGGATGGACTTATATATTTCCTCTTTTATGGATCTTTTTATTATATTTTTAGTTTCCTCCATAGACATCCAACAAACTTATAAGAACACCCGCCCAGGATCCTCATTCAAGATCAAATTTTAAAATTTTCAACAGAAAAATTTCCCAGCCAAAGGCCGGTTCCTCTTAAATTACAGGCTCGGTATCGCTCGCCAAGAACAAATCGACACCTTAATGACACGAAAATTCTTAATATTGACAACAAAATGTTTCGAAAGGTCTTACAATCGCCAAACAAATCGGCCGAATGTCTTAAAATCTGAAAACTAATGGGGCTAAACATGAGGAAGAAAGGGGACCAGAAAAAACGCCCCATCTCCCCTTAAATGTGAGAAGGAATGCAGGAAAATATGAATGAAGTTACATTGTTTGGTCAATGTGTATTTTAGGTCACGCATATGTTTTTTGTTTATTATTATCCATTTTGTCATCAGTTCTTTGATTGATTAGGTTAGTGTGTTTTAAGGTGTTTTTCCGGTCAATATGTAGGAATCAGACCACAGTTTTTTTTAGGGTTTTATATTTTGTATTGTTAATTGTGTGCTATTTGTTAATTGTGTGCTATTTGTTAATTGTGTGCTATTTGTTAATTGTGTGCTATTTGTTAATTGTGTGCTATTTGTTAATTGTGTGCTATTTGTTAATTGTGTGCTATTTGTTAATTGTGTGCTATTTGTTAATTGTGTGTTATTTGTTAATTGTGTGCTATTTGTTAATTGTGTGCTATTTGTTAATTGTGTGCTATTTGTTAATTGTGTGCTATTTGTTAATTGTGAGCTATTTGTTAATTGTGTGCTATTTGTTGATTGTGTGCAATTTGTTAATTGTGTGCTATTTGTTGATTGTGTGCTATTTGTTAATTGTGTGCTATTTGTTAATTGTGTGCTATTTGTTAATTGTGTGCTATTTGTTAATTGTGTGCTATTTGTTAATTGTGTGCTATTTGTTAATTGTGTGCTATTTGTTGATTGTGTGCTATTTGTTGATTGTGTGCTATTTGTTGATTGTGTGCTATTTGTTAATTGTGTGCTATTTGTTAATTGTGTGCTATTTGTTAATTGTGTGCTATTTGTTAATTGTGTGCTATTTGTTAATTGTGTGCTATTTGTTAATTGTGTGCTATTTGTGGATTGTGTGCTATTTGTTGATTGTGTGCTATTTGTTGATTGTGTGCTATTTGTTGATTGTGTGCTATTTGTTGATTGTGTGCTATTTGTTAATTGTGTGCTATTTGTTGATTGTGTGCTATTTGTTGATTGTGTGCTATTTGTTGATTGTGTGCTATTTGTTGATTGTGTGCTATTTGTTGATTGTGTGCTATTTGTTGATTGTGTGCTATTTGTTGATTGTGTGCTATTTGTTAATTGTGTGTTATTTGTTAATTGTGTGCTATTTGTTGATTGTGTGCTATTTGTTGATTGTGTGCTATTTGTTGATTGTGTGCTATTTGTTAATTGTGTGCTATTTGTTGATTGTGTGCTATTTGTTGATTGTGTGCTATTTGTTGATTGTGTGCTATTTGTTGATTGTGTGCTATTTGTTGATTGTGTGCTATTTGTTGATTGTGTGCGTTTCCCCCCCTCACCCCCCATGACTTATTTTCATCATCATATATATTGCCAGCAGGGGGCAAATAACAGAAACAAACAAACACACATTGATTAATGGCAACCTGCGGGACGATGATCGGTACATCACAATCCAAGATATATAAATAATGGCAACCTGCGGGACGATGATCGGTACATCACAATCCAAGATATATAAATAATGGCAACCTGCGGGACGATGATCGGTACATCACAATCCAAGATATATAAATAATGGCAACCTGCGGGACGATGATCGGTACATCACAATCCGAGATATATAAATAATGGCAACCTGCGGGACGATGATCGGTACATCACAATCCAAGATATATAAATAATGGCAACCTGCGGGACGATGATCGGTACATCACAATCCAAGATATATAAATAATGGCAACCTGCGGGACGATGATCGGTACATCACAATCCAAGATATATAAATAATGGCAACCTGCGGGACGATGATCGGTACATCACAATCCAAGATATATAAATAATGGCAACCTGGGACGATGATCGGTACATCACAATCCAAGATATATAAATAATGGCAACCTGCGGGACGATGATCGGTACATCACAATCCAAGATATATAAATAATGGCAACCTGCGGGACAATGATCGGTACATCACAATCCAAGATATATAAATAATGGCAACCTGCGGGACGATGATCGGTACATCACAATCCAAGATATATAAATAATGGCAACCTGCGGGACGATGATCGGTACATCACAATCCGAGATATATAAATAATGGCAACCTGCGGGACGATGATCGGTACATCACAATCCAAGATATATAAATAATCCAAAATTTCACTAGGAAACATTGGGAAGCTGGGCTTTTTCCCCCAGATGAAACAATCCAAAATTTGTTTACTAATGATGCATACAATTAATTTTCCGGAAATTAATACCTACCGGTATATGAATAGCTTGGAAAAATAATGGATATTCACATGCCATTGAAAATATATTTGTACCTACTGTGTTGAGACTCGTACATATTGTCCGTATTTCCTTCTGCAAATGCATTTTTACCCATTCTTTAGCTATGTTAAGAAATGCACCCCGAAAACCATATGTTGTCATTAACCTAACCTTACCTAGCTCCAGATCCTCGGTGGTCTTACAATTGATATCGAGGTTGACAAAATAAGGAACATACGGTGGAAAAGGGAACACCATGAGTTCTCCACTGAACCAAGATGCCGCCTTTTCTGCTTCCACCCTTATTTAACCCACAAAGTCTCATGAAAAATAATTTAATTTGCGGTGGTAAAGATATAGAAAACACAGAAAATTATTTATCATGCGTGACCTAAAATACGTATTGTCCTTAATGGTTATGACTCAGAACAAGGGATTTAATTTTGAAATTCTATGAAAAGTCTGTCCTTAGGCCTAATTGCCATCCATAATTTCTGACTTCCATTAATTGATTTATTACCAGGTAAATGTAGTTTTGCAGCTTAAGTATATATTGTAGTTTTTTCTATATCTACAATAACTAAGAAACCTAACCTAACATTTCCTAATGATTTTCCTGAGGTTAGATTAGGCACTTTGATAATTTAGATAAATTAGAATGTATAGCAATTCTTAAAACAAAATAGTTGCTCTTAGTTTGATTTGATATTCCCTCATTAATTTGATCTCTCAGTGTCTCTCTCTCTCTCTCTCTCTCTATATATATATATATATATATATATATATATATATATATATATATATATATATATATTCTATCTCCATCAATCCCTTCATCTGTCTTCAAAATTGAGTCTGGGTCTGGGTGAAGATTGATGGGATACACCTCGTGAGTGAAAGGTGAGAGAGAGAGAGAGAGAGAGAGAGAGAGAGAGAGAGAGAGATAAATTATATAATTCTTACATGGCACGCTGTCTTTCCCAATATGCAAAAGTGCCCTTGTGACGGCTCCCAAAATTAGAACGAATGTTTGTGTGCATGTGTTCGCGGGGTCAGGGGATTATGACTTTTGGGGAGGGGGATAATAGGGGCGTTTATCCCCCCGTGGTGTTTTGCTATTGTTTATCCCAGCTGCCAGAACCGAAACAGAGCTCTCCTCCCCTCCCCCCCCCCCCCTCCTCCCCCACTCCTTTACTCTTAACCCTTATCTACTACCCCCCCCCCCCCCTTCCCATTTTTCGAGGCTCTACAGTAGACTAATAGTGGGAAAAGTTACGTGTACCAGAGAGAGAGAGAGAGAGAGAGAGAGAGAGAGAGAGAGAGAGAGAGAGAGAGAGAGAGTTAGAGAGTTAGGAATAGATAAATACCGGTACATAGGTATACATTATATAAGGACAATTATATAACCGGTATATGATTTTATTTTATTTTAATTTATATGCATTATTTACAAGACGTATATGCAAGAGGCACGTGGATGACCTACACATTGTCCACATAGCTTACTAATAACTACAGGCATCATGAGAGAGAGAGAGAGAGAGAGTGAGAGTGAGTTAGAGTGAGAGTGAGTGTGTGTGTGTGTGTGTGGTGTGTTAATGCCGTATGGTTAGCGTGACTGTTTTGTTCATATATATTGATATTTTAACTTCCATAGAACCTTCCTAAGCTACTTATAATCGTCTAAATACAGCTGTAATAACATGAACAATGCCTTACCCGTAGTGAAAGGGTTGAGATCAGCCCACATGGTAGAGCATTGACTGACGGCCAACCAATAACATACCTTCCCTGCCTATCATAGGCTACAACTATAACGCAACAAAACCAACAACAACTAATGATATCAAAATATTACTACCATTAGTACTACTAATATTATTAAAGATAAAATTAATGATTATTAAGTTTATATATATATATATATATATATATATATATATATATATATTCGGTAGAAAACTTTCCCGGTCGAAGGGCAGTTTCTACCCATATACAGGTTCGTTGTTGCTTGCCAGGAAAACATGGACACGTAAATGACAAGAACCGTCTACAAATCGCCAAACTAATGGGGCGAAATGTCATAAGTCTCCAAACTATTGAGCCAAAACAGTGGCCTCGGCATAAATCCCCCTATGACCGACCCTGGGGTACAGACGTAAGGCCAGATTTGTATTTAGTTGTATATATGTGTTCATTTGTATATATGTGTTCATTTGTATATATGTGTTCATTTGTATATATGTGTTCATTTGTATATATGTGTTCATTTGTATTTAGTTGTATATATGTGTTCATTTGTATTTAGTTGTATATATGTGTTCATTTATTTGTCTATTTGTTCATTAGTTTTAGTTTCCTCCGATGACTTCCATCAAGCTTTAAAAAATACCCCCAAGACCCCCCTTCGAGATAAATTTGTACATTTTTCGGTAGAAACATTTCCATTCTTCCTAACCTACAACCTTGCTATCGCTCGCCAGGAAAACAATCGAACTCTATATGACACATAAGGTCTTAAAATCGCCAAACTATTGGGGCTACAGATCAATATATCCAATGATCTTAATATAGCTTTTGCATCCACTTGTAATTGTTTTGGCATTGTTTGGTAATATATAGCATGGCAACGATGGGGCTCTGGCTGTTAACCACTTCTGTACCGGCGACGTATTTGGCATTTCACTTCAGCTTTATTTAGACGATTTTATGGGGGCAGGGGGCTAGGAATCCTTCTCCCCTTGTATAATTCACCTACTAGACGAGACGGATTAAGAGGCGAGGGAGCGCGATAGTGGTCCCGGACCTTAAGAATTGTAACTTTAAGTGTTGTTTCTGTTCTGGATTTGTCTGGAGTCGGCCACCCCCAGCTATAGGGAATGTGCCTGAGCATAATATAACACACATACTGTACATACAAAACAATTAATTGGGATAGTCTGTAGCCTTGTAATAGTATAGACATCCTTCCTAAGCTGAACACAATCGTCTAATAGTTGCCAGAATATATTGACAAGGACGTCACCGGTACTGAATGGGTTAAATTGGACCTAGTACCTCCACACAAGGACGTCTTGGACCTAGTACCTCCACACAAGGGACGTCACCGGTACTGAATGGGTTAAATTGGACCTAGTACCTCCACACAAGGACGTCACCGGTACTGAATGGGTTAAATTGGACCTAGTACCTCCACACAAGGACGTCACCGGTACTGAATGGGTTAAATTGAACCTAGTACCTCCACACAAGGACGTCACCGGTACTGAATGGGTTAAATTGGGCCTAGTACCTCCACACAAGGACGTCACCGGTACTGAATGGGTTAAATTGGACCTAGTACCTCCACACAAGGACGTCACCGGTACTGAATGGGTTAAATTGGACCTAGTACCTCCACACAAGGAGTCATACCGGGGCAATGTTCATTCAACACTTGGATACATATGAGAAGGAATAGGCTACCGGGAAATGGACATGAAGGTGCATTATTCTGGCCAATGTATCACTTCCAAAAGGAATTGTAGACCACATTCTTAAGGGAGCCCACCTCGCTTTTTCCTCTCTCTCTCTCTCTCTGTGTTGTATCCATTCGGCCCCATTCAGCCTACTATTTTAAGACGTTTATCCCCATCCAGGTGTACATTTTTTTCCTGGCGAGCGGTAGCGAGCCAGCAGATTATTTAAAATGTTTCTGACAGCAGGCTAAATTTGTAAATTTTTCGATAGAAAAATGTCTCCGGCGAAGACGGAATTCTCCATATAATGCTGACTCGCTATCGCACGCCAGGAAGATACCGACACCTGGATGGGGATAAACGTCTTAAAACAGTAGGCTGAATGGAGCCGCATGGATACAAGCCAGAGAAAGGAGAATTTTAAAAGGAGATAAAAAAAGGCAGGTGACCCCCCTTAAGTTAGCATATACCATAGAAGATCACGGCGTCCAGCAATAGATGGATAGAGATATACAATACTAAAGACTAAACAAAAGGACTTTGTTATCGTTGGTCTCCCTGCCACCACACTACAGCAGCCTTGGAGAAAATGTACTAGACGTAAATTGACCAGGCTATAAGGAAGTTGGTGCCGTAAGAATTGGTAATAAACAGAAATACAATAATACAGTAGATGGCTAATGGATAAAACTTATGTTGAATTTTGTTGTATGTATTTATAAATGTACTACAACCATATTTTAGCTGGTAATTCTGCTAAATATCAATGTAAAAAACTCCAACTTCCTTATAGCCTGAAACTCGCAAGTGGTCAATTGACATATCTCCATCTAGTTTACTCGGTTATTACGACTATTTTGAAGCGATATATGTTATTAATTATGAAAACTTGGCATTGATAGGATTCAGACACACAGTAGCTTCATATATGTCCACTAAGTATTGATAAACCAGTTGCTAAGGTAGTCAGTATACCTTTAGCTGAAATTAACCCGACTACAGACTCTTACATAAGATATAGAGCGAGGCTGCCCTTACTGTGGGAACATCAACCTTGTAAAACAACTACAATCACTAACATTCAACTTTAAAGGGATATTATGTTTGTTTGTTTAGTTATTTATTTATTCATTTATATAATTTTTAGTTTCCTCCCTAGACCTCCATCAAGCTTGAACAGAAATAGGCCTACCTCCAACTCCCCTCTTCGAGATAAAAAAAAAAAATTCGGTAGAATATTGTCCCGGCCGAAGGCTGATTCCTCATGAATTCATTATATCATCAACCCATCAATTACAGGCTCGCTATTGCTCGCCAGGAAAACAAATCGACACCTAAATGGCACGAAAGGTCTTACAATTGACAGAAATGGGGCGAAAGGTCATACAATCGCCAATCTAATGGGACGAACGTCTTAAAATGTGAAAAGATATGTGGATAAACATGAAGGAGAAGGGGATCCAGAAAAAAAAACTTCCGTGAAAATCTCTCCTTAATCCGTTTCTTTATCAAATGTACACGATAGCTATTAACTATTACCGTAACCCCTTATGTACTGGTAACGTCTACTATAACCCCTTATGTACTGTAACGTCTTTCTCAAATGTACACGATAGCTATTAACTATTACCGTAACCCCTTATGTACTGGTAACGTCTTTCTCAAATGTACACGATAGCTATTAACTATTACCGTAACCCCTTGTGTACTGGTAACGTCTTTCTCAAATGTACACGATAGCTATTAACTATTACCGTAACCCCTTGTGTACTGGTAACGTCTTTCTCAAATGTACACGATAGCTATTAACTATTACCGTAACCCCTTATGTACTGGTAACGTCTTTCTCAAATGTACACGATAGCTATTAACTATTACCGTAACCCCTTATGTA
Organism: Paralithodes platypus; assembly: GCA_032716605.1. Classification (NCBI taxonomy): domain Eukaryota; kingdom Metazoa; phylum Arthropoda; class Malacostraca; order Decapoda; family Lithodidae; genus Paralithodes; species Paralithodes platypus. Next base: position 46,458,004 of record CM064497.1, on the reverse strand, counting down.
CTGGTAACGTCTTTCTCAAATGTACACGATAGCTATTAACTATTACCGTAACCCCTTATGTACTGGTAACGTCTTTTTTGTTTTATCTTACTTACATTTAAACGAGTTTATGAAGCTTAGTAAGGACGTCTAACAATCAAAAGGCTACATACTATCTCAATTAATCCTGTCTTTCTAAGCTTCATAAAATTGTCTAAATATAGCTGAAATGAAATATAATAGACGTCGCTGGTACAGAAGGGGTTAAAGGAGAAAGTGTTTGTTTGTTGTTCTGGCCCACCTTCTCCCTCATGCTCAGCCCTTTACTTATGAGATTTTAAGACGATCGCCTCATTAGTTTGACGATTTTAAGACCTTTCGCCCCATTTATTTGACAGTATTAAGACCTTTCGTGCTATTTAGGTGTCGATTTTTTTCCTGGCGAGCAATAGCGAGTCTGCAATTTAGGGGAACCGGCCTTCTATCGAAAATTTTACAAATTTATCTCGAAGGAGTCTAGAGGGTGTTTATTTAAGATTGCTAAAGGTCATAAGAAAAAAAAGAAAAAGTAGTCAGGATAATGCTCTTCTGTTTTATAATGACACGATATCTCATCAAGGTGGTCGCCGAAAGATTATACCTGTAAAGTGTACCCCAAATGCCTGACCACTACAGTATAGGCAATGTATTGCAGAGATCCTATAAAATAATAAGTATATATATATATATATACAGTATAGGATGTGTAGTGTATTATAGAGCAGTATAGTGACAGGGACCTTGCTGCTAACATATTGGGTAACAGATAGTGGTGACAGATTTAGAACTCGTCACTCCCCCGGGGTCTTGTGGTGGTGGTGCTTCGGGTACGGTACTACAAGGGTACTGTCAAATATACACCAGGTCAGCCAGCCAAGCAAACTCGCGCAGATGACAAGTGAGGGTGAGATACGCATGACTTCACACGTAGTCCAGAGTGATCCAGACAAAGGGTGTGCCCATGGTATAATAACTTCACTTCTATTGTCTTTATACCATGGACTCACAAGATAAACAGAATTTCAGTCCATGTTTAATCAAATACACTTGTTATTCAATCGTAATCATTTCCCTTACACACATAACATCTCAGTGTATTCAAATTCATGTGGCCAACTGTACATACTTCGTGTTAATATTATGTCTAAGTGTGAAATGGATATGAATAAAGCAAGAACCGTGACAAATGGATACGAATAAAGCAAGAACCCTGACAAATGGATATGAATAAAGCAAGAACCGTGACAAATGGATATGAATAAAGCAAGAACCCTGACAAATGGATATGAATAAAGCAAGAACCGTGACAAATGGATATGAATAAAGCAAGAACCGTGACAAATGGATACGAATAAAGCAAGAACCCTGACAAATGGATATGAATAAAGCAAGAACCGTGACAAATGGATATGAATAAAGCAAGAACCGTGACAAATGGATATGAATAAAGCAAGAACCGTGACAAATGGATATGAATAAAGCAAGAACCGTGACAAATGGATATGAATAAAGCAAGAACCCTAACAAATGGATATGAATAAAGCAAGAACCCTGACAAATGGATATGAATAAAGCAAGAACCGTGACAAATGGATATGAATAAAGCAAGAACCGTGACAAATGGATATAAATAAAGCAAGAACCCTGACAAATGGATATGAATAAAGCAAGAACCGTGACAAATGGATATGAATAAAGCAAGAACCCTAACAAATGGATATGAATAAAGCAAGAACCCTGACAAATGGATATGAATAAAGCAAGAACCGTGACAAATAGATATGAATAAAGCAAGAACCCTAACAAATGGATATGAATAAAGCAAGAGCCGTGACAAATGGATATGAATAAAGCAAGAACCCTAACAAATGGATATGAATAAAGCAAGAACCCTGACAAATGGATATGAATAAAGCCTCCCCTCCCCTGTGGGGAGGTTGCTCTCACACCGCTCTCCTAGACAAAGTTGAAAGGAAGGCCTTTCGTATCATTAACTCCCGTCCACTCACCAACACTCTGCAATCTCTCTCTCTCCGCCGCAATGTTGCATCTCTCTCGCTATTCTATCGCTACTCTAATAATTCGTGTTCCTCAGAGCTATCCCAGTGCATACCACCTCCTTTACGTAGGGCACGTGGTACCCGCCTTGCAACTCAATCCCACCCCTACTCTGTGCAACTCTCCAACCCAAGAGTGAAACGTTACTCTCAAACTTTCTTCTACTCAACAGCTGAGCTCTGGAACTCTCTCCCAGAATCAGTCTTTCCCTCTTCCTATGACTTAAATTGCTTCAAACTCCGTGTGTCCAGGCATTTTGGCTCGAACGTCCCTTGATTTTGGCCCTGTCACTCTTTCAACTATGGGGGAGGCACTCGCTATAGGCAGTTATGCCTTTTGCCTCCCTCAATCACACAAAAAAAAAAAAAAAAAAAAAAAAGAACCGTGACAAATGGATATGAATAAAGCAAGAACCCTGACAAATGGATATGAATAAAGCAAGAACCCTAACAAATGGATATGAATAAAGCAAGAACCGTGACAAATGGATATGAATAAAGCAGGAACCGTGACAAATGGATATGAATAAAGCAAGAACCCTAACAAATGGATATGAATAAAGCAAGAACCCTGACAAATGGATATGAATAAAGCAAGAACCGTGACAAATGGATATGAATAAAGCAAGAACCCTGACAAATGGATATGAAAAAAGCAAGGACCCTAACAAATGGATATGAATAAAGCAAGAACCGTGACAAATGGATATGAATAAAGCAAGAACCCTAACAAATGGATATGAATAAAGCAAGAACCCTGACAAATGGATATGAATAAAGCAAGAACCGTGACAAATGGATATGAATAAAGCAAGAACCGTGACAAATGGATATGAATAAAGCAAGAACCCTAACAAATGGATATGAATAAAGCAAGAACCGTGACAAATGGATATGAATAAAGCAGGAACCGTGACAAATGGATATGAATAAAGCAAGAACCCTAACAAATGGATATGAATAAAGCAAGAACCCTGACAAATGGATATGAATAAAGCAAGAACCGTGACAAATGAATATGAATAAAGCAAGAACCGTGACAAATGGATATGAATAAAGCAAGAACCCTAACAAATGGATATGAATAAAGCAAGAACCGTGACAAATGGATATGAATAAAACAGGAACCGTGACAAATGGATATGAATAAAGCAAGAACCCTAACAAATGGATATGAATAAAGCAAGAACCCTGACAAATGGATATGAATAAAGCAAGAACCGTGACAAATGAATATGAATAAAGCAAGAACCGTGACAAATGGATATGAATAAAGCAAGAACCCTAACAAATGGATATGAATAAAGCAAGAACCCTGACAAATGGATATGAATAAAGCAAGAACCGTAACAAATGGATATGAATAAAGCAAGAACCCTGACAAATGGAAATGAATAAAGCAAGAACCGTGACAAATGGATATGAATAAAGCAAGAACCGTGACAAATGGATATGAATAAAGCAAGCACCCTAACAAATGGATATGAATAAAGCAAGAACCGTGACAAATAGATATGAATAAAGCAAGAACCCTGACAAATGGATATGAATAAAGCAAGAACCGTGACAAATGGATATGAATAAAGCAAGAACCCTGACAAATGGATATGAATAAAGCAAGAACCCTGCCAAATGGATATGAATACAGCAAGAACCGTAACAAATGGATATGAATAAAGCAAGAACCCTGACAAATGGATATGAATAAAGCAAGAACCGTGATAAATCATAGGAATGGAAATATATAGATTGCAAGGCAGAACACATGAATATATAGATTGCAAAGCAGAACACATGAATATATAGATTGCAAGGCAGAACACATGAATATATAGATTGCAAGGCAGAACACATGAATATATAGATTGCAAGGCAGAACACATGAATATATAGATTGCAAGGCAGAATACATGAATATGGTTTTATACATTAACTCGATAATTTCCATGTTATATAATTAGAGATCTTGGGTACCGGTACTATACAGTGGGGTCTGGAGAGCCGGGAGTAAGAGAGACCGGACATCTGGTTCTTTGGCCGCCATCTTGGTACCGTATTTATCAAGCAATGAGGTGGTACTTTAGTTTTGATAATGTCGAATTTTAATCCAACGATTAAAATGTAAAAATCGTTATAGTTAAATAGAGACACAGACTGCACAACCCTTGTGGCCCCTACTAGGCAGTCCGGACTTAATTATAACAACATTTGCTACTAAGTGGAAGGTAAGGCTAGCAAAGCAGAAGGCTCTCTCCCCACCCACCATGATATATATCCCGTACCAGACTTTTCGAATAGTTTATCATGAGTATGGGCATATTTAAATGTATAGAGAGGTTAAGGGACCCCACCTAGCTTTTGTTCTCTTTCTCTCCCTCCCTCTTTGGCTTGTATCCATTCGGCCCCATTCAGCCTACTGTTTAAGACGTTTGCCCATACCAGATGTCAATATTTTCCTGGCAAGCGGTAGCGAGCCAGCATATACATATTTTTTGTTTTGACAGCAAGCTAAATTTGCACATTTTTCGATAAAAAAATCTCTCCATTACAATGCTGGCTCGCTATCGCTCGCCAGGAAGAAATCGACACCTTGATGGGGATAAACTTCTTAAAACAGTTGGCTGAATGGGGCCGAATGGATACAAAGACAAGGAAATAGAGAATAGGAGAGAACAATAAAAAAAAAAGCCGGTGGCACTAATATGGGTGAGGTTGGTCGCTGGTGTGTACTCTGCCAGATGACACACACGACCCAGAACCCATCAATCACTATAAAAAAAACTAAATCTATTCGCTGTAAGTAGGCGAGAAATCATGACCTCTACCAACTGTAACTAAAAAAGGGCTAGAGCAAATTGGCTGTAAATGTCCCAATCTATTCCTTGACTGACTCTTCCCAAATGGTAGACATATTAGCTCGATTACTCTAGTCGTTCTTGAGTTACAGAGGATAGAGGTCACGATGTCTCCTACTTACAGCGAATAGAGTCTAGTCTAGGGTCAACATTTGTAGGCCAATATGTGGACCCACTTTGTTGATGTTACAGACAGACCAATAAAATACTGTATCTACTTTTATTTATTTGTATTACAGAGAGAGAGAGAGAGAGAGAGAGAGAGAGAGAGAGAGAGAGAGAGAGAGAGAGAGAGAAAGAGAGAGAGAGAGAGAGAGAGAGAGAGAGAGAGAGAGAGAGAGAGAGAGAGAGAGAGAGAGAGAGAGAGAGAGAGAGAGAGAGAGAGAGAGAGAGAGAGAGAGAGAGAGAGAGAGAGAGAGAGAGAGAGAGAGAGAGAGAGAGAGAGAGAGAGAGAGAGAGAGAGAGAGAGAGAGAGAGAGAGAGAGAGGGAATTAAACAAGACTTACTATATAATGTAAAGGTATGGTACAGTCGGCCAGATATGTGATTACGCGGCACCCAAGTATATTTCGATCGATAATTGGTATCCGCACTTTATAAACATGAATTCATCGTTTCGAGTGGGATATACAGACATGGTCCTATCTTTACACACCCTATTCAACATCTGACAGACATTAACACAGCACACAGCGAGCAAAACGTAATGGACTTACTTGGCCAACTGTACAATTGGTATTATACGAGGAATATTATCGGCGGGTTGGTATTTCATCTGATGGGAAGTTGATCCCCTTTGCAACTGATGTATCGATACTTAAGGGGAGATGGGCCGTTTTTCTGGTCCCCATTCTTCTTCATGTTAAACCCCATTAGTTTTGAGATTTTATGATGTTTGCCCCATTAGTTTGTCAATTTTAAGACCTTTCGCCCCATTTCTTTGTCAATATTAAGACTTCTACGTGCTATTTAGTTGTAGATTTCTTTCCAGGCGAACGATAGTGAGCCTGTAATTTTGGAACATGTTTCTACCGAAAAATGTACAAATTAATCTAGAAGAGGGATCTAATGAATGTTTTTTTAATGTTTGATGGAGGTCTAGGGAGGAAACTACCAAAATAATAAATATATGAAATAATCCACCAACAAATAAACCCTTCCCCCTTAATGGTAACATATGAATCTGATGGATCTCTGTGTCATAATAATGCCAAATTTACATAAACAACCACATAATTCAACACTTGCGAGTTTCGTTCTATAAGGAAGTTGGAGCTGTAGACATCGTTATTTAGCAGAATTAACAGCTAAAATGCGGTTGTAGTACATTTGTAAATACACAAAACCCAATTCAACATAATTTCTATCCATCAGAAACATACATTATTATCGTATTTCTGCTGAATAGCGATGTTTCCGGTTCCAACTTCCTTATAGCCTGAAACTCGCAAGTGGTCAATTCGCTACAATGTCTTCGTAATAGGTGAGTAGTCAAGATAGCGACATACCCATTTGCCGTCAGTAGGAAATAAGCCTGAATTTATCCAGAGTACGGCGGTGCTAATAAGTCATGGCTCACCTGTCATTTCGTTTGGCTCACTCTTTGCTGTACTAATGTCTGTCATATGTTAAATACGGTGGTTAAGTGTAGGAACATGTTTATATATCTCACACAAATAGAAGAAATCATGTGTACATATTGGTGATACGAATTATTGATCAAAACATAATTGGTGCCGAGACATCACTTATTAGACCGCTTGTACATATCTTACTGTTGTGGAGTCTACAGTATTGTTCGAAAACCGGAGTATTGAGTCGGGAATATAAGTATCTTATCTAGTCTTAGTATATTAAAAATATATCAAATGTTCTATAATTGACCGACTCCTTGCCAAAGACTTCGATGAATTTGGTAGTGTTGGTAGCCTTGAACAATAATAACTGCACGTTGAATTTGGTAGTGTTGGTAGCCTTGAACAATAATAACTGCACGTTGAATTTGGTAGTGTTGGTAGCCTTGAACAATAATAACTGCACGTTGAATTTGGTAGTGTTGGTAGCCTTGAACAATAATAACTGCACGTTGAATTTGGTAGTGTTGGTAGCCTTGAACAATAATAACTGCACGTTGAATTTGGTAGTGTTGGTAGCCTTGAACCAATAATAACTGCACGTTGAATTTGGTAGTGTTGGTAGCCTTGAACAATAATAACTGCACGTTGAATTTGGTAGTGTTGGTAGCCTTGAACAATAATAACTGCACGTTGAATTTGGTAGTGTTGGTAGCCTTGAACAATAATAACTGCACGTTGAATTTGGTAGTGTTGGTAGCCTTGAACAATAATAACTGCACGTTGAATTTGGTAGTGTTGGTAGCCTTGAACAATAATAACTGCACGTTGAATTTGGTAGTGTTGGTAGCCTTGAACAATAATAACTGCACGTTGAATTTGGTAGTGTTGGTAGCCTTGAACAATAATAACTGCACGTTGAATTTGGTAGTGTTGGTAGCCTTGAACAATAATAACTGCACGTTGAATTTGGTAGTGTTGGTAGCCTTGAACAATAATAACTGCACGTTGAATTTGGTAGTGTTGGTAGCCTTGAACAATAATAACTGCACGTTGAATTTGGTAGTGTTGGTAGCCTTGAACAATAATAACTGCACGTTGAATTTGGTAGTGTTGGTAGCCTTGAACAATAATAACTGCACGTTGAATTTGGTAGTGTTGGTAGCCTTGAACAATAATACTGCACGTTGAATTTGGTAGTGTTGGTAGCCTTGAAGAATTCAAACAATAATAACTGCACGTTGAATTTGGTAGTGTTGGTAGCCTTGAACAATAATAACTGCACGTTGAATTTAATCCACTGCAAGTATTCTGTGACATTATTCAACCAGTTTACTAATTAAGGGGGGATGGGTGTATTTATTTGCATATTTATTTATCTTTATATTATTTTTCTAGATTTCTCTCTAGACCTCCTCCAAACTAAAATAAAAACACCCCAAGACACACCTTCAAGATAAATTTGTAAATTTTTCGATAAAAAAAGTTTCGGCCTGAGGCCGGTTACTACTATATTACAGGTTCGCTATCGCTCGCCAGGGAAAAATATACACCTAAATTGTACGAAAGGTCTTAATATTTACAATGAAATGGGGTGAAAGGTCTTAAAATCGCCAAAATAATGGGTCGAACATCTTAAAATCGATAATTTATGGGGTTAAACATGAGGGAGAAGGGAGTCCAGAAAAACCCTATAACCTCCCTTAAGCCACGTATTTGTCAGTTATCCACAAGTTGACCACAAGACAGTCCTCAGGTGCAGAAATAATTAAGTCACCGAAAATCTTGCTTTAAAAAATAAAAAATACAAATTAATAATAGATAAACAAAAGTGGAATATTAATTAACTATTACTATTCCTTGACAGTGCTCATGGTTTGTAATATAGCCTGTGACCATTTGTTACTATTTTCTCTGCCTCTAGATACCCCATAGGTTACCCTCAATGTTTCTAGCGACCTATCGAGTATAACTGTTGCCATGACTAAATAATAAATATAATAGTTGGTTTGGCAGTGTGTATCTACGAGGTGAGTGTTGACCGCGTTCCCAAGCAGCGGACCTATATACCCCTTTACCCCCCCTGCCAGAACCATCAGTCACTGCCCATACCCTTCACCAATACATATGTCCTACCTCTCCATCCTATGTCATGTGTGGGTGTGTGGGTGTCTTAATGTGGCCCAAGTTTTTAGTTGGTTTTGCTTCTTATATATTTTGTATTATGTATATATATATATATATATATATATATATATATTTGTATTTTGTATTGTTATTATTATAAATATTATTAGTATTAAATTATATATATATATATATATATACCGTATATAATTATATATATATATATATTTTTTTTTTGGGGGGTGGAAGTGGTGGCTACTTGCGTGTATGGGGTGTTTTAGTATGGGAGAGTCTTTGGGTGTGTGTGTGTGTGTGTGTGTGTGTGTGTGTGTGTGTGTGTGTGTGTGTGTGTGTGTGTGTGTGTGTGTGTGTGTGTGTGTGTGTGTGTGTGGTTGTTGATTTGTGTTCTTGTAGTTGTTGTTGTTGTCGTCCTCGTACTTGCTGTTATGGTTGTTATTTTCGTTGTTTGTGTAGTGTTTGTGATTGTTATTGCTATTCTAGTACGTGTTGTTTGTACGGGTTGATTTTGTCCATGTAGTTGTTGTTGTTGTTGTAGTTATTGTTGTTGTTTATCTTGTACCGTACTTGTTTTTATTGATATTGGTGTAGTTGTTGCTAGTGTTGCTAGTTTCGTTGTCTGTGTAGTGTTTGTTAGTGCTATGGTAATATTCAATGTGTTTGTAGTTGTTGATTATTGTCCTTGTAGCTGTTGTTGTTGTTGTTGTTGTTGTTGTTGTTGTTATGGTTCTGGTGTTTATTACTGTTGTTGTTCTCGTAGCCATTGTTAGCGTTGTTGTTGAATATAAACACCATGTGAGGAGGAACACTTCATCGATTTATATAATGATGTCAACATTTCTGAGTGTATTTTTGATTAGTGTTACTGTTGCGCTAGTTACAGTGGCCAAAGTTCGAGCTGCATTTCCCAGAACCAGTACCGGTACACAGTTGCCAGCATTCCGGAAGTGTTTGGCTAAAGATAGTATCTGTATGTCTCGAAGTATCTATTGTATATTTCTCGAGTATGATGGTATTCCTGAAGTGTTTGACTATGGAAAGTATCTATATGTCTCGAGTATGATGGTATTCCTGAAGTGTTTGACTATGGAAAGTATCTATATGTCTCGAGTATGATGGCATTCCTGAAGTGTTTGACTATGGAAAGTATCAAAATGTCTCGAGTATGATGGCATTCCTGAAGTGTTTGACTATGGAAAGTATCTATATGTCCCTATTATGATGGTGATCCCGAAGTGTTTGGCTATGGAAAGTATCTATATATCTCGAGTATGATGGCATTCCTGAAGTGTTTGACTATGGAAAGTATCTATATGTCTCGAAGTATCTACTGTATATTTATCTAGAATTATGGTATTCCTGAAGTGTTTGGCTATGGAAAGTATCTATATGTCTCGAAGTATCTACTGTATATTTATCGAGTATTATGGTATTCCTGAAGTGTTTGGCTATGGAAAGTATCTATATGTCTCGAAGTATCTACTGTCTATTTATCGAGTATTATGGTATTCCTGAGTGTTTGGCTATGGAAAGTATCTATATGTCTCGAAGTATCTACTGTATATTTATCGAGTATTATGGTATTCCTGAAATGAATTACTAAAGGAAAGTATTTATACGTCTCGAGTATGATGGCATTCTTGAAGTGATTGGCTAAAGAAAGTATCTGGAGAGTAATTAGGTTTACTGATGGTGATTTTCCTTTCCATTCTTGTATAAGATGTGTTTATTACCACCAATATACCTTTACATGGGTAGATTATTTATATTAGTATGATAACGGTGTACATTACATGATAGTGGTGATACAATATGGTGGTGTTTTATAGTGATGATACAATATGGTGGTGTATGGTGGTGGTGTGCAGTATGAGGTATGGGTTGCCAAGATGATATGCCTTAGTGGTATGTGTCAAGAAGAGGAGGAGGGGGGGGGGAGGGGTTGCGGGTTGCAGTGCATGATATTGGCTGCTGCTGCTACATAATCTACGCCGTTCATCTTCACTCAACTTATATTACACACACACACACACACACACACACACACACACACACACACACTACACATCTGTTAACAGGGTTGCTCACAGATGAGGACATTGTGTTCGATTCACATCATAAATGGCTTGAACAGAAATACGGTGCTTTTCCAAGCCATCTAAAATCATAAATATGCTCAATGAGGCCATCGAAGGTCAACAGGAGAAACCCAATAAGGATTTAATATAACATTGATGCACACTATTAACATTTCGGATGGTGACTGTCCCATAGGTAGCCATCAATCAAAGACTCGAAATAATAAATGTCAGACATATGGGTTGCGTGCTTTTGAGCTTTATCGTCAACTTTCGATGGCCAACAATTTCCGGCAACATCGATGGGGGGTTTCTCTCTAGTATCGGAAAGTGATCTGTAGACAAGTAACCCCCCTCCGCCCCCCTCTACAAGGCTCCCACAGACGACAGGGCTACCCAGCAACACACACAGGCTCTCTCTGGTTCGCCTTTATATATATCTCGCTCTTTCCCTGCCAGATGCTCTCTTTCTCTCTCTCTCTCCTCGCTAATTTGGCCCGATTCATTTTCAGGGATAAATAGTAGAGTGGTGTGTGTGTGTGTGTGTGTGTGTGTGTGTGTGTGTGTGTGTGTGTGTGTGTGTGTGTGTGTGTGTGTGTGTGTGTGTGTGTGTGTGTGTGTGTGTGTGTGTGTGTGTGTGTGTGTGTGTGTGTGTGTGTGTGTGTGTGTGTGTGTGTGTGTGTGTGTGTGTGTGTGTGTGTGTGTGTGTTATTTTTAAATGGTAATTTCAATACATTTGATTAATTCTGTAATACCTGTTCTGTTTATTGTGATTATATGCTCGATTGGTCTCAAATTCATATACTCTTGTTTTGATTTCGATTTTGGAGAGAGAGAGAGAGAGAGAGAGAGAGAGAGAGAGCATACCTGTATGTTTGCATGTATTATTTATAGTAAACATATTGTCACATCCAACTCGTACTTCTCAACTTGACTTAGTACCCTCATCATTCTCCCTCACCCACTTGTCCTATCACCCCTCCCTCTAACCCCCTCTATCACCCGCTTGTCCTATCCCCCTCCCTCACCTATCCTCCCCTCCCATAACCCCCTCCATCACCCGCTTATCCTATCCCCCTCCCTCATCTATCCTCCCCCTATCCCCCCTCCCTCACCTATCCTCCCCTCCCATAACCCCCTCCATCACCCGCCTTATCCTATCCCCCTCCTAGCCCCCTTCCTCACCTATCCCTCCCTAAACCCCTCCTTCACCCGCTTGTCCTATCCCCCCTCCCTCACCTATCCTCCCCCCCTTAACCCCCTCCCTCACCCGCTTGACCTATCCCCCCTCCCTTAACTATCCTCCCCCTAACCCCCTACCTCACCAATCCTCCCCTAACCCCCTCCCTAATCCTATCCCCCCAACCCCCTCCCTCACATCCCCAACATCCACCTTAATTTCCCGGCCGAAGGCTGATTTCCTCCTAAATTACGGGCTCGCTATTGCTCTCCACGAATAAATCGACACCCAAATAGCACGAAAGGTCTTAAAATCGACAAAGAAATTGGGCAAAAAGCCTTAAAACTGCCAAACTAATGGGACGCACTTCTTAAAATCTGAAAACTAATGAGGCTAAATATGAGGAAGAACGGAGAAAGAGAGAGAGAGAGAGAGAGAGAGAGAGAGAGAGAGAGAGAGAGAGAGAGAGAGAGAGAGAGGCATAAAAACCATCCATCCCCCCTTAATGACAGGAGATGGGCACCATATCCGCCTCAGTGCAGCCTATCTCCGCTACCCCACACCCCTTCCTTGTGGATGGTCTCTAAGGGCAAAGGCAAGATTGTGGATCTCCGCGATGAACACTTTGGCCTCATTTCACTTCACTAAGCCCTTCAGTACCGGTGACGTCTGTTTCTGGCAACTATTAGACGATTATATTCAGGTTAAGAAGGACGTCTACCCATTAATAGGTTACAGACTCAATTAATCCTTTTAGCTACCGGTATCCTATGTTTTTCCTAGGCTTTATAAAATCGTCAAAATGTAGCTGAAATCCAATAAAAAATACGTGACTGGTATTGAAAGGGTTATCGTACGGATAGGGCACCACATTCGCCACTTCTCTCTCCTTTCCACCACAGTTCAAATTAATTGTTAAGGGAGCCCATCTCACTTGTTTCTCTTTCTCTCCCTCTCTTTGGCTTGTATCCATTCGGCCCCATTCAGCCTACTGTTTTAAGACGTTTACCCCCATCCAGGTGTCAATATTTTCCTGGCGAGCGGTAGCGAGCCAGCATATACAGTATATATATTTTTGTTTTGACAGCAAGCTAAATTTGTACATTTTTCTATAGAAAAATGTCTGGCGAAGCCGGATTTCTGCATACAATGGTGGCTCGCTATCGCTCGCCAGGAAGATATCGACACCTGGATGGGGATAAACGTCTTAAAACAGTTGGCTGAATGGGGCCGAATGGATACAAGCCAGGAAAAGAGAGAAAAGGAGAGAAAGATAAAAAAAAAAACGGTGACCCCCCTTAAAATAACGGTGACCCCCTTAAAATAACGGTGACCCCCCTTAAAATAACGGTGACCCCCCTTAAAATAACGGTGACCCCCCTTAAAATAACGGTGACCCCCCTTAAAATAACGGTGACCCCCCTTAAAATAACGGTGACCCCCCTTAAAATAATCTCGTGAATAGAAGATGGCATTGGGTGTATAGAAGATGGCATTGGGTGTATAGAGGATGGCATTGGGTGTATAGAGGATGGCATTGGGTTTATAGAGGATGGCATTGAGTGTATAGAGGATGGCATTGGGTTTATAGAGGATGGCATTGAGTGTATAGAGGATGGCATTGGGTGTATAGAGGATGGCATTGGGTTTATAGAGGATGGCATTGGGTGTATAGAGGATGGCATTGGGTGTATAGAGGATGGCATTGGGTGTATAGAGGATGGCATTGAGTGTATAGAGGATGGCATTGGGTGTATAGAGGATGGCATTGGGTGTATAGAGGATGGCATTGAGTGTATAGAGGATGGCATTGGGTGTATAGAGGATGGCATTGGGTTTATAGAGGATGGCATTGAGTGTATAGAGGATGGCATTGGGTTTATAGAGGATGGCATTGAGTGTATAGAGGATGGCATTGGGTGTATAGAGGATGGCATTGGGTTTATAGAGGATGGCATTGGGTGTATAGAGGATGGCATTGGGTGTATAGAGGATGGCATTGGGTGTATAGAGGATGGCATTGGGTTTATAGAGGATGGCATTGGGTGTATAGAGGATGGCATTGGGTTTATAGAGGATGGCATTGGGTGTATAGAGGATGGCATTGGGTTTATAGAGGATGGCATTGGGTGTATAGAGGATGGCATTGGGTGTATAGAGGATGGCATTGAGTGTACAGAGGATGGCATTGAGTGTATAGAGGATGGCATTGGGTGTATAGAGGATGGCATTGGGTTTATAGAGGATGGCATTGAGTGTATAGAGGATGGCATTGGGTTTATAGAGGATGGCATTGAGTGTATAGAGGATGGCATTGGGTGTATAGAGGATGGCATTGAGTGTATAGAGGATGGCATTGGGTTTATAGAGGATGGCATTGGGTTTATAGAGGATGGCATTGGGTGTATAGAGGATGGCATTGGGTTTATAGAGGATGGCATTGAGTGTATAGAGGATGGCATTGAGTGTATAGAGGATGGCATTGAGTGTATAGAGGATGGCATTGAGTGTATAGAGGATGACATTGAGTGTATAGAGGATGGCATTGGGTTTATAGAGGATGGCATTGAGTGTATAGAGGATGGCATTGAGTGTATAGAGGATGGCATTGAGTGTATAGAGGATGGCATTGAGTGTATAGAGGATGGCATTGAGTGTATAGAGGATGGCATTGGGTGTATAGAGGATGGCATTGGGTGTATAGAGGATGGCATTGAGTGTATAGAGGATGGCATTGAGTGTATAGAGGATGGCATTGGGTGTATAGAGGATGGCATTGGGTTTATAGAGGATGGCATTGGGTGTATAGAGGATGGCATTGGGTGTATAGAGGATGGCATTGGGTGTATAGAGGATGGCATTGGGTTTATAGAGGATGGCATTGGGTGTATAGAGGATGGCATTGGGTGTATAGAGGATGGCATTGAGTGTATAGAGGATGGCATTGAGTGTATAGAGGATGGCATTGGGTGTATAGAGGATGGCATTGGGTTTATAGAGGATGGCATTGGGTGTATAGAGGATGGCATTGGGTGTATAGAGGATGGCATTGGGTGTATAGAGGATGGCATTGGGTGTATAGAGGATGGCATTGGGTGTATAGAGGATGGCATTGGGTGTATAGAGGATGGCATTGGGTGTATAGAGGATGGCATTGGGTTTATAGAGGATGGCATTGGGTGTATAGAGGATGGCATTGAGTGTATAGAGGATGGCATTGGGTTTATAGAGGATGGCATTGGGTTTATAGATCTCGTTTTAACCCCCTTGATGATTAGGGCGCATTTGGACAGCTATATTTGGGCTATCAGTAGACGATTGTATTCAGTTTAGGAAGGAGTGGTGGGAGTCCGAGGGTTGATTGAGATCGTATTATACCCCTTTGACCGCTAGAGGGTTTCCATAACAGAATAAAATCGCCTAATGAGAGCCAGAATAATCCATCAAACACGTCATAATCCTCAAGAGGTTAAATGAGGACACACTTACTGTTTATACTCGCCTGTCCTATCTTAAGGGGAGGTATAGGGTTTTTCTGGACACCCTTCTCCCTCACGTTTAGCTCCATTAGTTATTAGATTTTAAGACGTTTGGCTTATTAGTTTGGCGATTTTAAGACCTTTCACCCCATTTATTTGTCAATATTAAGACTTTTCGTGCCATTTAGACGTCCATGTTTTCCTAGCGAGCGATAGCGAGCATGTAATTAAGGAGGAATCGACCTTCGCCCAAGACATTTTTCTACCGAAAAATGTACAAATTTATCTAGAAGGAGGATCTTGGGGATGTTTCTTTAAGCTTTATGGAGGTCTAGGGAAGAAAAAATAAACAAATATTATATCAATATACTGTAGGCCTATATATAGACCAAAACCCCCCTTAACTCCAATCGAATGCCTGTTCCAAAGTTAACATCATCAATACATCAGTGTCAGGCTTCAGTACCATCAGTGCCAAAGCCATGACTCTTGCTCAGGACTCCACATTCTTACTCTACACCACCAACACAAACTTTACAACATCCATTTATACTCAGTACTCCACATTCTTACCTTCACCTCATTTTTACTCAGTACTCCACATTACTACCCACACATTCACCAACACAAACTTTACACACAACATTCATTCATACTCATTATTCCACATTCTTACCTTCATCTTATTTTACTCAGTACTCCACATCCACACATTCACCAACACAAACATTACACCATTCATATTAACTCCGTACTCTACATTTTTAGCTTTTCACCCACCACCACAAACTTTACAACATCTATTTATACTCAGTACTCCACATTACTACCCACACATCCACCAACATACACTTTACAACATTAATTTATACATAGTACTTCCATATTCTTAAAGCCGGTATCACACGAGAGCTTTTATAGTCAACATTCGATGATCAACATTTTTCTGGCAACATTTCTGGAATATATTGTACTAGTATCGGAAACTAGAATGATAATGGGTGCATTTAGGTGACCTAAATAGTTTAAATATTTATCTCATAAGCTGCCAAGCCAGTGTTGAGGATAAATGTTGAGTGTAAAAGCTCTGGTGTGATACCGGCTTTACTTCCACCCACCACCACCCACTTTACACCATCTACTGTATTTATACCGGTGAAGCACAGTCCAGAAATATCAATTCTTCCAAGTCAAATAACTGATCAGTGGTGGTATTTGACAATTTTGAATCCGGCTAAGTTATAATAGGGTTGGTTAGGGTAGGTTATGTAGATTAATGGGGGTCACAGTTTGTTTTTGTATCTTTCTCTCCTGTTCTCTCTTTCCCTGGCTTGTATCCATTCAGCCCCATTCAGCTAACTGTTTTAGGACGTTTATCCCCGTCCAGGCGTCGATTTCTTCCTTGCGAGCGATAGCGAGCCAGCATTGTAAGGAGATATCCGGCTTCGCAGGAGAAATTTTTCTATCGAAAAAGTTACAAATTTAGCTTGCTGTCAAAACAAAAATATATATTTGCTGGCTCGCTACCGCTCACCACGAAAATATTGACACCTGGATGGGGGTAAACGTCTTAAAACAGTAGGCTGAATGGGGCCGAATGGATACAAGCCAAAGAGAGAGGGAGATAAAGATAAAAAAAAAGCGAGGTGGCCTCCCTCAAGCCATGTCATAATTTGCACATCTATTTATCCAAGTCCTGCCCTCACCATGCATCTCCATAAGGTTGTAACGTTATATTTAGTGTACTGGGATGAAACAATGCGTTAGGTCCCTCCCATCTGATTAACTCCTTCCTCACATACACACACACACACACACACACACACACACACAGCCCGTAGCCTAGTAGGTAGCGCTCTCGTCTCACACACGAGGGGTCGGGGGTTCAATCCCCCGGCCGGGCGGAGACAAATTGGGCTTGCCTCCTTTCATGTGTTAGCCTCAGTTCACCTAGCTGTAAATAGGTACCTGGAATAAATGGACGACGTTGTGACGTCCCATCTGGGGTTGGCAAAAATGGTACAAGGCGAGATGGGTATCATATGGTTCACCTAAGCTGATGGCTACCTAAGCCTTCGGGCGAGACGGTACCGTCTATAGTGAGAATGGTACCATACAGATCCACCCTAAGCCTTCGTTTCCGATGTCGCCAATTGGCTAAAAATACAGACTACACACACATCCACAGCCATTCCAACGATACATATAACACCTACACATATAGGAGGCGGGAAATAACGAGCATGCTCACTCCCGCAATACAACTAGAGTAAGTACAACTAGAGTAAGTACACACCATCCACACACACACACCCACACACACACACAGTCAGCCAAATGTGATCCTAACGGGCTTCCCTTTTTCGTGTTGTAGTTTTTGCCGCCGACAATTACTTTTCGTCTCCATTTTTTCTCAGCCTAAACCTTCACTTATTAATAACACCACGGCTGCCACCATCATCACCATCATCATCACCATCATCATCACCATCATCATTATTATTATTATTATTGCAAACGATATAAAGTACATTATCGAAGCGCTCCATGAATGAATGCAGAAGAATCTGATATATATATATATATATATATATATATATATATATATATATATATATATATATATAATTATACAGTATATATATATATATAACTTATCAATAATATAGCCATTCAGTAAACCATGATGTAGTCATTCAGTTTCTTCAGGCTACTATTAGACGGTAGTATTAAGGGGAGGTATTTAGTTTGTTCCCTACTTTTTCATCAAGCTTAAAATTACACCCCCTAGACCCCCTTTCAAGATAAATTTGTACATTTTTCGGTAGAAAAATATCCCGGCCGGAGGCCGGTTGCTCTTAAATTACAGGCTCGCTATCGCTCGCCAGGAAAAAATCGACACCTTAACGGCACGAAAGGTCTTAAAATTGACAGCAAAGGGCAAAATGTCTTAAAATATCCAAACTACTAGGGCGAAGGTCTTAAAATCTCAAAAGCAATGGGACTAAAAACATGAGGGCGAAAGAGGTCCAGAAAAAAATACCTCCAGTGGAAATCTCCCTTTAAGTTTAAGAATAGTAAGTTTACCGCTAGATTCCTGGAGAGATCCGTCCTAAGCTGCCTAATATGAGGTCAAGTTAGAGCCACAGCAGCGTAACCAGAGGCGGCAGCGTATACTAATGGGGTTAAGTGGGGGGGGGGGGGATCTCCACTTGAGGGATTTATTTCTGGACTCCTTTCTCCCTCATGTTTAGCCCCATTGCTTTTCTAATTTTAAGACGTTCGCCCCATTATGTTGACGATTTTAAGAACTTTCGACCCATTTCTGTCAATTTTAAGACCTTTCGTGCCATTTAGGTGTCTATTCTATCCTGGCGAGCGATAGCGAGCCTGTTATTTAAGAGGAACCGGCTTTCAGCCGGGACATTTTTCTACCGAAAAATGTACACATTTATCTTGAAAGGGGCTCAAGGGGGTGTAATCTTAAGCTTGATGGATATCTAGAGACCAAACTAAAAACCTCCCCTTAAAGAGGGATGGGCGTATTTATTAAGGAGGGATGGGCGTATTTATTAAGGAGGGATGGGCGTATTTATTAAGGAGGGATGGGCGTATTTATTAAGGAGGGATGGGCGTATTTATTAAGGAGGGATGGGCGTATTTATTAAGGAGGGATGGGCGTATTTATTAAGGAGGGATGGGCGTATTTATTTGATCATTTATGTATCTTATCATTATTATTTTATTATTATTATTATTATTATTATTATTATTATTATTATTGTTATTCCTCCCTAGACCTCCATCAAACTTTAAAACAACATCCATTAGATCCCCCTTCTAGATTAATTTGTACATTTTTTGGTAGAAAAATGCCGGTTCTTCCAATATTACAGGCTCACTATCGTTCGCCAGGAAAAAAATCGACACCTAAATAGCACGAAAGGCCTTAGAAATGGGGCGAAAGGTCTTAAAATCGCCAAACTAATGGGCCGAACGTCTTATTATCTGAAAACTAATGGGGCTGAACATGAGGAAGAAGGTGGACCAGCAACACGACCCACCTCCCCTTCAGTGTAGAAGCGGACCAGTATTATTAAATAGGTAATATTATACGCTCCCTATTGATGTATGTATGTATGTATGTATGGACTATCCATTAAGGGACGAGGGTTGCTTTTTCGGGACCCCCTTCTCCCTCATGTTTAGCCCCATTAGTTCTGAGATTTTAAGATGTTTGACCCATTTGTTTGGCGATTTTCAGATCTTTCGCCCCATTTGTTCTCCAATACTAAGACCTTTCATGCAATTTATGAGACAATTATTTCCTGGTGAGCGATAGCGAACCTGTAATTTAGGAGGAATCGACCTTCGGGGCCTTCGGCCGGGACATTTTTATATCGAAAAATTTCGAAATTTGGCTTGAAGGGAGGTCCTAAGGGTGTTTTTTTTTAAAGATTGACGGCGGTCTTGGGAGGACACTCAAATTTCGATATATAATATGAAATAAACATACAAATCTATAAATAAGCCAATATACCCTGCCATCCCCCCTGGAGATAAATTAGGATAAACACTTGTGAGGCCAACCCTTGGGATTATAAATATATAAGCGCCCCCCCCCCCCCCCCCCCGCCCCCCTCCCTGGTCTCTACACCCATCCTTCACTGATCACTATAATAACCCCGCTACCATCACCTTTACGAGGGGATGGTTCACTTTTTGGCCGATTTTTGCATGTATTCATTATTCTTCTAGTTTCCTCCCTAGACCTCCATCAAATTTAAAAAAACATCCATTAGATCCCCCTTCTAGATTAATTTGTACATTTTTCGGTAGAAACATTTCCCGGCCGAAGGCCGGTTCTTCGAACACTACAGGCTCACTATCGTTCGCCAGGGAAAAAATCGACACCTAAATAGCACGGAAGGTCTAAATATTGACGAAGAAATGGGGAGAAATGTCTTAAAATCGACCAACTAATGGGGCAAACATCTCAACATATGAACACTAATGGGGCTAAACATGACGGAGAAAGTGGTGCAGAAAACCGGCCCATCCCCCCTTAAGGGAGCCCACCTGCATTTGTTATCTTTCTCTTTGGCTTGTATCCATTCGGCCCCATTCAGCCTACTGTTTTAAGACGTTTACCCCCATCCAGGTATCAATATTTTCCTGGCGAGCGGTAGCGAGCCAGCAATATATTTTTTTGTTTTGACAGCAAGCTAAATTTGTAAATTTTTCGATAAAAACATGTCTCCGGCGAAGCCAGATTTCTCCATACAATGCTGGTTCGCTATCGCTCGCCAGGAAGAAATCGACACCTGGATGGGGATAAACGTCTTAAAACAGTTGGCTGAATGGGGCCGAATGGATACAAGCCAGGGAAAGAGAGAAAAGGAGAGAAAGATAATAAAAGCCGGTGACCCCCCTTAACACGTGTTCTGACACTTGTATTATGGCTAGTATTAGAGGATTTTATTCAGATTAGGAAGGGAATGTGGGATCAAGGGGTCAATTGAGATTGTCGTTATCCTTTGAATTCCCACAGATCTTTCCGAAGCTGTTTATAATCGTCTAATGATTACCAGGAAGGGGTTAATTGAGATAGCCTTCACCCTTTTAATCCCCACAGATCCTTCCTAAGCTGTATAAAATAGTCTATTGATAGCTAGAATAAAATGTCCAAAGGCGTAATACTCTTAAAAGGGTTAACACTATAGCCACTTTACGTTTCCAACTTCTGTCCACCCACGCCCCTTTTCCCACATCCTTCTGTTATTACCCACACACCCACATCCACACCGACCCGCCCATACACATCCTCACCCACCCGCACACACATCCACACCCACCCGCCCATACACATCCACACCCACCCGCACACATTCCATTTCACACACCCACCCACATTCCATTTCCCACACCCACCCACCCACGCATACATCCACACCCACATTCCATTTCCCACACCCACCCACTCACGCTTACATCCACACCCACCCACATCTTGTTATTATTCCTCACACGCCTACACCCACAAGCAAGCATCCACCCACACACACACATCCATCCACACCTACCCACATTCTTTTGTTATTTCCCACCCACCCACACCTGTCCCCCCGCCCATTTTCTGCTAGGGCATAGTTTATGTTGGCACCCAGACGCCCATTTCTTTAAGGGGGGTCACCGGCTTTTTTTTTTATCTTTCTCTCCTTTTCTCTCTTTCTCTGGCTTGTATCCATTCAGCCCCATTTAGTCAACTGTATTAAGATGTTTATCCCCATCCAAGTGTCGATTTCTTCCTGGCGAGCGATAGCGAGTCAGCATTGTATAGAGAAATCCTGCTTCACCGGAGACATTTGTCTATCGAAAAATGTACAAATTTAGCTTGATGTCAAAACAAAAATATACATATGCTGGCTCGCTACCGCTCGCCAGGAACGGATAAAAGCCAAAGAGAGAGAGAGAGAGAGAGAAAGATAAATAAAAAGCGAGGTGGGCCCCCTTAGGCCGCCTTCGACACCTCAGATAATACGTCTTTTGGCCCTCGCTGTCTGCAAGGAGTTGTCATCTATACTCGCTCAAGGAATTATTATTATTATTGTTATTATTATTATCATTATTATTATTATTATTATTATTATTATTATTATATGTGTAGGAGAGAGATAGAGAGAGAGAGTGAGTGAGTGTGTGAGTGAGAGAGAGAGTTAGATTTAACTTAGATAATATGTCTTATACACCTGGCTGTCTAATGATTTTATGGTGTATACTCGCTCAATGAATTATATATACTGTATATATATATATATATATATATATATATATATATATATATATATATATATACTGTATATATATATATATATATAAAGAGAGAGAGAGAGAATGTGTGAGTGAGACAACAGGTGATGTAGATGTGTGTGTTTGTGTAAGTTATGTGTATGTATGTATATATATACTAGTGTACACTCGGATACCATAGTCTCTAACTCGCTCATGTAAAATCCTGAACTACACCAATATATACAGTATTTATGGAAGCATGTCTCTGGAAACGAATTAATGAATATAATTGTCGATAAATCAACTACAAAACTATGTATACGATTGATTAAAAAACAAGCTTTATCCAAACATCAATCCGGATATAATTACATAACTAAACACATAAGGGGTCCACGAGTTATACTGAGTGGGCGAGAGACTATGGTATCCGAGTGTACATGGAGAGAGAGAGAGAGAGAGAGAGAGAGAGAGAGAGAGAGAGAGAGAGAGAGAGACAGAGAGAGACAGAGAGAGAGAGAGAGAGAGAGACAGAGCCAGAGACAGAGAGAGAGAGAGAGAGAGAGAGAGAGAGAGAGTTCGTGAGCTTTTTCTATTTTCTTTATGCATATATATCCATTTAAATTAATGTTCAGATAAATTGGCTATACTGTACAATAATGAATACATAATATGTATTTATTAATATACACAGTACCTAATATGATCTGAACATTTGTCAGTAGCTGTACATGTTAATATACTCATATTACCGGTATTCATCATTCACCAAAATATACTGTAGAGAGAAGTATATCATTAATAGTCAATATATATATATATATATATATATATATATATATATATATATATATATACTGTAGAGAGAATTATATAATTAATAGTCAATATATATATATATATATATATATATATATATATATATATATATATATATATATATATATATATATATTATATATAAAGAGAGAAAAGTTATGCTCTGTTGGTCTCGAAGGAAGCAAACCAACAGACGTACTAGTAGATTCAATGCTTCATTCATGGGTTTTAGTTTAAGGGAGCCCACCTCGCTCTTTTTCTCTCTCTCCCTCTCTCTTTGGCTTGTATCCATTCGGCCACATTCAGCCTACTGTTTTAAGACGTTTACCCCATCCAGGTGTCAATATTTTCCTGGCGAGCGGTAGCGAGCCAGCATATATATATATTTTGTTTTGACAGCAAGCTAAATTTGTACATTTTTCGGTAGAAATATGTCTCCGGCGAAGCCGGATTTCTCCATACAATGCTGGCTCGCTATCGCTTGCCAGAAAGAAATCGACACCTGGATGGGGATAAACGTCTTAAAACAGTTGGCTGAATGGGGCCGAATGGATACAAGCCAGAGAAAGAGAGAAAAGGAGAGAAAAATAAAATAAGCCGGTGACCCCCCTTAAGGCGTAATATATATAACTATTCGCTGGAAAAATGCAGTAAAATGTATATAAGAGAGAGAGATAATGAAGAAGAAGCGACCTGCCTATATACTAATGGTCAAGATACCGCAGCAAAGAGGGCAGAGTTGATTAATGTGTACGCGCTGCTCCAATTAGTACTTGGTCTCCATAACACATAGGCTACCCACAACTATCACTACAAGTCCAGTGACAGGGGAGGTTTAACTTAATTGCTGCATTTACTTGTAGATTTATTATGATTTTGTATTTCCTCCCTAGACCTTCATCAAGATTTTAAAAACATCCCCAAGATCACCTTTTTAGACAAATTTGTAAATTTTTCGGTAGAAAAATAGTCCCGGTGGAAGGCCGATATATATATTTATTATTATATATATATTTATTATTATATATATATTTATTATTATATATATATTTATTATTATATATATATTTATTATTATATATATATTTATTATTATATATATATTTATTATTATATATATATATTTATTTATTTATTATATATATATTTATTATTATATATATATATATATTATTATTATATATTTTATATTATATCTTTATTATTATATATATGTATCTATTATTATATATATTTATCTATTATTATATATATTTATATATTATTATATATATATTTATTATTATATATATATATTTATTTATTTATTTTCCAGGGGTATCGGTAAGGTTTCGTAAACAGTAGGTCTAGCGTTCAAGCTCATCTGTGGACAACGATGTTTTTTATTTATATGTATTTGTATTATAATAAAATAGATTGGGTTAGGTAAGGTTTATTAGGTTAGACTAATAAAAACAATAAAATACCCATAGAAGAATACATCGTTGCGCATGCGCCGATCAATGAAATCGGGCTAGTAGACATGGCCTGCCAAAGAAAATTGTCGAATCGTCTTGTTATACGCTTAGAAAAACCATCCACAAACAAATATAAGAACATAAGAAAATGGGAGTCTACAGAGAGCCAATTGGCCCACACAAGGCAGATCCCTCTCACACCCAACCCTAATTATACGGCCCAATATGAAGGGAGGTTTGGCTGTTTTTGCCAGCTAGATAAATGAGAACTTGTGCCAGATAGATAAATAATGGTCAGACAAGAAGTAAATTAAGGGGGTCACCGGTTTTGTTTTATCTTTCTCTCCTTTTCTCTCTTTCCCTGGCTTTGTATCCATTCGGCCCCATTCAGCCAACTGTTTTAAGACGTTTATCCCCATCCAGGTGTCGAGTTCTTCTTGGCGAGCGATAGCGAGCCAGCATTGTATGGAGAAATCCGGCTTCGCCGGAGACATTTTTCTATCGAAAAATGTACAAATTTAGCTTGCTGTCAAAACAAAAATATTTATATATGCTGGCTCGCTACCGCTCGCCAGGCAAATATTGACACCTGGATGGGGGTAAACGTCTTAAAACAGTAGGCTGAATGGGGCCGAATGGATACAAGCCAAAGAGAGAGGGAGAGAAACAGAAAAAAAGCGAGGTGTGCTCCCTTAACAACGAAGAAAAAAACAACGAAATGTTCGATTCCTTTAGACGTACATATAAAAATACGCTTCAGAAAAAAACTGATTTTGTTTTTTTGTTTTTTTTGCCAGCTATCTAGATAAATAATGATAAAAAAGCGAGTGCAAAATGCATGGTTGAAAAATGCAATACAGTATAATTAATTAATAATTATAAACATCGCCATTCACTCTTCCAATTGCATAGGAAGTTTTGAAGGAAACAAGGATGATATACAGTATATATACAGTATATATTTTTAGCCAGCTATTTAAGGGGAGATTTCCACTTGAGGGATTTTTTCTGGACTCCTTTCTCCCTCATGTTTAGCCCCATTGCTTTTGAGATTTTAAGACCTTCGCCCTAGTAGTTTGGATATTTTAAAACATTTTGCCCCATTTCTGTCAATTTTAAGGCCTTTCGTGCCGTTAAGGTGTCTATTTTTTCCTGGCGAGCGATAGCGAGCCTGTAATTTAAGAGCAACCGGCCTCTGGCCGGGATATTTTTCTACCGAAAAATGTGCAAATTTATCTTGAAAGGGGGTCTAGGGGGTGTAATTTTAAGCTTGATGAAAACGTAGGGAACAAACTAAATACCTCCCCTTAAGTAATGATAAATAAGAAGTGAATGGAAAATGCATAATGGAAGAATGCAATATATTAACATCGCCATTGACCTTTCCAACTGTGGAGGTGGATGGATGGTGGTGGTGGTGGTGGTGGTGAGGCACATAACACCTCCAGACACAAACTCTACGGTAGTTGAACGCCAAGGATGGGGCGGGTGGGGGGCCTTCTCGTGAGCTTGTAACGAGTAATCCAAACATTGCATTAGTATTTTAGCTCGTCCTGGTGGTGTAATGGTTAGAGTGCTTAACAATCTGTGTGTGATAACCCAGGTTCGAATCCCGGTGGATCACATATATGCTTTCATTAATTTCATTGGAGGTGTTTGGTGAAATTAATAAAAATATAGATTGCATGATTATATGTTGCAGTATATAGTTTTAAGTGGTAATGGTGTATTTGATGTTGCTAGTGGTAGTACTTGTTTGGTAGTTATGATGTTGTTGATATTGGCGTTGGTCCTCATCACCTAAATTATATAAGGGGTACAGTTTATTTGTTGGTCTATTCATTTATTGATTTATATATTTTGACTTTCCTCGCTAAACCTTCATCAAGCTTAAAAAAAAAAAAAAAAAAAAAAAAAAAAAAAATCCCCCTTTAAGATAAACACCCCTTAGCCCCCCTTTAAGATAAACACCCCTTAGCCCCCCCTTTAAGATAAACACCCCTTAGCCCCCCTTTAAGATAAACACCCCTTAGCCCCTCTTTAAGATAAACACCCCTTAGCCCCTCTTTAAGATAAACACCCCTTAGCCCCTCTTTAAGATAAACACCCCCTTAAGATAACACCCCTAGCCCTTTAAGATAAACACCCCTTAGCCCCTCTTTAAGATAAACACCCCTTAGCCCCTCTTTAAGATAAACACCCCTTAGCCCCTCTTTAAGATAAACACCCCTTAGCCCCCTTTAAGATACCTCCCTTAGCCCACTTTAAGATAAACAACCCCTTAAGCCCCCCCTTAAAGATAAACCCCCCTTACCTCTTTAAGATAACCCCCTAGCCCCTCGTTAAGATAAACCACCCTTAGCCCCTCTTTAAGATAAACACCCCTTAGCCCCTCTTTAAGATAAACACCCCTTAGCCCCTCTTTAAGATAAACACCCCTTAGCCCCTCTTTAAGATAAACACCCCTTAGCCCCCCCTTAAGATAAACACCCCTTAGCCCCCTTTAAGATAAACACCCCGTAAGATAACACCCTTAGCCCCCCTTAAGATAAAACCCTTAGCCCCCCTTTAAGATAAACACCCCTTAGCCCCTCTTTAAGATAAACACCCCTTAGCCCCTCTTTAAGACAAAACACCCCTTAGCCCCCCTTTAAGATAAACACCCCTTAGCCCCCCTTTAAGATAAACACCCCTTAGCACCCCTTTAAGATAAACACCCCTTAGCCCCTCTTTAAGATAAATTTGCACGAACGAACGTCTTACAATCTCAAAATCGTCTTGGTGGTGTAAGGGTTAAGGTGTCTAAAAATATGTGTGGGATAACCCGAGTTCGAATCCTGGTGGATCACATATATGCTTTCATTAATTTCATTGGAGGTGTTCGGTGTTGTGGTGAAATTAATAAAACATAAATGAATGGGGGCTAGACATGAGGGAGAAGGGGGTCCCAAAAAAAAAAAAAAAATCTCCCCATAATGCAGCTGGTGAGAATACTGTTAACCCTCTGAGGATCGTGATGCGTGTTGACAGATTATTCTGGTTAGCATTACACGATTGTAGGCAGCTTGGGAACACTTGTGGGAGCGAAGGAGTTAAGGGACCCCACCTCGCTTGTTTTCTCTTTGTCTCCCTCTCTCTTTGGCTTGTATCCATTCGACCCCATTCAGCCTACTGTTTTAAGACGTTTACCCCCATCCAGGTGTCAAGATTTTCCTGGCGAGCGGTAGCGAGCCAGCATGTACGGTAGCAATTTTTGTTTTGACAGCAAGCTAAATTTGTACATTTTTCGATAGAAAAATGTCTCCGGCGAAGCCGGATTTCTCCCTAGAATGCTGGCTCGCTATCGCTCGCCAAGAAGAAATCGACACCTGGATGGGGATAAACGTCTTAAAACAGTTGGCTGAATGGGGCCGAATGGATACAAGCCAGGGAAAGAGAGAAAAGGAGAGAGATACAAAAAAAAACCGGTGATCCCCCTTAATTGAGATCTTGTATACCCCTTTGATTCCTAGACATCCTTCCAAAACTGAATAAAATCGTCTAATAAAATCGTCTAATGATGACCAGAATAAACGGTTTATGCGCATCATAATTCTGGAGGCGGTTAAGGGGGGTGACATGCTTTTTGTTATTTCTGTCCTTTTCTCTCTTTCTCTGGCTTGTATCCATTCGGCCCCATTCAGCCAAGTATTTTAAGAAGTTTATCCCCATCTAGGTGTCGATTTCTTTCGGGCGAGCGATAGCGAGCCAGCATTATATGAAGAAATCCGGCTTCGCCGGAGACATTTTTCTATTGAAAAATGTACAAATTTAGCCTGCTGTCAAACAAAAATAAAAAATATGCTGGCTCGCTACCGCTCACCAGTAAAAAATTGACACCTGGAAGGGGATAAACGTCTTAAAACAGTAGGCTGAATGGGGCCAAATGGATACTAGTCAGAGAAAGATAGAAAAGGACAGAACCAAAACAGGTCACCCTCTTTAATATTAGTAATATTTATGCTGTTAGGGGTTATGTTATGGTGATATTATTGGTGATAGTGGCAATGTAAATATGCAATTGATATGGCTTATCACCTACACAAGTGGTTTATCCCTTTGAGTACCAGCGACGTGTAACATATTGTAGTCTAGCTATATTTATACAATATTATGCAGCTGAGGAAGGATCTGTGGTAGTTAAAAGGGTTGGTTGAGATAGTTTGAAGCCTTATTGTTACCGGAGGTCAATCTAAAGCTGAATAAAAGCGTCTAATAGTTGCCAACATATGATAAAAAGGACGTCCCCGGTAGTCAATGGGTTATGGACAATTCCTCACACATCTACTTCCAGTATGATGCAGTGTTCTAAAAAATTGGGTCATATTTAGCTCATTCTGATCTTGATAAACATATACCAAGAACAGTAGACAGGGTTGAATGTAAACACCCCATGAGGAGGACCACTTTATTGACTTCCTCCACCCCACCCCACCTCCCCCCCCCCCCCCCCCACCCACCCCCACCCCCCTCCCGTCACGAACAAATCATGTAGACTTGAGAAATGGTTTGGTGTATGTCATTGGCCTGATTAAGGGGAGATGGGCTGGTTTGTTTGGTTTATTAATTCATTTATTCATATATTTTCTAGTTTCCTCCCTAGACCTCCATCAAATTAAAACAAAAACATCCATTAGATCCCCCTTCTAAATTAACTTGTACATTTTTCGGTAGAAAAATGTCCAGGCCGAAGGCCGGTTCTTCAAACATTATACAGGCTCACTATCGTTCGCCAGGGAAAAAATCGACACCTAAATTGCACGAAAGGTCTAAATATTGACGAAGAAATTGGGCGAAAGGTCTTAAAATCGACTAACTAATGGGGCAAACATCTTAACATCTGAAAACTAGTGGGGCTAAACATGAGGGAGAAAGTGATCCAGAAAACCGGCCCAGTTATTTGCGAAACGTTGTAGAAAAAAGTGCTCCTCCTCATAGATATTCACCCTGATCTTAATTACCTTATCCCACCCCGACACTTTCCCGTTGCAGTTCAGAAGAAATTTTCCTCTTTTGTTTTCTTTTTTTTCTCGCGGAAGGGTTGATGGCAGTCAGAGGGTTAAGGGGAGGTTTTTAGTTTGGTCCCTAGATATCCTTCAAGCTTAAGATTACACCCCCTTGAGCCTCTTTCAAGATAAATGTTTAAATTTTTCGGTAGAAAAATTTCCCGGCTGAAAGCCGGTTCCTCTTAAATTACAGGCTCGCTATCGCTCGCCAGGGTAAAATCGACACCTAAATGACACGAAAGGTCTTAACATTGACGGAAATGGGTTGAAAGTTCTTAAAATCGTTAAACTAATGGGGCAAACGTCTTAAAATTTTAAAAAAATGGGGCTAAACATGAGGGAGAAAGGAATCAATAAAAAAAATCCCTCAAGTGAACACCTCCCCTTAATCGAGACAGTCTTTACCCCTTTAATTCCCACACATCTTTCCAAAGCTGTATAAACTCGTCCAATATGAGAACCAAAATATACTATCAATATGAGAACCAAAATATACTATCAATATGAGAACCAAAATATACTATCAATATGAGAACCAAAATATACTATCAATATTCGTCATATTCTTGCAAGGGTTAGTGTTTGCCTTATTGTTGGCCGTAATCATATTAGATATTCGGCATAATGAGGATATGATAATAGCGAGGATAAATATATAATAGTTACGAGCAACATTATTCTCTCTCTCTCTCTCTCTCTCTCTCTCTCTCTCTCTCTCTCTCTCTCTCTCTCTCGTGTCTGTTCTGTCTCACTCTCACTATTCCTTGACAGATAACACGTTTTTCAAATGTGGTGATTTCATATGTAAGCAAAATATAGGCATGCCAATGGAAACAGTCCCAGTGCCAGATTTTGCCAATCTATTTCTTCATTATTAAGAGTTCTTTTATATGCAAGATAACACTCGCACTAAATACGGAACATACAAACAAATAAGCAAGTGTTCAAGATATATTGATGATATAATATTGTTCAACAGACAGCGGCGACATATTTGATAAAATTAAGACTAACTAACTGATTTTGTCTACTCTACTACTGACTACAAAATTGACTTCCCGAATTTATCAACCCCCTCATTTTGACTATTTCATTAGTACTATACTACTTTTTTCTTTTAGGGCAAACACTCTACACCAGGTATTATAGAGATAGCCGGTTTGCCACAGTTATAACAGAAAACCGATTACGGCGGATGGCTGTGGCATGATGGAATCCATCCGCCTCTCTATTTTGCCTTGGGGTGGGTGTTTGACTGCATCTCTATATTTTTCATATATCTACAGTATATTAATTTCAACTCTTTTCACATGTGTGTGTGTGTGTGTGTGTGTGCGCGTGCGTGTGTGTGTGCGTGCGTGTGTGTGTGTGTGTGTGCGTGCGTGTGTGTGTGTGTGTGTGTGTGTGATGTGTGTAGATACCTTTAGATGTGTTCGCCGCTCTTCTAGCGGCACCAAGGAGCGCGACGCCCCTCGTTATGGGTGGTGATTTGGTGCAGTAGACTGTTTGAAGCGACAGCTCGCTCCCTTGCGAGGATGGGCTCGTCTGGCACTTTTTGCAGTTCGACATCTAGGGCTCTCTATATAAAACGCAGTGTGTGTGTGATGTGTGTGTGATGTTGTGTGTGTGTGATGTTGTGTGTGTGTGTGTGTGTGTGTGTGTGTAGTGTGTAAGGGTATATGCGGTAACAGGTGTATGCAATATGTATAAGGTTCAATGCCCCGATGACACACACACACCCATACACAGACACACACACACACACACACACACACACAGCTGTCCCACATAATATACATACACACACACACACACACACAGACACACATACCCATACACACAGACACACACACACACACACACATACACATACACAGCTGTCCCAGATAATATAGCTTTGCTTGTTTATTCAGGCTGACGTGGTATGGGGTATAGCCAGAACTGGATACGAGGTTAGTAGCTCTACGGGTATGTGGGTAGGTATGTAAGTAGGTATATACACTTTATATAGATTGACATGTGGGTCTATAAATGTTGTGTGTGTGTGTGTGTGTGTGTGTGTGTGTGTGTGTGTGTGTGTATATATATAATATATATATATATATATATATATATATATATATATATATATATATATATATATATATATATATATATATATATATATATATATATATATATATATATTGAGAGAGTGAGAGTAACGACCCGGCAGGCGGTCCATTCCAGAGAGACACTCTTATGTAGTACCGGTATATCACCTGTAATTATGTAGTGCTATGTTGTTATCCTATTGTTATTGT
>CM064497.1:46383702-46423702 GCA_032716605.1 Paralithodes platypus | reverse complement strand
AAAACCTCACCTGCTGCTCCTAAGGTCACCAACCCTTCTACTTCAAATACCGGTACCCCTCCTTCAGATACCACCCCTTCTACAGACACTTTTTCTTCAGACACTCCTACAGACGCTCATTCTACAGACACCCCTTTAGTTCCTCCCCTCCTCCTCTACCCTCCATGCTTCATCTTTTTCAGATTCCTCTTCTAAGACGGCATCACATCTTCCTTGACGTATATCCTGTCTGACAATCAAATTTCATGAACATCGGTTCATAACTTTGTGATCCGCCTACGCTGGCGAAGGTATGCTCTCTGCCGATCACCTCCTAAATTAAACCAATTCTTCCTGGCCGCATATTCCATTTGTCCATAAATTTCGTGAACATCGGTTCATAACTTTTTGAGACATCTTGTTTACAAACAGACAGACAAATTCGTTAACAGAGGTAATTACTGCACAGGAATTCAAACTCAATTGATTTATTTTGTTTTCGTAATTAATCGACACACAATTACATTTCTGAGATACTATAATCTATTCGCTGTAAGTAGGCGAGAAATCATGACCTCTAACCTCTATAATTTAAAAGGGCTAGAGTAAATTGGCTGTAAATTTCTACATCTATTCCTTGACCGACTCTTCCCAAATGGTAGGAATATTAACTCGATTACTCTAGTCATTTTTGAGTTACAGAGGATAGAGGTCATGATTTCTCGCCTACTTACAGCGAATAGACTATAGTGTTGGTGTAGAGTGCAACTACAGTACTGTTACGTTTACGGATATAAATATACCGCGAATAATGTATAAAAGAAGTAAGGTAGGTGTGTGTGCCCTCCGAGAATAATGTATAAAAGAAGGAAGGTAGGTGTGTGTGCCCTCCGAGAATAATGTATAAAAGAAGGAAGGTAGGTGTGTGTGCCCTCCGAGAATAATGTATAAAAGAAGGAAGGTAGGTGTATGTGCCCTCCGAGAATAATGTATAAAAGAAGGAAGGTGGGTGTGTGTGCCCTCCGAGAATAATGTATAAAAGAAGGAAGGTAGGTGTGTGTGCCCTCCGAGAATAATGTATAAAAGAAGGAAGGTAGGTGTGTGTGCCCTCCGAGAATAATGTATAAAAGAAGTAAGGTGGGTGTGTGTGCCCTCCGAGAATAATGTATAAAAGAAGGAAGGTAGGTGTGTGTGCCCTCCGAGAATAATGTATAAAAGAAGGAAGGTAGGTGTGTGCCCTCCGAGAATAATGTATAAAAGAAGGAAGGTAGGTGTGTGTGCCCTCCGAGAATAATGTATAAAAGAAGGAAGGTAGGTGTGTGTGCCCTCCGAGAATAATGTATAAAAGAAGGAAGGTAGGTGTGTGTGCCCTCCGAGAATAATGTATAAAAGAAGTAAGGTGGGTGTGTGTGCCCTCCGAGAATAATGTATAAAAGAAGGAAGGTAGGTGTGTGTGTGCCCTCCGAGAATAAAGTATAAAAGAAGGAAGGTAGGTGTGTGTGTGCCCTCCGAGAATAATGTATAAAAGAAGGAAGGTAGGTGTGTGTGCCCTCCGAGAATATACCGCGAATAATGTATAAAAGAAGGAAGGTAGGTGTGTGTGCCCTCCGAGCATAATGTATAAAAGAAGTAAGGTAGGTGTGTGCCCTCCGAGAATATACCGCGAATAATGTATAAAAGAAGGAAGGTAGGTGTGTGTGCCCTCCGAGAATAATGTATAAAAGAAGGAAGGTAGGTGTGTGCCCTCCGAGAATATACTGCGAATAATGTATAAAAGAAGGAAGGTAGGTGTGTGCCCTCCGAGAATATACTGCGAATAATGTATAAAAGAAGGAAGGTAGGTGTGTGTGCCCTCCGAGAATAATGTATAAAAGAAGGAAGGTAGGTGTGTGTGCCCTCCGAGAATAATGTATAAAAGAAGGAAGGTAGGTGTGTGTGCCCTCCGAGAATAATGTATAAAAGAAGGAAGGTAGGTTGTGTGCCCTCCGAGAATAATGTATAAAAGAAGGAAGGTAGGTGTGCCCTCCGAGAATAATGTATAAAAGAAGGAAGGTAGGTGTGTGTGCCCTCCGAGAATAATGTATAAAAGAAGGAAGGTAGGTGTGTGCCCTCCGAGAATATACCGCGAATAATGTATAAAAGAAGGAAGGTAGGTGTGTGCCCTCCGAGAATATACCGCGAATAATGTATAAAAGAAGGAAGGTAGGTGTGTGCCCTCCGAGAATATACAATTATGAGGAATGGGACCCCGGCACTCTCTCTGGAGGGGTTCCAAGCACAATGAAGGTGAGTCACCTCAACGCTTTTTATACCATTATATTTTGGGTAGCATTTCAAGATTGTTTTTGTAGTCTACAGTATCTTCAATTAGACCCGAGTGAGACTATTATATTATGATATTTACCCCGTCAGGATGTAAGACGCATATTTATAGTTTTGGGTAGCATTTCGAGACTGTTTTTGTACCGTAGTCTATAGTATCTTCATTTAGACCCGAGTGAGACTATTATATGAGCTTTACCTCTTCAGGATCTAAGACGCATTTATATATTTTTGGTAGCACTTCGAGACTGTTTTATCAGTCTATAATTATACTCTGTTCATTATAGGTAGGCCAGAAATCCAGACTTCAACCTCTTGTAACTCATAAAACGGCTAGAGTAATCGAGCTAATAGTTCTACCATTTGGGAAGAGACGGTAAGGGAAGAGGTGTGAAGTATACAGCCCATTTGCTCTAGCCCTTTGTGAGTTATAGAGGTTAGGGTTTACAATTTCTGGTCTACCTATATTGAATGGACTATAGTATCTTCAGTCAGACCCAAGTGAGACTATTTTATGGTCATAATCTCTTTGAGGAGTACAGTATGACGCAATTTGAGGAGTACAGTATGACGCAATTTGAGGAGTACAGTATGACGCAATTTGAAGAGTACAGTATGACGCAATTTAAGGGGAGGTTTTTAGTGTGTTTCCTAGACTTCCATCAAGCTTGAAATTACACTCCCTTGACCCCCTTTCAAGATAAATTTGTACATTTTTCGGTAGAAAAATTTCCCAGCCGAAGGCCGGTTCCTCTTAAATTACAGGCTCGCTACCGCTCGCCAGGAAAAAATCGACACGTAAATGGCACTAAAGGTCTTAAAAGTGACATAAATGGGATGAACGTTCTTAAAATCGCCAAACTAATGGGGCGAACGTCTTAAAATCTCAAAAGCAATGGGGCTAAACATGAGGGAGAAAGGGGTAAAGAAAAAAATCCCTTAAGTGTAAATCTGGCCTTAACAGCATATTCTGGCTATCATTATACAATGTTATACAGTTTAGGAAGGATCTGCAGTTACAAGGGTAAAAGCTGGACCAATCCACCCTCTCACGTCCATATACCCTTCCTAATCTGTAGTAAATCGTCTAAGATATTTGCCTAGAACTGTGGTAGAGTGCCGTACAGTCAATACATATAAATATCGTCTAGATAAATATCTTGCCATTAATCCCCGAATGACTGCGTTAGTGCCCTTCATAGTACAAAGGAGTACAAAGGAAATCAAGCAACAACAGATCTAGTGACCCTTCTAGGCTGCTTGTCCTCCAAAACACTGAGGATCAAGTGTCCAAACAGTGGTTTAGAGTGGGTAAGGGAACATTGGAAAGGGAACTACTGCCCTGCCACTAACGTGGCAGGACTAGGAAGTTAGTAGGGGACATATGGGTTAGTAACTGAGGGGAGGATAAAATAAAGTTATTCATTTACAAACGCAGTCAGTCGCGGGTTTAATAGAGATATTTGTCTATGCGAAGTTTAAAAGAATCAACGGGGCTGCCGTCTATAACGTCTAGGGGAAGCCATTTTACAATTTGACAACCCGATTGAAGAAGAAATTCTTAGATTCGTGTGAGTTAAAAGATTTACCAATAATTTTGCAACCGTTTCCCCGCGTGTAATTAGATTGGTCGATAGTGAAGTACTTACTACAGTTCATATTGTCGATGCCTTTGATGATTTTGAACACTTGAATTAAGTCACCTCTTAATCTGCGCTGGGTTAAAGGAAATAGATTTAATTTTCTAAGACGCTCTTCGTATGGTTTGTTCTTTAGGCTAGGTATCATTTTGTACTATATATTTTGTACTATACAGTATATTTGTTTTCTGATCCACAGTTTATTTTTCTGGAGCTGAAGCCCTCCTAGTGAAGCAGTTACTGTAGGTAGAAGAATTATGCATTTCTTGATAGAAGTGTCAAAGTTGGCACACACAATAATAAACGCAGTATAATCAACATTGTATATAGGACCATCATAGGTTTAGCCTATATTGGCTATGGCAGCCCTCTATTCAATTAATCTTCATTAGAGTACTGAAACACAGATACTTACCCCAAACTGTATACTGTGGTACAGATGTCAAACTAGTCTCAAATGACTCGAATTTGAAGATTTTTTTCCCTATTTTGCATCACACGTTTACATAAACATGTTTGAACTCTTGCAGAAACAAACAAACAAGAACAGTTTAATGATAAAGTGATACATGTTTTGCGAAAATAAGCGATTCCTACTTAAGTTATGTCTGTTACGACAAATCAATGACATGTACTACTGAACACTAATTAAAGTGAAGTTCACCCGTGTGAATGAGGCATATCAAGGTGTGGAGTTACTAGGAGACACAACATGATAATATCCAGCTTTACTGTTACCTTGGGGAATGGAGTGTGGAATACTATACTCTATTCACTTTAACAGAGAGAGAGAGAGAGAGAGAGAGTGTTACAAGGAGTTACAAGGCATAGTTAGTATCTCCAGAAACCTTGCGGTCCATTCCATGGAAGTAGTTGAAGTGGAAAGAGAGACTATTTAATGCACTACACTCAGAGAGAGCTAAAGAGAGAGCGAGTGAGAATAAGAGAGAGAGAGAATGAGAGAGAGAGAGAGAGAGAGAGAGAGAGAGAGAGAGAGAGAGAGAGAGAGAGAGAGAGAGAGAGAGAGAGAGAGAGAGAGAGAGAGAGAGAGAGAGAGAGAGAGAGAGAGAGAGAGAGAGAGAGAGAGAGAGAGAGAGAGAGAGAGAGAGAGAGAGAGAGAGAGAGAGAGAGAGAGAGAGAGAGAGAGAGAGAGAGAGAGAGAGAGAGAATAAGAGAGAGAGAGAGAGAGAGAGAGAGAGAGAGAGAGAGAGAGAGAGAGAGAGAGAGAGAGAGAGAGAGAGAGAGAGAGAGAGAGAGAGAGAGAGAGTGAGTGAGTGAGAATATGAGTAAAAGAGCCTGGATAAACTGATAACCCGGGCAGATAACAACAAGAGTGGGAGCGGATTTACACCACAACTTTTTTCCCACATTTTTTTTTTTTTTACAACTTTTTTTCTGGCAATTTTGACTTGCTTTCCACTGGTATAGATATAATAGATGGAAGATAGAATTTTACGGGTAACATAGTTAGTATCCACGAATATTTCAGAAGCTGTCATATTAGAGTACACACTGTTAAGGGGGGATGGTTAACTTTTTGGGCGATTTTTGCATGTATTCATTATTTTTCTAGTTTCCTCCCTGGACTTCCATCAAATTAAAAAAAAAAAAAACATCCATTAGATCCCCCTACTAGATTAATTTGTACATTTTTCGGTAGAAAAATTTCCCGGCCGAAGGCCGGTTCTTCCAACAATACAGGCTCACTATCGTTCGCCAGGGAAAAAATCGACACCTAAATAGCACGAAAGGTCTAAATCTTGACGAAGAAATGGGGCAAAAGATCTCAAAATCGACTAACTAATAGGGTGAACATCTTAATATTTGAAAACTAATGGGGCTAAACATGAGGGACAAAGTGGTCCAGAAAACTTGCCCATCCCCCCTTAACAATCTAGGGTATTGTAATGTACAAGTTTCAAAACAAACAAACTAAAACAGGAACCGCACAAAATAATGACAAAAGAAAATCACAAATCACAAAAGAAGGGATACATAGGATCCTTGGGTATATTGATAGTGATTTACCTTTCTATTTGGTACCGTATATGATAGGTTAATTACCACCTATATACCTTCAAATGGGTAAATTACTATGGACACTTGATAGATCCATTGCATACCCATAATTTGAGAGGGCACCGGGAAAAAAATGCAGGGAAAATCACAGGGTGTAAATCCGGCGTTAAAGTATTAAATGTTAGGAGCAGCCTTCCCACCCAGAGACCTCATTCATCACCACTGTCTCATCATCAGTTCTCACAAACCTGTCCACCACCACCATTATCACCACCTCCACCACCACTATTACCACCACCCCCACCCCCACCATCATCATCACCACCACCATCACCACCACCAACAACAACAACAACACCACTACCCCCACCACCAGTCACCCGGATTATTTTATATTTATTATGTAGCCCCCCGTTGGGGTGGCGTAGTATTGTAATGACCGTGACTATGTGAGTGCCGCGTTGCTCTACAGGGCACACACATCTCAGCAGTAATGATCATCACTTTCGTCTATAATAGCCACAATTTAAGATGTTAAAACTGATAAGGTTATGAACACATTCCATTTTACTATGATGACACACAGACACGCTACACATCACTATCATCATCACCACCACCATCACTATTACCATAGTCACCTTCATCATCACTAATGTCACCTAATATTGTGTTCGCCACTCTTCTAGTGGCACCGAAGAGCGCGCCACCCCTCGTTCAGGGTGGTGATTTGGTGCAGCAGACTGCTCGAAGGGGCAGCACGCTCCCCTGTGAAGATGGGCTCATTTGGCACTTTATCTCTACTACTGTGATGTGTGTGCCCCTTGGGGCACACACATACAGATCCTCACTACACAGACACACCATCATCATCACTGTTGTAATGTATAACCCACACAGAAATGCGGAACACACATCAGACATGGTCATTACAATACTATGCCACCCGTACGGGGAACTACGTAACATCAACAACAACAACTTCAACAACAACAACACTGTAAACCAAACTGTGTACAGTCGTGGTCAGGTCTTTCTAAGTAGTATTTGTTTGAATATTTTTGATACACCAACGAACCATTTGGATAAACTAATAGAGCCACACTCATCTGATTTTAGGTTTGCACTAGCCAATGCTCTCTGTCGCGCGCTTACCATAAAGAGGCGTCCAAGTATTTGTGAGCACAACTGTACAATATGAATGTTATCCCTGCCAAGCTCGTGCGTTACCTAACTGTGGGGTAAATATACCCTATTTAGCACTTTGTAACGTAAACAACAAACCCCAAATATACCTTAAATATCCTCGGTTATACCACACCCGTCAACATGTCTTGCTATATTAGTATTAGTTTACTTTTGCAACAGAGTTCGGGATTTATGAATATATATATATATATATATATATATATATATATATATATATATATATTAAAATAATTATATTTATTATTTACTATATAAAGGGCACTTTCTGTGAGAATTCTGCCTGTTTGTTCACGAACTACTCCCTCGTTTTTAAGATGGAGAGCCCATACTAAAGGGGTGCTGAAATAGGTTTTAAGCAGGGGGTGGTGGTGCCCCTCCCCCTGACTCCCTCAGTTTTCAAGATGGAGAGCCCATACTTGGCATGCATACTAAGGGATTGCCAGAATAGGTTTTAAGCTGGGGGAAAGGCCCAATCTTTCAGTTTTCAAAATGGAGAGCCCATACTTGGCATGCATACTAAGGGGGCGCCATAATAGGTTTTAAGCGGGAGTTGGGGGAGGGGGAGCCCTCCCCCAACTCCATTAGTTTTCAAGATGGAGAGCCCATACTTGGAATGCATACTAAGGGGGTGCCGCCAGAATAGGTTTTAAGCGAAACAAATTCTGTCCCCTCACCCCCCGGGGGGAGGACAGCCCATACTTAGATTTCCCCTTAGGCAGCTCCGGGTACCTCAGCTAGTCAAATTTTACAATTATAATTGCAATTACAGTACCGGTATATGGACAGTCGCTGAACGTGGCTACTCTATTCCTTAGAATTACATACACATGAATGATAATATATGATAATATATTATAATATAGTCGATGAACTAAACTATGATGAGCTTAAGGGGGGTGACCTGATTTTTGTTATTTCTCTCCTTTTCTCTCTTTTTCTGGCTTGTATCCATTCGGCCCCATTCAGCCAACTATTTTAAGGCGTTTATCCCCATCTAGGTGTCGATTTCTTCCTGGCGAGCGATAGCGAGCCAGCATTATATGAAGAAATCCGGCTTCGCCGGAGACATTTTTCTATCGAAAAATATACAAATTTAGCCTGCTGTCAAACAAAAATAAAAAATATTCTGGCTCGCTACCGCTCACCAGTAAACAATTGACACCTGGATGGGGATAAACGTCTTAAAACAGTAGGCTGAATGGGGCCAAATGGGTACAAGGCAGCAGAAGATAGAAAAGGACAGAACAAAAACAGGTCACCCCCCTTAAGCAATGGTTGTGGATGTTAGTGTCAGCCTCGGGACTGATGGCTGTCACTAACCTCTCTTTTTTACAAGGCCCCCGAGATTATCCAATGAAACTTGAAAATCTCGTTCTTTTGGTCATACAGCCGAATGCACTGGTTCGTCGATACTAGGGTTCTATTTGGTGTATATTCTAAAAAAAACAATACATTAACCCTTTCTGTACAGTGACGTCTTTATCAAATTAGTCTATCTACATTTAGATGCTTTTATGAAGCTTATGAAGGATACATGGAAGCTCAGAGAATTAATTGAGATAGTCTGTAGCCTATTCATCCTTCCTAAGCTGAATACAATCGCCTAATAGTTGCCAGAATATAATTAAAAGGACGTCACCAATACAGCCAGGGTTGTATTAAGGGGAGACTTCCACCTGGAGGATTGTTTTCTGAACCTCTTTCTCCCTCATGTTTAGCCCCATTGCTTGTGAGATTTAAAGACGCTTGCCCCATTAGTTTGGCGATTTTAAGAACCCTCGCCCCATTTCTGTCAATTTTAAGACCATTCGTGCCATTTAGGTGTCTATTTTTTCCTGGCGAGCGATAGCGAGCCTGTAATTTAAGGGGAACCGGCCTTCGGCTGGGACATTTTTCTACCGAAAAATGTACAAATTTATCTTGAAAGGGGGTCAAGGGGGAATAATTTTAAGCTTGATGGAAGTCTAGGGAATCAACTAAAAACCTGCCCTTAACCCTTTCTGTGCCGGTGACATCCTGTATGCATAACTGTAATGCATACACGTAGAATGTATCTCTTGCCATTACACCCTGATCCCCGAGAGGTTGGCCACGATTATTAGCTTCTCTAGTTTGTGTTATAGACAATTGGTGTAGTTCAAAGGAGCTGGGGTTAAGGGCAGGCTTTTAGTTTGTTTCCTAGACCTCCATCAAGCTTAAAATTACACCCCCCTAGACCCCCTTTCAAGATAAATGTGTACATTTTTCGGTAGGAATATGTCCCGTCCTCTTAAATTACAGGCTCGCTATCGCTCGCCAGGAAAAAACTACACCTAAATGGCACGACAGGTCTTAAAATTGACAGAAATGGGGCAAAAGTTCTTAAATTCGCCAAACTAATGGGCCGAACGTCTTAAAATCTCAAAAGCAATGGGGCTAAACATAAGGGAGAAAGGGGTCCAGCAAAAAAAAAATCCCTAAAGTGGAAATCTCCCGTCAACTATAGTCGGTTTGTTTCCAGTTGGCGGGAAACGGAATCCCTTACAGCAGCTAATGTATCAATGCACAATGGACAGTATACAACTATGGTGTCTCTCCACCATATTGATGTCCAGGTTTCACAATTAAGGGGAGGCAGACCATTTTTCTGGACCCCCTTCTCCCCCTTCTCCCTAATGTTTAGCCCCACAAGTTTTGAGATTGTAAGACGTTCGGCCCATTAGTTTGGCGATTTTAACACCTTTCGCCCCATTTCGTTGTCAATTTTAAGACCTTTCGTGCCATTTAGGTGTCGATTATTTCCTGGCGAGCGATAGCGAGCCTGCAGTTTTAAGAGGAACCGGCCTGTGGCCGGGAAATGTTTCTACCGAAAAATGTACAAATATATCTTGAAGGGGGGTCTAGGGGGTGTTTTTTCTAAGCTTGATGGAGGTCTAGGGAAGAAACTGTAACAAATAAATGAATAAATGAATTAATAGACCAAACAAACGGCCAGTCTCCCCTTAACAACGCATTTTGCAATAAAGTCTTCGTAATGGGTGAGTAATCAAGATGGGGACATGGCCATATACTGCAAGCTAAGACACCAAACACACACTATAAACACTATTGTAGTCATAAGACAACACCGGGGCTCCTTTGATCGCCGCACTACACTGTTAACCCATACAGTACCAGGGACGTCCTCTTCATCATATTCTGGCAACTATTAGACGATTGTATACAGCTTAGGAAGGACCTCAGGCAATAATATGGCTTCAAACAATCTCAACCAACCCTTTTAACTACCACAGATCCTTCCTAAGCTGCATAACATCGTATACAAATAGCTAGAATGAATTATAACACACGTCGCTGGTACTCAGAGGGTTAATATACTCTATACGGCTATGAAAGGTGTAATTTTCTTTATGTATGTATGAAGGAGCCAAAGGCAAAGCTACCTGTAACAAAGTTGGAAGAGTGAGAGAGCCAAATTCAATGTGCGTTAGAGTCAAAATGTCTGGACACAAGGAGCTTGAAGCAGTTTAAGTCATAGGATGAGGGGAAGACAGATTGAGGGAGAAGTTCCAGTAGTATAAAATTAAAATCCCGTAATAATATACCTATACCCTTATAAAGGTATATTGGCAGTATCCATCTAATATAGAGATAAATAGATAAATCGCTATCAATTGACCACTTCCGAGTTTCGTTCTATAAGGAAGTTGGAGGTGTAGACATCGATATTTAGCAGATTTACCAGCTAAAATACGGTCGTAGTACATTCATAAATACATAAAACCCAATTCAACATACTCTATAGCCATCAGAAACTAACTCAATTATCGTATTTCTATTTAACCATCGACGTCTACAGCTCCAACTTCCTTATAGCCTGAAACTCGCAAGTGGTCAGCCTACCTAATGATCTTTATAAACCCTTTTTATACCTTATTATTTATCCCAATTATTTATCACAATTATTTATCACAATTATTTATCCCAATTATTTATCCCAATTATTTGTGACTTGTTTACCGGATGTACCAATTTGTGACTACGATTGTATTCGTAAATCATAATTATAGGCCTC
Organism: Paralithodes platypus; assembly: GCA_032716605.1. Taxonomy (NCBI): domain Eukaryota; kingdom Metazoa; phylum Arthropoda; class Malacostraca; order Decapoda; family Lithodidae; genus Paralithodes; species Paralithodes platypus. The sequence goes on along the minus strand of CM064497.1, from coordinate 46,412,479 downwards.
GATATTATTGCGATTAATTAATGTAGGGTAATATTCAATGGCGTGCATGTTATGTTAAGGGGGGTCACCTGCTTTTCTTATCTTTCTCTCCTTTTCTCTCTTTCCCTGGCTTGTATCCATTCGGCCCCATTCAGCCAACTGTTTTAAGACGTTTATCCTCATCCAGATGACAATTTATTCCTGGCGAGCGATAGCGAGCCAGCATTGTATGGAGAAATCAGGCTTCGCCGGAGACATTTTTCTATCGAAAAGTTTAATTTTTTTTAGCTTGCTGTCAAATAAAAATATATATACTGTATGCTGGCTCGCTACCGCTCGCCAGGAAAATATTGACACCTGGATGGGGGTGAACGTCTAAAACAGTAGGCTGAATGGGGCCGAATGGATACTAACCAAAGAGAGGGAGAGGAAGAGAAAACAAGCGAGGTGGGCTCCCTTAAATATATATATACAGTACTAGTTATTTGGGTGTTTAATTACTGTCAATAGTATGGTGTGTTATAATGAATGGGCTATGGAATATGCAATGATATGTTTGTTTAATGTAGATAGATAGATAGATAAATAGATAGATTGATAGATAGATAGATAAATAGATAGATTGATAGATAGATAGATTGATAAATATATAGAAAACGAAAGACAGACCAACAACAACGACAACAATACTTATCTCTGATGGTGTGGTAGTGGTGGAGGGCGAGTAAGAGATGGGTGGTATTAGGCGAGATAGATAGATAGATGGATAAATATATGGATAGACAAAGTGTAGATAGATGGATAAATATATGGATAGACAAAGTGTAGATAGATGGATAAATATATGGATAGACAAAGTGTAGATAGATGGATAAATATATAGATAGACAAAGTGTAGATAGATGGATAAATATATAGATAGACAAAGTGTAGATAGATGGATAAATATATGGATAGACAAAGTGTAGATAGATGGATAAATATATAGATAGATAAAGTGTAGATAGATGGATAAATATATAGATAGATAGACAAAGTGTACAGTAGATAGATGGATACATATATAGATAGACAAAGTGTAGATAGATGGATACATATATAGATAGATAGACAAAGTGTAGATAGATGGATAAATATATGGATAGACAAAGTGTAGATAGATGGATAAATATATAGATAGACAAAGTGTAGATAGATGGATAAATATATGGATAGACAAAGTGTAGATAGATGGATAAATATATGGATAGACAAAGTGTAGATAGATGGATAAATATATAGATAGATAAAGTGTAGATAGATGGATAAATATATAGATAGATAGACAAAGTGTACAGTAGATAGATGGATACATATATAGATAGACAAAGTGTAGATAGATGGATAAATATATAGATAGACAAAGCAACGACAACAATACTGACCTCTGATGGTATAGCAGTGGTGGAGGGTGAGTAGAGATGAATGGTAGTAGGCTAGATAGATAGATAGATGGATAAATATATAGATAGATAAACAAAGCAACAACAACAACAATACTAACCTCTGAGGGTATGGCAGTGGTGGAGGGTGAGTAGAGATGAGTGGTATTAGGCGAGGAACAGGAGAGGTGTCTGGGCCGGGTAGTGGTAGTGGTGTTGTTGTTGTTGGTGTTATTACTGTGGTGGTGATGGTGGTGATGATGGGTGGTGGTGGAGGAGGTGGATGAGGAAGAGGAGTTATGGTGGGTGTGGGTGGTGGTGGTGGGCGTACCGTAACCCCCATCCTCCTGCTTGATCTGACCCACCCCCGGCCCACCACCCTCGCCCGACCCTCCGCCGCTCATCATGCACACCTGGAACAACACAAATAAATATATAAAGAAACACATCTTTTGTTGTCTATATTCATGATATAAATAACTACATAAATAACTACATAAATAACTACATAAATAACTACATAAATAACTACATAAATAACTACATAAATAACTACATAAATAACAACATAAATAACTATATTAATAAACACATCTTTTGTTGTCTATATGCATGAAGGAATCAAAAGGCAAAGCTGTATGTAACAAGTGTCTCCCCAAGGTTGAAAGAGTGGTGGAAAGCCAAAATCAAGGTACGTTAGAGTTAATATATACTGTATATGTTGGAAAGAAGTGTGGTGTGCTTGTTAAGTGTAGTGAAATGAATAGGAGGAGGAGGTGTTTGTGAGCTTAGCTGGATAACTCTCTGTGAAGGTGAGGCACAAATAGAAACAGTAGGGGAAGCCAGTCAAATGAAACAGGAGTTCCAGCAACTCCTTATCATATGCCTATGTGGCCTCCCCTGGGTACTGCCCGGTTCGATCGGTGCCTACAATCTACCCAGTATACTGTATATTATTAATATATAAATACACATAGTATGCAGGTATATAATAAATACATATACACCTAAAATAAATAAAGTAAGACGAAAACAATCAATGAATTAAATACAATAAACATACAATTATATTATTTAAAGGAATAATAAAGCAGATCATCGGAATTTGGCCAAACGTTAATGGTTTCTATGCTGGTACCAAATGAATGTATTGAAAAAATTTCCTGTAAATCCGTCCATTAGTTATTGACAAATCTTGCTGATAAAGAAACTGATAGACAACTAGACAGACAGTAATCACATAGTCTCCATAATCTTTATTTTAGGTTAAGTTAAAATGTGGATAAGCCTATAACCGGTCATATTCATTATACTGTATTGTATTTGTATATCGTACAAAACTCCATGTATAGGTTAATTTGGATATGTTGTACTGTATGTGTCGCCTATTAAGCAAGCCGGAAAAAGGTCGCTTAATCCCATTATGTTAATTTAATGTTCTAGGATTATTTTGTGGCACACACACATACGTACACACACACACCCACCCACACACACACACACCAAAGCGGTGGTGTGTTTATCGGTACACACGTTAATTATGCATGTTTACGAGTACATTTTTCGATGTTTAAACCTAAATAAAACTATCTAGGATTCTAGATCAAACTTAACCTAACCTAACCTACCTAAACTAACCTAAATTACCAAACCTAACCTAAAACACTCCATTTAAACGTATTTTAAAGAGGTGTGTACACTTAAACTGTCGCCCCAAACCTCATGCACCTGCAAACCTACATATGTATTCAATTGTGTACCTTTAAGCACCCCACCGCTTGTCCACACACACAGACACACACACACACATACACACATACACACAGACATTTACACAGTGGCGGACTGGGTCTAAATTGTCTACAGGGAAAACTGGTTAAAGGGCCCCTTCAAAAGGGTTCAAAGGGGCCCACTCAGGGGCCCTAGAAGGGCGAGGTGGCAAGCGAAGCGAGTCTAGTCAGCTGGGGGGGGGGGGGGGGGCCTATAAACTCCCCCCCCCCCCTCCCCCCGAGAATTTGCTTTGAAATACGAACAATTCTAGGAGCATTTTGAAGCCACATGCAAAGCTATATTGAGGTAATTGTAACAATATACAAATACTACATATAAATATACTGTATATAAATATATATTTAGTTCCCAACCCTCACTCTTTCCCAAGCAATACGGTAATCTACCCCACCCTTCCAAGCTACACCTTTGAATTTGCTTACTCCCTTAATAAGAATATCTATAACATTGGAGGAAAGGCAGGGTATCAGGTGATGGGCTGGTCTATCAGAGTGAGAACTGAGCGATCTCTGCCATACCCATAGCTTACTCTGACTGTTCCTTTTACTTATATATTTTCTAGATCTCGAGTGACGGCGTCTCTTCCGTGGATTGACCTCCCAATCTACCAAGATTGGAAGCCAAAGCGTCACATTTTTCCCTTGCCCCTCAACTTTCTCTTCATAATTGCTGAGGGGCACAGGGCCCTGGGTGGGGCTTTGGTTTCCCGGGCGTTTCCGCACCCTCCTCAGCTCCCCGCCATGGAGTGGCTTCGGTCACCCAGGCTTTATTGTGGTCGGCAGGGAGGGTTCTGTGGGGGCGCTCGGATATGGCCTTGGCCGTGCTCGGAGCCTTGGGGCTGTTCGGCCAGGCAGCTTGGGGAACAACAACAACAACAACAACAACAACGTAAAAAAAAAAAAAAAAAAAAAAAAAAAAAAAAAAATCTTCACAGGGCCCCACTGGGCAATTACTCTGGGGGGGGGGGGGGGGGGAGCCCCCCCTCCGGGAATTTTCCCGGTTTCCCGGTGGGCCAGGCCGCCCCTGCATGTACATACCTTATTTACAGCTGTCACTTTCATTTTCATTCATGTGCATTATTCTTATTAACTTCCTTTTGAAATTCACATGGAGTTATAATGAAACACACCCACACACACACGCGCACACACACACACACACATACACACACACGCACATTGTCGCTATCTTTTGATCAGTATAACAACTTGTTTAAATGTATTAGAACTAAAATGTCAATAACTTGGTAATTATTTTCCGATACACCATTACCTTGCCTTGTTGACAGTGTAAAGAGAGGTGCCTTCAATTTGCAGGTGTGCTTACTATTAATTAAGATGATAGTAAGTTACCTGGCCATCTCCATCTCTCTCTCTCTCTCTCTCTCTCTCTCTCTCTCTCATCTTTATCAAGTTCACTTCCTCGTGTGTTTGCTATCCTTACACTATCTTCACCTGTCGGTAAAAGTGAAAGGGTTATCAAGTATCGATTAGTTAGCTGGTAGGCTGTGTGTGTGTGTGTGTGTGCGTGTGCGTGTGTGCGTGTGAGAGAGAGAGAGAGAGAGAGAGAGAGAGAGAGAGAGAGAGAGAGAGAGAGAGAGAGAGACAGAGAGAGAGAGAAGAGAGAGAGAGAGAGAGAGAGAGAGAGAGAGAGAGAGAGAGAGAGAGAGAGAGAGAGAGAGAGAGAGAGAGAGAGAGAGAGAGAGAGGAGAGAGAGAGAGAGAGAGAGAGAGAGAGAGAGAGAGAGAGAGAGAGAGAGAGAGAGAGAGAGAGAGAGAGAGAGAGAGAGAGAGTGTGCGCGCGCGCGTGTATGTGTGTGCTATAAGTGTGTGTGCGTTATGAAGTGCATGTGTGTTAATAGCTGTTATCGATCGTGTGTGTGTATGTGTGTACACTAATACAGTGAATGCTATGTGTGTATCTAGTTAGTCTTAGCGGCGTACATACATGGCCAGGAACTCTAGGAAATATGTGGACCCCCATTTACATTTACTGAATCTCTTGTCTCTCGTGAATGTCTTGCCTCTGTAGTGGTCATACGGTTATTTTGTTATATATATACTCGTGTGTCTAGTACCGAGTTAATCAACGAACGTCTTGCTAGTGTAGATACTGTTACCTGGAGGTGGTCAGTGTTCAGGTAAAGGTTTGAGGATCTCCGTATAATCGCTCAATTAGCTTGCAAGTGTGACTGGAAGAGTTCAAACTATCTTCAGTAATTAACCCCATGAGGTTAATGATGTGCTTTGATAGTTTATTATGGCTATCATTGGACGATTCTGTATAGCTTAGGAAGGATCTGTGGGAATTAATAGGGTAAAGACTGTCCCAGTTATCCCTCTGACTTCCATATAGCCTTCCGAATCTGAATATATTAGTCTAATAATAGCCAGGGAACAGAGGATTAATGCGTATCGGATCTTGAAAGGCTCAAGGGAGCCCGCCTCGCTTTTTCTCTTTCTCTCCCTCTATCTTTGGCTTGTATCCATTCGGCCCCATTCAGCCTACTGTTGTAAGACTTACCCCCATCCAGGTGTCAATATTTTCTTAGCGAGCGCTAGCGAGCCAGCATATATGTATTTTTGTTTTGACAGCAAGCTAAATTTGTAAATTTTTCGATAGAAAAATGTATCCGGCGATGCCGGATTTCTCCATACAATGCTGGCTCGCTATCGCTCGCCAGGAAGAAGTCGACACCTGGATGGGGATAAACGTCTTAAAATAGTTATCCTTTATGGGGTAAGAGCAAATGGGCTGTACATTTTCACATCTTTTCCCTGGCTGACCCTTCCCCAATGGTAGTAATATTAGCTCCATTACTCTAGTCGTTTGTGAGTTATAGGGGTTAATGTTCAAGAGTTTTGACCTACTTATTTGGAACAGGTTATAGTGTGCCTAGCCAGCCGTTGTATGTGCCGTTAATGTGTACTTCAAGTATATTATGTATTAAGCAGTAAGAGTCGTGAAGGTATATTTATATAAGATATTTATAAACTGTATATAAATGCGTATATAATGTATGCATGTCACGCCGTGGCGTACTGGTAGTTGATTAAAGCGTGGAATATCGTCCTGACTGTCCGTGGTTCGAATCCCGGCTGAGAGTAACACAAAATAGTAGCTCTTGTGTGTTTGTGAGATATACTTAATATGTATATGTATTATATTGTTTGTTTATGTACCGAGGCTTATAAGAATCAAGCCCCAGATATTGTCCACGTGTAATACAATCCAACCAGTTGGAACCAGTACCTTGATTGGCTAAGCTTCCTCAGTCATACAACCTACTGCTACTAGTAACACTAAAAACAGCAGATTATGCATGTGTTTGTTAGCTATTTCTAGACGATTTTAGTCAGACTAGGAAGGGTGTATGGCAGTAGTAGTGTAGGGGGTAGAATAATTGGTAGTAGTAGTGGTGGTAGGAGGGTATAGTTGTAGTAGGGAGGATAAACTTGGTAACCCCAGGACAAACGATAAAGATAGACAGGATAAGAGAACCTACCACTACTACCACCGCCACCACTACCACCACCGCCACCACCGCCATTAATAACACCACCACTACCACACTGGCCATGGTATTCAGGTATTTTCACTTACAAGGAATTTGGTGTGGCCTAGATTTACACCTAAGCTATCCTCTCTACAACACAACCTATAACTCAACATATATTTACACCTAAGCTATCCTCTCTACAACACAACCTATAACTCAACATATATTTACACCTAAGCTATCCATCCTCTCTACAACACAACCTATAACTCAACATATATTTACACCTAAGCTATCCATCCTCTCTACAACACAACCTATAACTCAACATATATTTACACCTAAGCTATCCATCCTCTCTACAACACAAGCTATAACTCAACATATATTAACACCTAAGCTATCCTCTCTACAACACAACCTATAACTCAACATATATTAACACCTAAGCTATCCTCTCTACAACACAACCTATAACTCAACATATATTTACACCTAAGCTATCCTCTCTACAACACAACCTATAACTCAACATATATTTACCTGATCTCTAACTTTAGGGGAGGGTTATGTTTATTTGCTTATTTATGTATGTAATTATTTATTTATTTATTTATTCATTGATTATTTGCTTTATTTCCTCCCTAGACCTCCATCAATCTTAAAAAAAGATTCTCAAGACCCCTTTGAGTTAAATTTGTAAATTTTTCCTTACAAAAATATCCAGGCCAAAGGCCAATTCCTCCTAAATTTCAGGCTCCCTTTCGCTCGCCACGAAGTAATCGACACCAACACAGCACGAAAGGTCTTAATATTGGAGTGGGGCAAAAGGTCATAATACCGCCAAAATAATGGGGCGAACGGTGTATAATCTCAAAACTAAATGGGTGATGGACGTGGTGATGGGCTGGTCTATCAGAGTGAGAGTTAAGCGTTCTCTGGCTTACCCATGGCTTACTCTAACTGTTCCTTTTACTTATATATTTCCTAAATCTCAAGTGGCGGCGTCTCTTCCATGGATTGACCTTCCTACTGCCAACTCTCGAGGTTGGCAGATTGGGAGCCAAAGCGTCACATTTTTCCTTTGCCCCTCAGCTTTCCCTTCATGGTTGCTGAGGGGCACGGGGCCTTGGGTGGGGCTTCAGTGTCTCGGGCGTTTCCACGCCCTCCTCGGCTCCTGAGCAGATTCGGTCACCCAGGCTTTTTTGTGGTAGGCAGGGAGGGTTCTGTGGGGGCGCTCGGTTGTGGCCTTGGCCTTGCTCGGGGCCTTGGGGCTGTTCGGCCAGGCAGCCTGGGGAACAGCAACAACAACAACAACACACCTTAAAACGACAAAGCTCTAGTGGATTGACATATGGACCTTCCCCCACAACCCCTCACTCACACACACACACACACACACACACACACACACAAAGGTACACTACTTGCACAACACTAGGGTATACTGTATACTGTATAGGCGATCGGCGCGATTTTGTATTTCTTGGCATTTTTATATATATACAGTTTATATACTGTATACAGTATATGTATATATATATATACAGTATACTGTATATATATATATATATATATATATATATATATATATATATATATATACAGTATATATATATATATAAAGAAAACAAAGACAATACTAACACTTGATATATTGTTAAGGACTGGCCGCCATTTGATCTTGAAATATTTTATATGGACGTTTTATACTTAGCATTTTCTGCTTCCATCCCCTTCATAAGACAAAGATTCCAGCCAAGTTTGATATACTTAAAAAGGATCGGACGGTTTTATGTTGGTTGACGCGTATGAACTACATAATCTCACTCCTACATATTTAGTCACAGAGAGAGAGAGAGAGATGAGAGAGGGTAGAGGAGCGGGAGAGAGAGCGGAGAGAGATGAGAGGCGAATGAGATCGGAGGGAGATTTGAGGAGGGGAGGAGGGCGAGAGAGGGAGAGAGACGTAGAGAGCAGAGGGGGGGACGAGGAGAGTGGGGGGAAGAGAGAGAGCCGTGAGCGAGGAGGAGGAGGAGAGAGAGAGATGATGAGAGGGAGGAGAGAGAGAGATGAGAGAGAGAGAGAGATGAGAGGAGAGAGAGATGTGAGGGATCGAGAGGAGAGGGAAGGAAGAAGAGGAGAGACGAGAGAGGAGAGAGAGGAGAGATGAGAGAGAGGAGAGATGAGAGAGAGGAGAGAGATGAGAGAGAGAGGAGACGAGAGAGAGAGAAAGAGAGAGAGAGAGACAGAGAGAGAGAGAGAGAGAGAGAGGGTTAGGGGGGGGGGATACGTCAGATGAATATAGGGTAGTAAAGTTCACAGGCTGGGGTGTCACAATTATATGATAATGTAACGTTGGTCTGACCTGTCGCTAACACAGACATTCATATACACACACTGACACACACACACACATACACACCACACGTACATTGACATACACACACCTCATAACATACACACACATGCACAGTGGTTCTGAACATTATTATAAAAAAAAACATAACTAAAACATTGTATATTGTCAGAACTTTGAGTGTGTGTGTGTGTGTGTGTGTGTGTGTGTGTGTGTGTGTGTGTTTACAAACCATGACTGTATACTACTGTACCATTTATTGTTATTATAGGTCTCGAATATAACATGCACGCACGCATGTGCAATTAAATATACACCCATACATATGCACACACACACACATATACACAAACACACATACATTTACAACGCACACACATACAAGCACGCACACACATATAAGCACACATGCACTCGTACACATAAACAGACACCTACGCATACACACGCACATACACAATCAATTAAAGCTCTCCCCACACCCCCCACTCCAGCACACCCAGAGTACCCAAACCCATCAAACCACCCACGTACTGTACACCCACTTAGGGAGTACCACCACCTACAGTACCCCCCCCCCCCACCCCCCTTACACTATCATAGCTAAGTAAAGCCCTAACCTATCCACTGATTTGTTATGTTCTGTTATTGTGTTTAGGCTTTCCTTGTCTATTTCCCTTACAATGCTATACCCTGTTCCAAATAGGTAGGCCAGACACTGTAAACATTAACCTCTATTACTGACAAACCACCAGAGTAATCGAGATAAAATGTCTAGCGTTTGGGAAGGGCCAGCCAGGGATTAGGTTTGGAATTATATATTTTCCCTTTTTGAGTAACAGAGGTTAGGGTTCACGATTTCTGGACTACCTACTTGGAACAGGGCATAGTACCGTATCATTAAGGGAGCCCACCTCACTTTTTTTTTTGTATCTTTCTCTCCCTCTTTCTTTGGCTTGTATCCATTCCGTCCCATTCAGCCTACTGTTTTAAGACGTTTACCCCCATCCAGGTGTCAATATTTTCATGGCGAGCGGTAGCGAGCCAGTATATAAATATTTTTGTTTTGACAGCAAGATAAATTTGTACATTTTTCGATAGAAAAATTTCTCCGGCGAAGCCGGATTACTCCATACAATGCTGGCTCGCTTTCGCTCGCCAGGAAGAAATCGACACCTGGATGGGGATAAACTTCTTAAAACAGTTGGCTGAATGGGGCCGAATGGATACAAGCCAGGGAAAGAGAGAAAAGGAGAGAAGGATAAAAAAAGCCTGTGGCCCCCCTTAAGTATTATTGAATTAGGAGAGTTCCTTGCTATGCAATAGTTAATTCACCTTTTTAAGCAACTGTGTAACATGATACTACACTTTAAATTCAATTGTACTACTTTTACTTCCATAAATAACATCTCAGAGAGGAACGGAATTTGTGCTGGGAAGTATGCAGTTCTACCAATGTTGTATTTAGTTAGCTAGAAGGTGTGTGTGTGTGTGTGTGTGTGTGTGTGTGTGTTATTTTTAAGCTTGAAGGAGGCCTAGGGAGGCATATTTTTAGATTAAAGGACAAAAGAGAAAAATAATAAGAACCTCGAAAATAGCAATGATAATCGGAACTTTCAATATTAACTAAAAATTATATAAAACCAATTAATACTGAACAAACCCACCCCAAATAATTTCCCCAAGACGTCGGCTGTCCTGGTGTTAAGCCTGCCACAAGTAAACCCCGGATGGAGACTACCCTAGACTTTTCCACGGGAGAGAGAGAGAGAGGGACACCTTTCACAATAAACTCTTTCTCGTATGACGCTTTGGGGGCTATTGTGGTTGGGTAATTCGAGGTTTTGATTGTTATTAAGCCATGTTCGGGCCATTGATTTTTAGTTTGTCACATTTCTACGCTCTTTGCAGTGGTAAGGGAAACTAAGCTAAAGGCAGATACTGTTTTGGGGGAACCAATATTCTAACAGGATATTGATTTACAAACTGCCAAGCCAGAGTTGCCAAAGATAGTTGCAGGAAAGAGCGGTCGTGTGATACCGGCTTAACCCTATATGGTTCGACCGGGCTCTTTCTGGACCTATCGCGTTTCGCCCTATAATTTGGAGATTTGAAGACGTTTCTTGCCATTAGTTTGGCAATAATATGACGCTTCACCTCATTCAGGTGTATATTATTTTCTGGGCGAGCTATAACGAGCTTGTAACTTAGAAAAAATCGGCCGACACATTTGTCTATTGAAAAAATGAACACCTTTAACTTGAAGGGGTCTGGGTGGGCATTAACTTGAAGGGGTCTGGGTGGGCATTAACTTGAAGGGGTCTGGGTGGGCATTATATATTAGTTTCAAGGAAGTCTGGGAAGACGTTTTTGTTAGCCAAGGAGACAAACTAAATAGCATTACTCAATAATGGGAAACAAAAATTATCTGTGCCATTTTGACCTATCTCTCTATCTCTCTCTTCAGTCCCATCCTTTTCTTCCACTTTCTCTTCTATGGGGTTCTGCAATATTGTGTAGCATTATGACCTGGTTCAAATGTAAGCAGTTAATGGGCGTGTAATGGACAGATAATTGGTGTTATTAGTGCCGGCCAATGGGGGGGGGGGGGCCCTGTAATTGGCCTCTGGTTGGTTGGTGTACTTTTTGAACTGTTTTTCTGTTCTGATTGTCGTTTTCTTTCTTTATCCATCTCTGTTTCTCTCTTTATCTCTATTTCTTTCTTTATCTCTGTATCTCTCTTTATCTCTATTTCTTTCTTTATCTCTGTATCTCTCTTTATCTCTATTTCTCTCTTTTCATATCACTGTCTGTCTTTTCATCTCTCTCTCTCTCACTCTCTCTCTCTCTCTCTCCAGTTTTCTTCTTGTTTTTCTAAGGGGTTAGGGTATTACTATAAAAAAGTCCAGATCACCTTGCTTGGATCATAAGGTATAATTATGTGGTCAGTTTAGTCTCCTTCTTTCTCTTTTTGCTATCCTTTATATATTTTTGCAAGTCAGCACCCCTTTCGCTTTTCGTGTATCCCTAGGGTGAATTTGGCGCTACGCAGTCCCCCCTCCCTCGACTACACCCGTTTTCTAAGAAGTACAGTGCCTCATAAAAGTCTGTGGACCCCTAATCGGACCTCATTCTCCGCCTTTCTATTCGACAACGCCCGTTTTCTAGGAAGTACAGGTCTATCTATCTATCGCCAGACGTCTTATTGCCTGCACTATTTTACGTTTTTCTGGCGCATATACAATAATCGCGACTAAAATAGAACACCAATTTGTTTTTTATTTAGATTATTGATATGGTTTTGTTATTTATGTTCGCTCCGTTCTCCACGGCAACACCCATTTTCTATGAAATACAGGTGCTCATACAAATTCGTGGACTCACGTTTTTATACTATGCAAATTATGTATATTTAAAGAAACGTACACTCGACCAAAAAGCAATCTTTACACTGATGAGCTGTAAATAATCTAGTGTGAACGGAATGAATCGGGTGAAACATACGTCTGTGAGGTATTATCATGAGATTTCAACTCACTTCCAGAATGTTTAGAGCGTTAGTGTAAAGATTGTTTTTGGCCGAGTGTACATGTGAGAGTAATTCTGTTTCATGAATTAACAATAAGTTTCTATAGTCTATTTTTTCCAGCTGATGATAAATTGCCAAGTTACTGTCTTGGTTACTCAGATATTACGTAGATTATTAATTTATGTTGCGAAATATGTCGTTGATTATGACAAATTGGCATTAATACGACGCAGATAATTATATAGTAGACTAATATGTGTCTATTAGGTATCGAGAAATCAGTTGCTGAAGGATTCAATTTACCATCAGTTGATATACAACCAGGGTTGTTGATTTTTTATATTTAAAAAATATTGTATTTTTGTTAATATAAATAAGTTTTGTTTATTTAAGTAACACCCCGTTCTTAACATTAATCATCAATTACAAACCCCAATGCACTTGAATAAACTAATGACATCAGATTTTATATATTTAATACTTGTTATTTAAATTTTGTTAGGATACATCAAATGACCAACAAATATGTGTATCACTATCATACGAGGAAATATGAAACTTTGCTTTTGAAAATAATTTGTCTTTAAATTTTTACAGAGGCCTATCAACCAATATGCTCTATAAAAAAAATATTGTCCTTATGTGCTAAGAATGACATTATTTGCCTTTATATTTTAAGGGAAGACTGAGATTAGTTTCATATTTATATCAGAGCGTGAAGAAAATAACTTACAATACAGTCTATCGTAAAAAATACAAAAAATAAATTGGACATCCTGAGTTCAATTATTAGCTATTGTTATCATTATTATTGTGGAAATAAATATTGAATTTTTTTGTCATGTAAAAGAAAATTAAGAAGGAAATGTTTCAATATGTTGTATTATGCTCAATTAAGAAGGAAATGTTTCAATATGTTGTATTATGCTCAATTAAGAAGGAAATGTTTCAATATGTTGTATTATGCTCAATTACGAAGGAAATGTTTCAATATGTATTATGCTCAATTAAGAAGGAAATGTTTCAATATGTTGTATTATGCTCAATTAAGAAGGAAATGTTTCAATATGTTGTATTATGCTCAATTAAGAAGGAAATGTTTCAATATGTTGTATTATGCTCAATTAAGAAGGAAATGTTTCAATATGTTGTATTATGCTCAGAATTGTTTAGAAATTAATTGCTTTCTTTCTTTATTTTTCCCTTCCATGTTTTTGTCACGTAGAAATTTAATCTTGATTTAAATATATTTTTTTTTAAATACTTTGTTTTTTGTTCTTCAAACCAGTGATTTAAATCACTTTATTTAATTCATACAACCCTGAATAAAACCGACTATATTTAAAAATGTATTAGCTCACGTGTATTTGTGAGATATACTTGATATTAATGACTATCGTGTTTGGCTGGGAGAGAAATCAAATGAAATCTTTAAAACCCGAGTTGCGTGGGGAATCTTGTAAATATCCCTGTATGGTATCTTGAAATATGGATCCTGCGACTTGTGCTTGAATTGAAATACATTCTCCAAGTATGATTTCCCTTCTCCTTAATATATATATAGGAACAGGTTAAAATTCCTTTATTACGCCGTAGTGTAGTGGCTTAAAAGCTTGAACACTCGTTCTGAATGTCGGAGGTTTGGTCCTGGCTGGGAATATTTAAAAATGTATTAGCTCACGTGTATTTGTGAGAAATCTATCTATCTATTGCCGGATGCCTTGCTCCCCTTAATGAGGGTGACCATACACAGAAGGCCCCCAAGTGGACCTATCGCTGTAAGAGGGACAACCTATGCCAGTTTACTGAAGGACTTTCAGGATTGGCCACTCAATTTAGGACCCGTCCGACCCCGAGGCCCTCTATTTATTTTTTTAGCACTATTTTTCTACAGTGGTGTTCGACTAGTTCCTCTACTAACCTGCTTTACCCTTAAGTACGCAGTACCGATTTGTATCAGGTTTACTCCCCTATACAAGTTGCCGACCAAGGCTGACGAGTCCCATTCACCCGTGAGAAATACTTATATATATATATATATATATATATAAGTATTTCTCATGGGAATATATATTATATATATATATATATACAGGTATATATAAATATATACTGTATATATATATACTGTACAGTATATTGCAGTTATGAATTGTGCCAGTGCCCCCTCTGTTTATTTTCTACTACCACCACCACTACCCCCTTACTGTGTGGTGTGAGTGAGAGAGAACAGGTGTGGGGCGCCGGTAACAACAACAACAATACTATTGACACACTATATTAACAACAACAATTATAGTAACATCATTACTAATGAAAACAACGATACAAGGAAAAACAAATAAACAATATAAATAACAACAACAATACTACTAACAAGAACAACAACGGACAACAACAACAACAACAATAACCACAATAATCGTTTGCAGGGATGATAATGATAACAACAGCATCAGCGCCAACACTAACAACAACAACAACAACAACAGCAATACTAATAGAACACAAAACTGCACAAATAAAACAAAATATTAACAAAAACCCGCTAAATTCCCACCGATAGTAACATGTTAGTCGAGTGGTTCCCAATGTAATTGCGCTACAAATCCTCCTTATTTCAGTATATTGTAACTATACACTAATTGTTACTATCATTATTATAGTACCGCTATTATCATTATTATTGTTATTATTATTATTATCATCATTACCATATGTGTGTTTTATGTTATGTTAGATTCTTCTCAAGTGGTTCTGAAAATAGTGACACTGACCCCCCCCCCCCTAAGTCTTTGTGTAAGCCTGACCTGACCCCTGACCCTTCACATGGGGTTAATGGAATATATAGAGTCCAACCTCTTCACCACCACCGCAACCCTTTTAACTCCATCACGATCACGCATCTTTACATCTGGCTAAATATGGACGATTGTATGCAGATTACGAAGGACCTATGATATTCAAAGGGTTTATCGAGATCGTATTTACCCCTTTAAGTCTTTGAGGTAGATTGTAAGTTAAAGTAAATTCGTGTAATGGTAACCAGAATATGATGATGATTACGTCATCGTGGTGAAGGGGTTAACCCCATCAGTACCAGTCCCATCCTTTTCATCGTATTCTGATTAGATGATTATATTTAGTTTCAAAAGGGTCTCCAGTAGATAACAGGCTTCACAATCTCACTGAATCCTTTTTACTGCCACAGGTCCTTCTTAAACTGCATAAAATCGTCTACATATGGCTAGAGTAAAATTAAATAAACGTCGCCGGTACAGAAGGGGTTAGGACTCATTCCTTTACCACTTATTACTCATCACCAAGACCCTAAATACTCCTCTCCTCACCACCACAACCCTTAATACTCATAATTTTATCACTTATCACCACTTATCACCACCACCACAACCCTTAATACTCATTCCTTTACCACTTATCATCACCACAACCACTCATACCTTTACCACTTATCATCACCACAACCCTTAATACTCATTCCTTTACCACTTATCACCACAACCCTTAATACTCATACCTTTACCACTTAGCATCACCACAACCCTTAATACTCATTCCTTTACCACTTATCATCACCACAACCACTCACACCTTTACCACTTATCATCACCACAACCCTTAATACTCATTCCTTTACCACTTATCATCACCACAACCCTTAATACTCATACCTTTACCACTTATCATCACCACAACCCTTAATACTCATACCTTTACCACTTATCATCACCACAACCCTTAATACTCATACCTTTACCACTTATCATCACCACAACCCTTAATACTCATACCTTTACCACTTATCATCACCACAACCCTTAATACTCATTCCTTTACCACTTATCATCACCACAACCCTTAATACTCATACCTTTACCACACTTATCATCACCACAACCCTTAATACTCATACCTTTACCACTTATCATCACCACAACCCTTAATACTCATTCCTTTACCACTTATCATCACCACAACCCTTAATACTCATACCTTTACCACTTATCATCACCACAACCCTTAATACTCATTCCTTTACCACTTATCATCACCACAACCCTTAATACTCATACCTTTACCACTTATTATCACCACAACCCTTAATACTCATACCTTTACCACTTATCATCACCACAACCCTTAATACTCATACCTTTACCACTTATCATCACCACAACCCTTAATACTCATTCCTTTACCACTTATCATCACCACAACCCTTAATACTCATACCTTTACCACTTATTATCACCACAACCCTTAATACTCATACCTTTACCACTTATCATCACCACAACCCTTAATACTCATACCTTTACCACTTATCATCACCACAACCCTTAATACTCATACCTTTACCACTTATCATCACCACAACCCTTAATACTCATTCCTTTACCACTTATCATCACCACAACCCTTAATACTCATTCCTTTACCACTTATCATCACCACAACCCTTAATACTCATTCCTTCACCACCACAACCCTTAATACTCATCACTTATCCCTCATCACCACTTATCCCTCATCACCACTCACCATTTATCCCTCAGCACCACGATCCTCACCACTCATCCCTTATCTCATCACTACGACCCTTAAGGGGGGTCACCGGCTTTTTTTTTATCTGTCTCTCCTTTTCTCTCTTTCCCTGGCTTGTATCCATTCGGCCCCATTCAGCCAACTGTTTTATCCCCATCCAGGTGTCGATTTCTTCCTGGCGAGCGATAGCGAGCCAACATTGTATGGAGAAAACCGGCTTCGCCTGAGACATTTTTCTATCGAAAAATGTACAAATTTAGCTTGATGTCAAAACAAAAATATATATATGCTGGCTCGCTACCGCTCGCCAGGAAAATATTGACACCTTGATGGGGGTAAACGTCTTAAACAGTAGGCTGAATGGGGCCGAATGAATACAAGACAAAGAGAGAGGGAGAGAGAAAAAAAACCCAGGTGGGTCCCCTTAACCCTCATCACCACGATCCTTAAAACTCATCTAACATTACGTCCTAATTATTGATGGTCACCGGACAGACAGCAGTATTACCAACATAATAATATATGATAATACCGTGGTTTGAACGGCACTTTACCATCATTTACTTGCACAAACTGTCGATATTATAGAACTACTTAATGTATAGTTAAAATATAGTTAAACGCCGTAATATTGATGAGCTAATTATATATCGGTCATTTAGTGTACATTTTCAGGATACTTTGTTTCCAGTGTACTTTTAAGGGGAGATGGGCCGGTTTTCTGGAGCACTTTCTCCCTCATGTTTAGCCCCATTAGTTTTCAGATGTTAAGATGTTTGCCCCATTAGTTAGTCGATTTTAAGACTTTTCGCCCCATTTCGTCGTCAATATTTAGACCTTTCGTGCTATTTAGGTGTCGATTTTTTTCCCTGGCGAACGATAGTGAGCCTGTAATAATGGAAGAACCGGCCTTCGGCCGGGAAAATGTTCTACCGAAAAATGTACAAATTAATCTAGCAAGGGGATCTAATGGATTTTTTTTTTAAATTTGATGGAGGTCTAGGGAGAAAGCTAGAAAAATAATGAATACATGCAAAAATCGCCCAAAAAGTGAACCATCCCTCCTTAATGACACAAGTTAGGGTATAGGTATTCGAAGCTATCCCGAGCAGAATCGTAGCTTCTCATTCATTTGTTTACCTAATATTTACATTTTGGAGGTTAATTTTGGAGCTCGAGAGTTCATATTGGGGCCGGATTTATGTCGTTGAGTGTCGTAAGGGTAACCCCCTTCATAAGCAATACACTACACAAACAATACACTATACAAACAATACACTTCACAAACAATACACTATACAAACAATACACTTCACAAACAATACACTTCACAAACAATACACTACGCAAACAATACACTATACAAACAATACACTATACAAACAATACACTATACAAACAATACACTACGCAAACAATACACTATACAAACAATACACTATACAAACAATACACTATACAAACAATAAACTATACAAACAATACACTATACAAACAATACACTATACAAACAATACACTATACAAACAATACACTATACAAACAATACACTATACAAACAATACACTATACAAACAATACACTATACAAACAATACACTATACAAACAATACACTATACAAACAATACACTATACAAACAATACACTATACAAACAATACACTATACAAACAATACACTATACAAACAATACACTATACAAACAATACACTATACAAACAATACACTATACAAACAATACACTACACAAACATTACACTATAACTTTGGGGGGGTATGGGGGGCTTTCAACAGGCAGCATTACCTTTTGTCTCCTTCATACAAATAGGAAAACAACAATAATAATAAAACCTTGTCTCTACCCAGCGTAGGGATATGGCGTAGCGTAAATGATTGAACTACCACCCGACGCACATCTATGAAGCGTATCTATATAATACCTTGGACACTACGCACGATATAGAGAACATTACTTGGATTACCCGTATGTACCCCGTTCAGTACCGGTGACGTTGTTTCAATTATAGTCTGGCAATTATTAGACGAGTTTATTCAGTTTGGGACGGATGTGTAGCAATGAAAAGGCTAAAGGCTATCTCAATTTATCCTTATAGCTACCATATGTCATTCCTAAGGTTTATAAAATCGTCTAAAGGTAGCTGCAATAAAAACAAACTTCACCGGGGCTGAAATGGTGAACCCCTAGAGGATTATGGCGCGTTTTAGCAGTATATTCTGGCCATCATTAGACAATTTCATTCTGCTTTAGAAGACCCTTTAGGAAATACAGCGGTAAAGAGAGCCTCGTTCATCCCTCCGACTCTCACAATTTATATCTAAACTATAACAAATCGTCTACCAATAGCCAGATACAAAGGAAGAATGGTGTCCACTTATCTTGAAAGGGTTAACACATAGGTGTACTTCTATTAATATGAAAGACAATTTATTGTGTGTGTGGATATATACCTGTATATAAACAGTATATGTAAAACATTTATTGTGTGTGTGGATATATACCTGTATATAAACAGTATATGTAAAACATTTATTGTGTGTGTGGATATATACCTGTATAAACAGTATATGTAAAACATTTATTGTGTGTGTGGATATATACCTGTATATATACAGTATATGTAAAACATTTATTGTGTGTGGATATATACCTGTATATATACAGTATATGTAAAACATTTATTGTGTGTGTGGATATATACCTGTATATATACAGCATATGTAAAACATTTATTGTGTGTGTGGATATATACCTGTATATATACAGTATATGTAAAAAAAAATCGTTGTTTGCCTACGAGCAGTCCTCTTAAAGACACAAAAACATACAATAATTTCGAATAAAACTACAACGAAATTGATAGTTTATAGTGTATATATATATATATATATATATATACTGTATATATCGTATTATTATTATTAATATTATTTGGGCTTATTATTTTTCGAAGATATCCCATACCGAACCAAATCTTATTATTTAGTTTTAACCTACTAAATTCAATACGTGAGTTCACTTAGGCAGTTCGGGGATTCATAATGGGTCATTCATAATGGGTCATTCATAATGGGTCATTCATAATGGGTCATTCATAATGGGTCATTCATAATGGGTCATTCATAATGGGTCATTCATAATGGGTCATTCATAATGGGTCATTCATAATGGGTCATGAATTATATGTTTTAGTGTATTTTTTCTCTACTTTTGTGTATTTTTCTCTACTTTTTTCTTTGTGTTTTTGTATAATGTATTATGTGTGTCGCGATTTCCAGACCAATAGAATGCGAGTGATTGACTTACGAATAATTACTTCTTGTGTTTTAATTTTCATAAATTCTTCGGCACGGAAATTAGTAAGTTATATTGTCGAATTGTACTTTGGAATTTTATGGGGGGGGGGTATTATTTATATTCTATTATTATTGTATATTTATGGGGGGGGGGGGTATTATTTATATTCTATATATTATTGTATATTTTATGGGGGGGGGGTATTATTTATATTCTATTATTATTGTATATTTTATGGGGGGGGGGTATTATTTATATTCTATTATTATTGTATATTTTATGGGGGGGGGGTATTATTATTTTATATTATTATTGTATATTTTATGGGGGGGGGGTATTATTTATATTATAATATTATTGTATATTTTATGGGGGGGGGGGTATTATTTATATTCTAATATTATTGTATATTTTTAGTATACAGTACAGTAAGTATATATATATATATATATATATATATATATATATATATATATATATATATATATTATATATAATTATATATTTATATATACAGTACAGTATATATATATATATATATATATATGTGTGTGAGTACTACAACTCGCAGGAATAATGAAACAATGGAACACCAAGGTTTTGTCAATTCTCTCAAGACATCTTCATGGTAATACAAGAATAAAGCGGAAGACGGAGTCTTAAATACCCCTCCTATATCATCTGTGAGATGCTAACTAACATATACAACAACAAAACGTTTTGCCATCTTACTGCCATCTTTTATTGTTTTGTTTTTTTATATATGCTAGTTAGCATCTCGCAGATGATATAGGATGGGTATTCAAGCATCAGTCTTCCACTGCTTTCTTGTATTACCCTGAAGATGTCTTGAGAGAAAAGACGAAAGCTTGGTGTTCCATTGTTTCATTATTCCTGCGAGATTTACTGCATAATTTAGTCACACGTATTTGTGATTTTTTCTCCATATATATATATATATATATATATAAAAGTAACATTAGTTTGCTCTCCAATCCTTCATCAAGCTTAAACAAAAATCGATATAGTAGTAGTACCGGTAGTAGTTGTTGTTGAGTAGAAGAAAGACTGAGAAAATTTGTTAATTCTTGGGTTGGAAAGCTGGACATGCCTGGTCACATATATATTTTCACCCTTCGAACATTTGATAAGTTTATCTGTCGCTATGCTATGCTCTGTTCATTATAGGTTGGCCAAAAATCATGACCTCAATTTTATGTAGCCTAACTAAAAAAAAAAGGCTAGGGCAAATGGGATGTACATTTATACACCTATTCCCTAGTTGACTCTTCCCAATCGGAAAAACGTGAACTCGATTACTCTAGTCCTTCTTGAGTTACAGAGGTTAAGGGGGGTCACCTTCTTTTCTTATCTTTGTCTCCTTTTCTCTCTTTCTCTGGCTTGTATCCATTCGGCCCCATTCAGCCAACTGTTTTAAGACGTTTATCCCCATTCAGGTGTCGATTTCTTCCTGGCGAGCGATAGCGACCCAGCATTGTATGAAAAAATCCGGCTTCGCCGGAGAAATTTTTCTATCGAAAAATGTACAAATTTAGCTTGCTGTAAAATGTATATATAATTATATATATATATATATATATATATATATATATATATATACTGTATACAGTATATATATATATGCTGGCTCGCTACCGCTCGCCAGGAAAATATTGACACCTGGATGGGGGTAAACGTCTTAAAATAATAGGCTGAATGGGGCCGAATGCATACAACCCAGAGAGAGGGAGAAAGAGAAAAACATGAGGTGGGCCCCTTAAGAGACATAATTTCTAGCCTACCTTTAATGACCAGGGTATAGTTATTTCTTACGTCCATCTTTTTATAAATGCGTAATTTATATTTTCTACGTTTTCTTATGCGTGTTTCGTGTTCTCGGTGACGTTCTTTTGCTGCCGTCCCAAACCGGTGAGAGGCTTATTACCGCTCGGGTCACTTGCGTTGTTGTTGCTGTTCTTCAAATTGTTGGACTGGATCAGCCGAAAGAGTTGTCAGTGAGGAGAGAGACTAGGAAGGAGAAAGGTTTTGACCGGTTGGGTGATTGCCAGCGCCCGACGAAGGCCTTCGGTGCTTTGCAACGCTTGTCGTACGATGTTCAATATACAAGGCCTTCTTTCCTTTTCTCGTGTTCTATGATTCTACAATTTATGTAGTCACCAATTTATGTAGTCACCAATTTATGTAGTCACCAATTTATGTAGTCACCAATTTATGTAGTCACCAATTTATGTAGTCACCAATTTATGTAGTCACCAATTTACGTAGTCACCAATTTATGTAGTCACCAATTGCCTATATATTTTATAAGTTTGTATTTTCTAATGGCACCAATTTTCTCTACATTATATTATTATTTTTCTGTCGGCACCAATTTTCCATGTACTTTTGTGTCTATATTATTTTTTTTCTGTCGGCACCAATTGTCCATGTACTCTTGTGTCTGCTCAATTGTACGTTGGAATGTTCTTAAAATATCTGGGAATTCCAACTTCCACTTCACTTCTCTCAATTCTTTCTTTTTAACTTTATGCTTTCTCCGCCGACATTGGATTACGCCTTTCACTCTTCCTTTGCTTTCATTTTCTTGCCTTTAGCGAAGGTGGGCCAGCCTTTTTGGTTTATGCCGTCCGTCCATTGGCCAATACCTTCCTTGCCCTTCACTCTCATTGGCTCTCATTTCTTGCACACTGTTCCTCCATTGGTCCATACTTTTCCTGTTCTCCTTTCCCATTGGCTGCGGGTCGCTCGCTCTCTTCTGACATACTTCGTGCACGATATATTTGCTGTCTCCCCATTGGCTTACGGTTTATGCCCTTGGCCTCCGATGGCCGTTAACAAAATATCTATATATATATAAATCTATATGTATAAAAACACACACACACACACACACACACACACACACACACACACACACACACACCTCACTTATTGGGCGTAGATTGTTCTTTGTCTCGTATATTTTAATTTCTTCTCATTGCTTACAAATTGTTCATTCACTTGCATATTTCTTTTCCATCAGGATTTTTATCCAGCTTAAGAAATAGGTCTCGCAATCAAGTGTTCAAGACAACATCTAGTAGATTCTTTACTCTAATTGTACCTTATTTTCTGGGTACCACTAAGAGAATGTAAAGGGTTAAGCAGAGGCCCCTCGTACTCGCGGGATTAACCCCTTGAGGTTTATACCGCGGTTTGGCAGTTTATTCTGGCTATTAATAGACGATTTTACGGGGAGAAAGGTGTAATTGCAATAGAAAGGCTATAGTCCATTCATTAAATGTAGGTCAGAAATCGTGACTCCTAACCTCTCTATCTCAAAAAGGGCTAGAGCAAATGAGCTGGAAAATGTCACACCTAATCGCTGGCTAACTCCTCCCAAATTGGTAGAAATATATATCAAGTTGTTCTTGATGGTTCCCAAACAACTCAGCCAGTAGACTAGTTCAACCAGTATATGTCAACCAGTGCCAAATCTACCAGGGCCAACTAAATAAGTGTCAAAGTCTAGTCCTAACTTAACTTAAGGGGGGATGGTTAACTTTTTGGGCGATGTTTGCATGTATTCATTATTTTTCTAGTTTCCTCCCTAAACCTCCATCAAATTTATAAAACAGTCCATTAGATCCCCCTTCTAGATTAATTTGTACATTTTTCGGTAGAAAAATGTCCCGTCCAAAGGGCGGTTCTTCCAACATTACAGGCTCACTATCGTTCGCCAGGGAAAAAATCGACACCTAACTAGCACGAAAGATCTAAATATTTACGACGAAATGGGGCAAAAGATCTTAAAATCGACTAACTAATGGGGCAAACATCTTCACCTATGTGGAGTTCGCCACTCTTGCTAGTGGCACCGAAGAGCGCACCGCCCTTCGTTGTTGTTTGAGAACATCTGAAAACATCTGAAAACTAATGGGGCTAAACATGAGGGAGAAAGTGGTCCAGACGTTTTAAGACGTTTATACCCATCCAGGTGTCGATTTCTTCCTGGTGAACGATAGCGAGCCAGCATTGTATGGAGAAATCCGGCTTCGCCGGAGAAATTTTTCTATCAAAAAATTTACAAATTTAGCTTGCTATTAAAACAAAAATATATGTATGCTGGCTCGCTACCGCTCGCCAGGAAAGTATTGACACCTGGATGGAGGTAAACGTCTTCAAACAGTAGGCTGAATGGGGCCGAATGGTTACAAGCTAAACTAAGAAGGAGAGAAAGAGAAAAAAAGCGAGGTGGGCTCCCTTAATACAAATCGTCTAATGATAGCCAAAATATTATGAATAAGTGCCTCCTCGAACCCTGAAAGAGCTAAAGTAAATCAAATCAAGTTGGGTGTGTTGATAATAATTTATCTTAGCTTGCTTTATAAAAAAGGGGGTAATTGTGGACACCTGGGCCAATTGACGACAGTTCATTTATAATTATTCAGGATTTCTGTCTTTAGCAAAATGATGGCTTAAGGGAGCCCACCTCGCTTTTTTTTTCTTTCTGCCTCTCTCTTTGGCTTGTATCCATTCGGCCCCATTCAGCCTACTGTTTTAAGACGTTTACCCCCATCCAGGTGTCAATACTTCCCTGGCGAGCAACTCCTTATCATATGCCTATGTGACCTCCCCTGGGTACTGCCCTGCTCGATTGGTGTCTACAATCTCCCCCATGCAAACACATATTAATCTCTACCTTCTTTTATAGTTACACGTATATAAAGGCATACATAAACGCACACACACACACACAAGACTCCCTACCAAGCACTTCATACACGCAGACACGGGGCCCCACACACGCATAATATTATATCCTCACCACCACCACCATCTCCACTACCATCACCATCTTCACTACCACTATCCCCACAGATATTATGACCAACGATATAGTCACCACTCTGTTCATCATTATATACACCAGCACCACTTTTGACATCACCATCCCCTACGATCACCACCAACACCCTTTCTCGATCATTACATCAACTACCATCATTACCACTCCACCACCATCATCACTCCCTATCACCACCACCACCAAAATTCCTTCCTTCACCACAATCATTCAAATCCTTCCCTTCACCACCACCACTGCATTCACCATCACGAGCACCACAATCCATCCCTTCACAACCACTCGCACCGCCACAACCACTACCACCACCACAACCACCAAAATCCTTCCCTATCACCACCACAGCAATCACCACAACCCCTCCCTTCACCACCACAAACACCAATAACCTTCACCACCACCAACACCACTATAATCTCTCCCTCCACCACCAGCACTACCTTCACCACAACCACCACAATCCCTCCCTCCACAACCACCAAAATATCTCACTCCACCAAAACCACTCTCTTCACCACAACCCCTCCCTCCACAACCATCAAAATATCTCTCTCCACCACCACAACACCCCCCCCCCCTATCACCACCACCACTACCTTCACCACAACCCCTCCACCTCCACCTCCACCACCACCACCACACACCCCATTATTAGCCCCACATTACTACGCCGCAGTTTCCCCGTAAACTTTCATTGGAACTCGGGTATCGAACGGCTCTCTTGCGGCGGTGGCTGGGTTTTTTCTCGCCCTGAAGCCAACCCCCCGGGGCCTCCCCCTCTCCTCAAACCAAATAAATATAAACTAAAATATATATAAACATGAATAAATACAATCTAATACAATAATATGTAAATAAAGTATAAATTAATAAAGTAAAATAAATAAATAACATAAATATATATAAAATAAAATAATTAACAAATACAAAAATATGACTAACAAAATTAAAAAATAATGACAAAATAATATAAATCAATACATAAATATATACCGGGTATATATATATAATCGCAGAATGACTTGTAACTAGAGAGGGAGTAGATGGAATATAAAAGACAAAAAAAACTCACGTATTGTTTCTTATCAGGGGAGCGTCTGGGCATATAGGACAAGCTTACGGGATATTAATTTAACCCTTTCACAGTAAACTATGACACATTCTTTCATCTCATATGGCTGTTATTCACCCTTTCAACTTTGGGGGGACACTTGTTGCAAGCAGCTTTGCCTTTTGTCTCCTTCATGCTCATATAACAAAAAATAGAAAGAGTCCGTGAAAGTGGGAGTTTGAAATACGTTTTTGTAATGACAAAAGCGAAGAATACGTATTAAAATAATAATAATAAAATAAATAAAATCGTGAGTGTGGGGTTCGAAGCAATACCCAAAATACATAATACAAAATTAATGTGTGGGCTACACGAACCAAAGGAAGAAGCTGGGCGACACAAAGAAAGTTTCGCGGAAAATGATGCCTTAGGTCTCAGCAACACACTATCTGAATCACCGCCTTGGTATGACTTGCTTCCAGTTTGGGTTTTCTTTTTTACCAAGTGATTTTGTTTTACTCATACTTTTCTATATTTTGTTTTCCTTATTTTTTGTTTCGAGTATGTGCGTGTTTGTTTTGCTTCGATTTTTTGTTTTTTCTCCATTGTAGCTAAGTGACCATTGGAATGTGTCCTCTGTTCTATTTGGACGGGTACCGGTAACCCCTTCAGTAAGAGGGCGCCATTTTCATTATAGTTTGGCTATCGTTAGACGATTTTGTGCAGCCTATGAAACTTCATATCACCCATTTGTCTTAAACTATACCCTGTTCCTAATAGGTAGTCCAGAAATCGTAACCCCTAACCTCTGTAAATCAAATAGGGCTAGAGGAAATGGGCTGTAAATGTCCACACCTATTCCATGACTGACCTTTCCCAAATGGTAGCAATGTTAGCTTCATTACTCTAGTCGTTTGTGAGTTATAGAGGTTAATGTTCAAGAATTTTGGACTACTTATTTGGAACAGGGTATAGCAATTCATATATCTGCACACTTGAAGGTTTCGTGGTAGGGCTTATGAATGTGGCCATATAATATTAGGTCAAAGTCCATTATATGTAGAAGGAAGTGATGGTGAATAATTTGAGGTAATGCCCACGTTAGTTTGTATCCACGCCATGCTTTTATGTATGTAAGGAAACTTAGTATAAATTGAATTAGAAGTGTATTTTCTTATGCATTAGTTAAATAATGTGACCAATTAACAGATTTATAGCAAATTATTCTCGTAAGTATTCACATTGTGGATATAACCTAATGTGGGTAATTATACCAACATATCTCCTGAACAAAGAGGCTCCCGATTATAGGCAGCCAGAGGTCCTGCCATCTTGAGCATTTTCACCCTTCTGGAACTGGAATTTTACATGGGACAAATGTGGAAAAGTTGCTGTTTACGCAATTCTATCTTCCTCTGTTGACTTGCACTTAGAATATTATGGGCGTGTAATTTTGAGTCGCTAGATTCCATAATCATATACAGGCATACGACCAGGAATAATAATGCATTAGCTTGAAGCATTTATCTCATTCCATTTTTCCTTACATCCTCGTACATATCCAATTTACTGTATTTTGATATACCTTTTCAGGATAATATTTCATTCTGGCTATCAGTAGACGGTTAGTTCAAGAGAGACTTAAGTGAGATAGAAAATTAATTGTCATTTGTTGTATGTCTAGGGAGCTTTCTGATCAGAATTACACAGTCTATTGATATCTGGAATATAATGCAAAAAACTATAACAAAATCCATATAGAAAGAGTGAAGAAGAAGGCAAGAGATAGTTTCCTTGTTTTGGATTGTACGTTATGGTGTTGCAAGTCATAGAAAGGAGGAAGGCTGGGTAGGTGGTGGGTAAGTTTTGGAGGTAGTAACAGCGGTCAGGAAATGCCACACTTGACCCCGGCAGGACTCAAGCATCCTTCCAAGAACTCTCTCTGACTCTCTTTCTCTTACCCTGTCTGATGCACCCCCGCCCGACCAGACCAGACTAGACTAGCCCACACCAATAGCCGGCTCTCTCGATCATAGTCTATTCTTTCATTTAGTAATGGCAACAACAAATCTCAAGCCAAAATGTGTTATTGTTTTGCAGACTGTATGGTCAAAACTGCGATAATTATTCTATGTGAGAGCAAGACTGCCTGATGATAATGTGCTTGAAATTTGATGTAGGCTTTATTGTAATTGCACATAGAATATATGTTTTATACGACCAAATCCAAATATTAGGGTCTTAAAAATATCCCTCTGACTCTCCCTTCCTTCACTGAGACAGACAGACACCGCCAAACTCGTAAAGTTGAAGGAGTGTGAGGAAAAACAGGGTCGATGAGAAATTGGGGCACGCGAAGTTTAAAGTGTTTCAAGAAATCAACAATAACAACAAAGCCAC
>CM064497.1:46348702-46378702 GCA_032716605.1 Paralithodes platypus | reverse complement strand
TGAATGGAGCCAAAAGGATACAAGCCAAAGAGAGAGGGAGAGAAAAACAAAAAAAGCGAGGTGGGCTCCCTTAACAAGGTCTTCATTGTGAGGTTTAGTTTAATATAGATGTATTTTTATTAGTATCATTATTATTATTAGTAGTAGTAGTAGTAGTAGTAGTATTTATTATTTGTATTATTATATTCCTTGCCATCATTTGAGATTATCCAACTTGTAACCCTCATAATGTTTCTGCATACTGTGTTGGTGGTGTATTGCTTTAGATGCTTATGTTCTGGCTGTGGTGTCCCGAGTTCGAATCCCGGGAGGACCATATGCTTTTATTAGTTTATTCAAGTGCATTAGGGTTTGTATTTGATGATTAATGTTAAGAATGGGATGTTACTTAATATATATATATATTATATATTTTCTACCCTATTTTCCCTTGACCCCTTGAGGATTATGATGCGTTTTAAAGTTTATTCTGGCTATTGTTAGGCGATTTAATTCAGATTTGGAAGGCCCTCTAGCAAAGGTGTGAACAACTATCTCAAACAACCTTCTGACTGCCACAATTCCTTCCTAAACGGAACAAAATCGTCTAATGATAGCCAGACTAAACTGCCAACACGCGTCATAATCCACAAGGGGTTAATATATCTCTATTTACAGCGCATGTACGGTCGAGGTTAATAAGTGTTGTCAGATATTTCACAAAGTTTCGGACACTGACTAATACTTTGAGGGATAAGCACTTTCCCAGTAACTATAAAGATACCAATAACACTTGTTGAGCGATAACCACTGGAATCTATGACAACACTTAATACCCCCGATTGTACCAACTTATATTCTCATTTTTCCCCATTTTGTTTGTATTTAATTGTATATTCTTTCTGAACAAGGTGATTTCACACGAGCGATTTTTCCGTCAAATTTTAGGGGCAATTGTGGTCTGGCACAGGACTATCTCAATTAACCCTCTGACTTTTTCATACCCTTCCTAATCTCAATAAAATCGTCTAAT
Organism: Paralithodes platypus; assembly: GCA_032716605.1. NCBI lineage: Eukaryota > Metazoa > Arthropoda > Malacostraca > Decapoda > Lithodidae > Paralithodes > Paralithodes platypus. The sequence goes on along the minus strand of CM064497.1, from coordinate 46,377,690 downwards.
AATAGCCAGAAAACAAACAAAACTGCGTCATAATATCTTCTAACGGTTAATTAATTATATATATAATTATATACCGGTATACAGTATATGGGTATATATATTATACTGCTTTATGATGCTACTGAGGTCGTCGGCCTTGCTGCGTGTTGGTTCAGATTGCTTCTTTGTTTACCTCAGTGTGTTCGTCGTAAACCTACACACACACACACACACACACACACACACACACACACACACAAATCGGCTGTTATGTATGTTTGTTGAGATTGCGTTATTGTTTACATCTATGTGTTCGCTTGCGTCTGGGCTTGTTTTCACACACACACACACACACACACACACACACACACACACACACACACACACACACACACACATTTCCTTTTATACATATAATTATACATCCATGCTATATGAAATTATACAGTATATATATATATATATATATATATATATACTGTATATATATATATATATATATATATATATAATTATATATATGTATATATATATACTGTATATATATAATTATATATATGCATATATATGTATACTGTATATATATATATATATATATATATATATATATATAATTATATATATATATATATATATATATATATATATATATATATATATATTGTATGTGCATACCTATACGTATATGCGAATCAGTATGTCTTTGCAGTATATATTAAGACATAGTATAACAGATAATTTGTGAATGAGAAATAAGAAAAGGGAAGACAAAGAAATATAATCCAATATAAACACTAAAATGACTTAAGTAAATATTTAAGACTAGATTGATATACACTGTCCAAATAATGGGTATGCACCGGATAATTGAAGTGTCCATAATATACTGGTGGTGTGCTACTGGTTGAAATGGTCTACAGGTTGAGTCGTCCTTCACCGGGGTAGTCTTAATGGGGCCCACCTCCCCTTCTTTATCTTTCTCTCCCTCTCTCTTTGGCTTGTATCCATTCGGCCCCATTCAGCCTACTGTTTTAAGACTTTTGCCCCCATCCATGTGTCAATATTTTCCTGACGAGCGGTAGCGAGCCATCATATATATATACAGTATATACTGTATATATTTTGTTTTACAGCAAGGTAAATTTCTACATTTTTCGATAGAAAAATTTCTCCGGCGAAGCCGGATTTCTCCATACAATGCTGGCTCGCTATCGCTCGCCAGGAAGAAATTGACCTGGATGGGGATAAACGTCTTAAAACACCTGGGTGAATGGGGCCAAATGGATACAAGCCAGGGAAAGAGAGAAAAGGAGAGAAAGATAAAAAAAGCCGGTGGCCCCCCTTAATTAAAGCGTCTGAAGCAGTAAAACCACGAACACTACAAACAAGAACGTACCGAGTCCATATTAATTACGTCCGCTGATACTCAAATAGGTTTGCAGGTTTGGGTGTGTAATTTTTGTTTTGTCAAATTTCACTATCTATCTATCGATTGCCTGACGCCGTGATCCCCGAAGCCACGAACGAACCGCCCCCATGCACCTCTGTCCCCAGTCAGTCGACGCCCCTCCTCCCAACCAGCACCACCTTCGTTCATATACTTCCTCACTCCATCCTTCCACCTCTCCACCGGTCTACCTCTCCCTCTCTGTCCTTCCACCTCGCTCTCGCACACTCTCTTAGTCAATCTCTCACTTTCCATACGTTCCATATGACCGAACCATCTCAAGTTGTTCCTTTTCACACTTTCCAGCACATCTACCTCCACACCACACCTTCTTCTTACTTCCTCATTCGTCTGTCTATCCCTCCATGTAACTCCGCACGCACTTCTCAAGTAACTCATTTCCACCGCTCTCACTCTTGGTCTGAGTCTCTTCCCGAACGTCCATGCTTCGCTTCCGTAAGTTAGTGTCGGGATTACCACACTGTCATGTAAGGAGTTCTTCACTTCCATACTGACCACCCTATTGCTTGTTACTGCTTTCAACGTTCCTACAACTCTCTTCCCCTGGTGTACCCTCTCCCGCACATCTTCATCCATAGTCCCATCTTTACTCAACACACTGCCCAGATACTTAAAAGAGTTGACAATCTCCATAGCCTGACCGTTCAACTTCACCTCACTCTGTGACTTCACCCCTTTCGAAGACCATAACCTTGCTCTTCCCCACATTTACCTTCAAATTCCGTTTTTCGCACACTGTTTCAAACTCATTTACCAGACCCTGCAACTCCCATTTATTATCGCTCATCAGAACTGTAACATCCGCAAACAGCAGTATAGGCAGCTTCCGCTCATTTCCCTCCCTTTTCAGCGATACACCAACATCCACTACTCTTCCAAGTATTTCTTTCATGACTCCATCCATATATACAGTAAACAACCACGGGGACATCACACACCCCTGTTTTAACCCAACACTCAGGTCAAAGAACTCGCTCTGGTCGTTCTCCACACGTACTGCCGCCTTTGCACCCTCATACATGCTCTTCACTGCTTTCAGCAACTTGCCATCTACTCCATATAATCTAAGTACTTTCCACATGCCTTCTCTATCCACTCTGTCATAGGCCTTCTCCAAGTCCATAAAGGAAACATACACCTTTTGTTGCTTCTCCAGATATTTTTCCACAACACAATTCAGGGTAAAAATCTGATCTACACATCCCCTTCCCTTCCTAAAAACCTCCCTGCTCGCCGCCTATCCATTTCTCCGTTCTCACTCTCACTCTATCAATCACTACCCTACTGTACACCTTCCCTACTACGCTTAAAAGACATATTCCTCGGTGGTTACCACACACTCCTCTCTCCCCTTTGCCCTTATATAGGGGGGCTATTATGCCAGTCTTCCAGTCATCAGGTGCATTCCCCTTCTCCCATGCTAGTTTGCATATTTTCCATACCCATTCGATCACTATCTCCCCACCATACCTCAACATTTCCCCACACACTCCATCTGTTCCTGGTGCTTTCCCCAACTTCACTCTTTTCATGGCTTCCCACACTTCTGACCTCCTGATCCCTGCCTCCTCCTCCACTACTTCTCCTCTTCTCCCTCCCATACCATATCCAACTCTGTTTGCTGGCTCTTCATTCCTTACATTTAGCAACTCATTGAAGTATTCCCTCCATCTTTCGACTCTCTCTTGCTTCTCGGCTAGCATTCTCCCATTCTTATCTTTCACACCCTTACTGATTCCCTTGCTACCTTCCCTAACTTTCTTAACTTCTTTCCAGAACAGTTTCTTACACTCCGTCCATTTTACACTCAAATTCCTTCCAAATTCCTCATCTACTCTTCTCTTACTTTCTTCACTACTCTTCTTTCTCTCCACGTACCTCGCTCGTTTCTGCCTCTCCAAATCTTCATTCCCTCTACTACCCAACCACTCTCTATACGCTTTCTTCTTTTCTTCCACAGCTATTTTTACCTCTTCTGTCCACCATGCTGTACCTTTCACTCCCCTCCCTCTTTTCCTTACTCCACACACCTCCTCACATGCTGCACAGATCTCTTCCTTAAACACCTTGCTTATCTCCTCCACTTCCTCCATATCTTCCAGGTCGAACACACCTAGTCGTCTTTCTACTGCTCTCCTGTAGTCTTCCCTGATTTCCTCCTCCTGTAGCCTCTTCACCCTCCTCACCATTCCACCTTCCTCTCGCCTCCCTCCAGCTCTCCTCACCCACTTCTTTTGTATCCTAACCCTAGCTACTACTACATAATGATCAGACAGACCCCCTCCAATACCCCTATACACCCTGGCATCCATCACAGATTTCTTCATTCTTTCATCCACACATATGATCCGAAATTAGTCGCAAATTAATTGGATATCTTCCTCGCTCTCTCTCGCCTGCTCTCCCCCCCCCCCTCTCGTTCTCTCTCTCTCTCTCTCTCTCTCTCTCTCTCTCTCTCTCTCTCTCCTACACCACAAACAGGATGTAAGGAGGGTTTAATGGGCGGGTTTACGGGCGTGCTTGAGGGGGGGGGGCGGGCTGAGTACGAAAAGGCAGAGTATTGTAGGGTACGGCCTGGTAGGGTAACAAAGGGTTAACAAGTACAAAGGAGTACAAAGGAGTACAAAGGAAATCAAGCAACAACATATCTAGTGACCCTTCTAGGCTGCTTGTCCTCCAAAACACTGAGGATCAAGTGTCCAAACAGTAGTTTAGAGTGGGTAAGGGAACATTGGAAAGGGAACTACTGCCCTGGAACTAATGTCCGTGGCAGGACTAGGAAGTTAGTAGGGGACATATGGGTTACGGTAGTAACTGAGGGGAGGACAAAATAAAGTTATTCATTTACAAACGCAGTCAGTCGCGGGTTTGATGCGAGATATTTGTCTAGGCGGAGTTTAAATGAATCAACGGTGCTGCAGTCTATAACGTCTCTGGGAAGCCCATTCCACAAGTTTACAACTCGATTGAAGAAGAAATTCTTAGATTCGTGTGAGTTAAAAGATTTACCAACAATTTTGCAACCGTTTCCCCGCGTGTAATTAGATTGGTCGATAGTGAAGTACTTACAGTTCATATTGTCGATGCCTTTGATGATTTTGAACACTTGAATTAAGTCACCTCTTAATCTGCGCTGGGTTAAAGGAAATAGATTTAATTCTCTAAGACGCTCTTCGTATGGTTTGTTCTTTAGGCTAGGTATAATTTTGGTAACTCTACGTTGAACTCGTTCTAGCTTGTTTATGTCTTTTTGGTAATACGGGCACCAGCATTGAACGCAGTATTCCAGAAGAGGGCGGACTAAGGAATTGTAAAGGGTTAGGATAACGTCTTTGGATTTATGCTCAAATGACCTGCCTATAAAGCCAATTATTTTGTTTGCCTTCTTAACAGCTTCTGAACATTGTTGACTCGGTTTTATTCTTAAGCTGAGTGCCATTCATCTAATAGTTTGCTTTCTCATTTAGGTATCCGATATGTAGTACTTTACATTTATCCGCATTGAAACTCATTTGCCAAATTTGGGCCCAATGTGACAATTTATCTAGATTGTGTTGCATATCGTCAACTTGTTCTTTTGAGAGTACGCTATTTGCAATTTTTGTATCGTCAGCAAATTTTGAGATTGTACAGGTGAGACCCTCATCTATGTCGTTGATGTAAATTAGAAAGATAATTGGTCCTAGTACCGATCCCTGGGGTACCCCGCTACTTACATTGGTCCAACAAGATAGGGGATGGCAGGGTAAGAGAGAGAGAGAGAGAGAGAGTAACAAAGGGTTAACAAGGTAGGGGATGGCAGGGTAAGAGAGGAGAGAGAGAGAGAGAGAGAGAGAGAGAGAGAGAGAGAGAGAGAGAGAGAGAGAGAGAGAGAGGAGAGAGAGAGAGAGAGAGAGAGAGAGAGAGAGAGAGAGAGAGAGAGAGAGAGAGAGAGAGAGAGAGAGAGAGAGAGAGAGAGAGAGAGAGAGAGAGAGAGTGAGAGGAGAGAGAGAGAGAGAGAGGGAGAGAAGGGAGAGTGAGAGAGAGAGGGAGAGAGAAGAGAGAGAGAGAGAGAGGAGAGAGGAGAGAGGCGAGAGCGAGAGAGAGAGAGGAGAGAGAGAGAGAGGAGAGAGAGAGAGAGAGAGAGAGAGAGAGAGAGAGAGAGAGAGAGAGGAGAGAGAGAGAGAGAAACCAAAGGAAAGGAAACATGGAGTATACAAGATAAACAATATATACATATTCAAGATTAAAAACATGAATTAGTGAATGTGCATGTGTAAGAAAAACAAACAAACAAAACTGCAGTGACCAAATAATTAATGGAGACGTATTAAAGAAACTACAAACAAATAGGAAAACATAAAGAAAAAGAAATGAAGGTGAAAAATATGTAGAAGCACGTGTATGCAAAACAACAACATCAACAACAACCCCACACGCAGGGAAAACAAACGAAGGTGACAAAAATGTGGAGGCACATGTATGGAAAACACACACACACACACACACACACACACACACACACACACAGGGGAACGGGGTGATAACCAAATGTGTGAAGGTTAGGAAAGAGACTATACCAACACTATTATACACACTGGAAGGACAGGACCAGCGTGATAAATATACAGAAAATGGAATGAAGGGTAACTCAATTAATTTATGGAGGCCTGTGTAAGAACATGGTTTGAGTGTGTGTGTGTGTGTGTGTGTGTGGTTTTCTAGGGTGCATGATATTATTTTTTTCTTTTTTTTTGCTTGAATATGTGTGTGTGTGTGTGTGTGTGATTGTGACGTGCATTAATGTGTGTTTTCTTATTTTTCTTGTGTGTGTATTGGGGTGTTTGTGACGTGCATGATTGTGCGTGTGTGTGGTGTTTCTTTTGCGTGAAAATGTGTAGATATGCTTGTTATCGAGATGGGTGGGTGGGACTCGTTAGCCTTGGTCGGCAACTCATCTAGGGGAGACAACCTTATACAAATTCGGTTGGATGGGACTCGTCAGCCTTGGTTGGCAACCTGTCTAGGGGAGTAAACCTGATACAAATCCGTACTGCTTACCAAAGGGTAAGGCAGGTTAGTGGATGGATTAGCCGAACACCACTGTAGAAAATTAGTGCTAACAAGATACACAGAGGGCCTCGGAGTCGGACCGATCCTAAATTGAGTGGTCAATCCTGTAAGTCCTTCACTAAACTGGCTCGGGTTGTCCCTCTCACAGGGAATAGGTCCACTTGGAGGCATTCTGTGTATGGCCACCCTCGTAAGGGGAGTAAGGCGTCCGGCAATAGATAGATATATAGATCGAGTGCCAGTATGGGTGTGTGTGTGTGAAGCTCCGTCTACAAAGTGCTTGATGGTGGGGTTGGAAGGGGATACAGGCCGCGGGATATCGGACAAAAGGTAAAGTGATTAAAGCTACTCCGGGTGTGTGGCAAAACTATACAGTATATACCATTATATATATATATATATATATATATATATATATATATATATATATATATATATATAAAAAAAGGGTGTTTGAATATGGCACCATCCAAATTAGAGGGCGTGTTCTACAGGGAACGATAATTTAAAACTTGTAATTAACCAATGTCATATTATGTGCTATTAAGGGGAGGTTTTTAGTTTGGTCTCTAGATATCCATCAAGCTTAAGATTACACCCCCTTGAGCCCCTTTCAAGATAAATGTGTACATTTTTCGGTAGAAAAATGTCCCGGCTGAAAGCCGGTTCCTCTTAAATTACAGGCTCGCTATCGCTCGCCAGGATAAAATCGACACCTAAATGGAACGAAAGGTCTTAAAATTGACAGAAATGGGTCGAAGGTTCTTAAAATCGTCAAAATAATGAGGCGAACGTCTTAAAATTAGAAAAGCAATGGGGCTAAACATGAGGAAGAAAGGAGTCAAGAAAAAAATCCCTCAAGTGGAGATCTCCCCTTAATGTGATCCAAGCGTCAACATTGATGAAGCAGAAACAAGGGTGTAAGGAGGGCATAGGGATACAATCGTAACACGTGATCAATTATTCGATGAACATTTAATATTGCATCTTTGTAAAATCCTCATGGACCTTCATTCCCCACTTCTTAAGGGAGCCCACCTTGCTTTTTTTCTCTTTCTCTCCCTCTCTCTTTGGCTTGTATCCATTCGGCCTCATTCAGCCTACTGTTATAAGACGTTTATCCCCATCCAGGTGTCAATATTTTCCTGGCGAGCGGTAGCGAGCCAGCATATATATATTTTTGTTTTGACAGCAACCTAAATTTGTACATTTTTCGATAGAAAAATTTCTCCGGCGAAGCCGGGTTTCTCCATACAATGCTAGCTCGCTTTCGCTCGCCAGGAAGAAATCTACACCTAGATGGGGATAAACGTCGTAAAACAGTTGGCTGAATGGGGCCGAATGGATACAAGCCAGGGAAAGAGAGAAAAGGAGAGAAAGATAAAACAAAAAAAAACAGTGACATCCTTAAGCCCAGAACAAGTAGAAAAAATCATAGAGTTCCTCCTTGTAAGACTCTCTGTCTGTCCGGTGGTGGAGTGGGATATAGCTCCCTGTTTTTGTGTTGACACTGGTTTGATGGTGTGTGTATGTGTGTGTTGTGTAGTTGGGGAGATGTCGATCTGTGTTCGGACAATTGCATATATATATATATATATATATATATATATATATATATATATATACGGTATATATATACATGCATGTTAGCGTGGAAAAGTGGGGTTTGATATGGACGGGAGAATACCTGAAATACACATGAAAACACGAACACCGACATATACTCACGCACACACAAAGCACGCACTTACAAACAAACGTTCATAAATACCAAACAAACACACACATTCACAGTCACACGTAACACATAACAACATAACATATACACAGCCACACGCAAAACCCGTAATCACCATACATATGAAACACCCTAACACACACACACACACATACATACATAACTACCCACTTACACGAACACACACACACACACACACACACACACATACATAACTACCCACTTACACGAACACACACACACACACACACACACACACACACACATACATAACTACCCACTTACACGAACACACACACACACACACACACACACACACACACACACACACACACACACACACACATACATAACTACCCACTTACACGAAAAAAAAAAAAAAACACAGAACAAAAAAATATCCCAGTCACTGATGAGGACGTTAAGTTAAGGGGGGTCACCGGATTTTGTTTTATCTTTCTCTCCTCTCTTCTCTTTCCCTGGCTTGTATCCATTCGGCCCCATTCAGCCAACTGTTTTAAGACGTTTATCCCCATCCAGGTGTCGATTTCTTCCTGGCGAGCGATAGCGAGCCATCACTGTATGGAGAAATCCGGCTTCGTCGGAGACATTTTTCTATTGAAAAATTTACAAATTTAGCTAGCTGTAATATATATATATATATATATATATATATGCTGGCTCGCTACCGCTCGCTAGGAAAATATTGACACATGGAAGGGGTTAAAGTCTTAAAACAGTAGGCTGAATGGGGCTGAATAGATACAAGCCAAAGAGAAAGGGAAAGAAAGAGAAGAAAACGAGGTGGGCTCCCTTAAGTGGATCTGATTCCCACATTTGGGTTTTCTTTGATTCCCGTTGAAACAATCAGGCTGGGGAGTTTTAGTGATCATTTACGTAGCATTAGCCCGTTCAGAACCAGTGCCTTCTTTTTCACTTGATGCTGGCTACTAATACACCATTTTGTTCAGTTTAGGAAGGGCCTCCAGCAATTAACAGGCTTCAAACTATCTCACTTAATCCTTTTCACTACCACAGCTCCTTCACTACCACAGCTCCTTCACTACCACAGCTCCTTCACTACCACAGCTCCTTCACTACCACAGCTCCTTCACTACCACAGCTCCTTCATATACTGCACAAGCTCGTGTAAATATAGCTAGAATTATATTAAAGAGACGTCGTCGGTACAGAAGGGGTTAATACGGGGTGGGGGTTTGGGGGGGGGGGGGTGGTAGAGTCCATCCATGATAGGTAAGCCAGAAATCGTGACCTCTATCCTCTGTAACTCAGAATGGGCTAGCACAAATGGGCTGTAAATTACCACACCTGTTCCCTGGCTGACTCATCCCAAATGGTGGTGAAAATATTAGCTAGGTTACTCTAGTCTTTATTTTAGTAACAGAGGTCACGATTTGTGGCCCACCTTTAACCTCTTCACTACCATTACGTAATCTTCAATATCATCTAGTTACCATTAGATGATCTTCTTTAGTTTATAATCCAGCTCTAGGACTCAAATGGGTAAATACGATCTCAATAAACCCTCATAATAACAAAGGTTCTTCCTAAACTGCAAAATATCACCTAATTGTATCCAGAATCAAAGGTAATAAGGCGTGATGGTGCCGAGGGGGTTAAATAATGGACCCACGATTGCTGTAAGTGAAACAAGTCCCAATGCGGATACATGGAACCGTTATTGAGCGTAACTAAACCAGATAACCAAGGTAGTAACTAACGACCCTTCAGTAATAATGTATATCTCCAGCCTGTGATCACTTCTGGCACCACACTAACGACCCTTCAGTAATAATGTATATCTCCAGCCTGTGATCACTTCCGGCACCACACTAACGACCCGTCAGTAATAATGTATATCTCCAGCCTGTGATCACTTCCGGCACCACACTAACGACCCGTCAGTAATAATGTATATCTCCAGCCTGTGATCACTTCCGGCACCACACTAACGACCCGTCAGTAATAATGTATATCTCCAGCCTGTGATCACTTCCGGCACCACACTAACGACCCGTCAGTAATAATGTATATCTCCAGCCTGTGATCACTTCCGGCACCACACTAACGACCCGTCAGTAATAATGTATATCTCCAGCCTGTGATCACTTCCGGCACCACACTAACGACCCGTCAGTAATAATGTATATCTCCAGCCTGTGATCACTTCCGGCACCACACTAACGACCCGTCAGTAATAATGTATATCTCCAGCCTGTGATCACTTCCGGCACCACACTAACGACCCACTCGTCAGTAATAATGTATATCTCCAGCCTGTGATCACTTCCGGCACCACACTAACGACCCGTCAGTAATAATGTATATCTCCAGCCTGTGATCACTTCCGGCACCACACTAACGACCCGTCAGTAATAATGTATATCTCCAGCCTGTGATCACTTCCGGCACCTCACTAAACTAACGAGAACCACATACCTTCTCTCAACCATGTGTGTCATTATTCTGATTAACATTGATAGCTGCTGTTTATGGGTCTATCTATCTAATCTATCTATCTATCTATAGCAACCTTCTCAACCTGCAAACAATACCCGTATAATATAGAATTCAAGTTCTTTCCTGTGTTTCCCTCCCAGCTAATTCATATATATGTATATACAGTATATATATATAGTATACATACAATGTCAATTATGTCGTCCTTTGCCACTTAGGTAATTCTACTACGGTTTGAGTACATAATTTGCTCATGTTTTGGCATCTATCATGGAAGAGAATTGGAATACAAATATTTTAAAAAATAAGTTTGCAAGTCATGAGGATTAAAGTGCACTAAAGCACTATCATTTGTGTGGCCTTTGTATAATTTATGTGAAACAAAATATGTACTGAGAATCTGATTGTAAGTGTAAAAGAAACACAAACTTACAGAGATGAAAATAAACGAACATTTCACGCTAGTACAACACAGGAAATGGTAGACACATAAAAGGCCAGGTGTTCGGGGAATTGGCTGTAAAAAGGATAACCACAAAAATGATAGCAAACACAATTCGCTGGCGTGCATTTTGATCCTCACGGTTTACAAATTATTTCTCAAAAAGTTAAAAGAAAAACAAATATATATAAAGTAAATATATATACTTTTTATCGATATTACAAAAAGCAGAGCGTATGTTTTAGTATGCGATAAATAACTGTTTCGTTAAAAGTGGCCGATATATAAATTAAAATGTGAATGTTGAATAATGAAACATTCTGAATCGGTCTATACGTTTAACTGCACATTTATAGTCTTATGGTAGCTAGATAAAAGAGGACTACTAGAGTCAAGACCCCGTAATATTGTATAAGGTTTTTCGAAAGGCATAATTTACGGTCCTTAAGGGAAGTCACCGGCTTTTTTTTTCTCACCTTTTCTCTCTTTCCCTGGCTTGTATCCATTCGGCCCCATTCAGTCAACTGTTTTAAGACGTTTATCCCCATCCAGGTGTCGATTTCTTCCTGGCGAGCAATAGCGAGCCAGCATTGTATGGAGAAATTCGGCTTCGTCGGAGACATTTTTCTATCGAAAAATGTACAAATTTAGCTTGCTGTCAAAAAAAGAAAAATATAATTATATGCTGGCTCGCTACCGCTCGCCAGGAAAATATTGACACCTGGATGGGAGTAAACGTCTTAAAACAGTAGGCTGAATGGGGCCGAATGGATAAAAGACAAAGAGAGAGGAAGAGAAAGATAAAAAAAAGCGAGGTGGGCTCCATTAAATGTTTATAGCTTAGGCACAACACAAGAGAGGGTTGAGGATGGTGGGATCGGGCTAGAGGGTAAGGCAGAACAAGTTTTTCTATTTCTGTTCTGTCTATCCCATTTCCTCCCCTTCTAACCACCCTATGCACACGATAATAATGGGTAGAGAATGGTGGGATAGTGAGAAAGCCAGAAAGGGTAGGACATAGGGAGTGGACAGTACGCTTTTATGTTTCTATATCTTCCCTATCTATTCACCCATGTACAGGGCAATATAGAGTTGAGTATGGTGGAATAAAGGTGGGAGGGATAGAGCAAGGAAGGGTAGGACAGAGCAAGTGGACAGTATGTTTGTATGTGTCTATATACTAATCACTCTATATTTGTTTCTAACTAATCACTCAATAGACAGGAATATAAAGGGTTGAGGATGGTGGGATAGGGATAGGACAGAAAGGGAAGGACAGAGCAAGTGGACAGTATGTTTGTATGTGTCTATATTTGTTTCTAACTAATCACTCTATAGACAGGAATATAAAGGGTTGAGGATGGTAGGATAGGGATAGAAGGACAGAAAGGGCAGGGTGCGGCAGAACAGGTGGACAGTAGGATGACAGGTGCAACAGGTGGAGTGGTAGGACAAGTTGAGAAGGAATATGGGGAGGTAAGGGTGGAAAAAGAGGAGGAAGGGGAGGTAAGGAAGGAGGAGGAGGAAGGGGAAGTAAGAGAGGAGAAGGAGGAGGTTGGGGAGTTGGAGGACGAGGAAGGAGGGGGAGGAGGTAGGGTTGGAAAAAGAGGAGGAAGGGGAGGTAAGGAAGGAGGTAGGGTGGAAAAGGAGGAGGAGGAGGTAGGGGAGTTGGAGGAAGAAGAGGGAGAGGAAGAAGGAGAGGTAAGGTAAGGAATTAGGAGGTAGAGGTAGTTGGATGAGGAGGAAGAGGTAGGGGAACTGGAAGAGGAGGAGGATGGACAAATGGACCAGGTTGAGATGAGGTGGAGTAGAGACCCTGTAGTGAGTGAGATCGGTCATAGTTTTCTTTGAACACCATATCTATGTCGTAATATCAAACGGGAGGGTGGAGGAGTGTGGAGCAGAGTTAATGAGGATGGAGCAGGGTGGGGGAGTGTGGAGCATGGTGGAGGATGGAGCCGGGTGGGGGATGGTGGAGGGTGGAGCACGGTGGATGGTGGAGCAGGGTGGAGGAGTGTGGATCAGGGTGGAGGATGGAGTAGGGTGGAGGATGGAGTAGGGTGGAGGATGGAGAAGGGTGGATGGTGGAGCAGGGTGGAGGAGTGTGGAGCAGGGTGCAGGGTGGATGAGTGTGGAACAAGGTGGAATAGGGTGGAGGATAGAACAGGGAGGAGGGTGGAGCCTGGAGTTAGCGGACCGTGCAAGAACCATTTGGGTGGATGAAAGTGAGACAGTGGAACAGGATGGAGGGCTATAATAGGACAGAACAGGTTTAACACTGGAATTCGGGTTGCTAGTGGAATCGGGGGTATTACACGGGAACTTTTATCGTCAATTGTTATTCGCAACATTTCTAGAACATACAGTATATATCTTTTTTCTATGTGAATGAAGGAGACAAAAGGCAGGCTGCCTGTAATAAGTGTCTCTCCCAAAGCCAGAGGAGTGACAGAGAGCCAAATTCAAGGGACGTTGGGGTCAAAATGCCTGGACACACAAAGTTTAAAGCAGTCTTTAATCATAGGACGTATTAAATATGGATTGAGGGAGAGGGTTCCAGAGTTCTCTTGTTAAGTATAAGAGAGACTGAGTAAATTTGCTAAATCTTGGGTTGAAGAGCTGGATAGGACAGGAGTGTGATTGTGTGGAAAGGCACTCGCACTCGCCGCAAGGGAGGGGTTATGCACTGAGAGAGCTCTGAAGAACACTGACACTGGTGTTGGCAACTATACCCTGTTCATTATAGGTAGGCCAACAATCTTCACCACTAACTTATATAACTCAAAAACGACTAGAGTAATTGAGCTAATAGTTTTACCATTAGGGAAGAGCCAGTCAGGAAATAAGTGTGAAAAATGTACAGCCAATTCGCTCTACCCCATTTTGAGTTACAAGAGGCCAGGGAACAGGTGTGTAACTTTACAGCCCATTTGCTCCAGCCCTTTTTGAGTTACAAGATATTATAGTCAGTAGTTCTGGCCTACCTATAACGAATAATGTTGGGCTGTCTGATATTAAGCAATCTATGGCCGACAGACGGTTTTATTCAGATTAAGAGGGAGAGAATAAGTAAGTGAACGTATTAAAGTGAGGTGGAAGGGCAGAGAGAGAGGGAGAGGCAGACCTATAATTAATAACATAATGTATTAGAGTGAGGTGGAAGGGCAGAGAGAGGGAGAGGCAGACCTATAATTAATAACATAATGTATTAGAGTGAGGTGGAAGGGCAGAGAGAGACAGAGGCAGACCTATAATTAATAACATAATGTATTAGAGTGAGGTGGAAGGGCAGAGAGAGGGAGAGGCAGACCTATAATTAATAACATAATGTATTAGAGTGAGGTGGTAGGGCAGAGAGAGGGAGAGGCAGACCTATAATGAATAACATAATGTATTAGAGTGAGGTGGAAGGGCAGAGAGAGGGAGAGGCAGACCTATAATGAATAACATAATGTATTAGAGTGAGGTGGAAGGGCAGAGAGACAGAGGCAGACCTATAATTAATAACATAATGTATTAGAGTGAGGTGGAAGGACAGAGAGAGGGAGAGACAGACCTATAATGAATAACATAATGTATTAGAGTGAGGTGGAAGGGCAGAGAGAGGGAGAGGCAGACCTATAATGAATAACATAATGTATTAGAGTGAGGTGGGAGGACAGAGAGAGGGAGAGGCAGACCTATAATGAATAACATAATGTATTAGAGTGAGGTGGAAGGACAGAGAGAGGGAGAGGCAGACCTATAATGAATAACATAATGTATTAGAGTGAGGTGGTAGGGCAGAGAGGGAGAGGCAGGCTAAAAATTATATGAAAGAACGTATGGGAGTGAGGTGGAAGGACAGAGAGAGGAAGAGGCAGACTAAAAATGATATGAAAGGATGGCATTGAGAGCTAAATGAGCGAAAGTGGTGTTTGGGTGAGAGAAGGGGCGCCAGCTGATGGATAGTCCAGGAACATGAAGACGATTCATTCGTGGCCACCCCCCTATATATTGGCGTCTGCCAGTAGATAGACAAATAGACAAATAGGAATAATTTGTTAGTTTTTGTTTTGTTTTACTCTTTGCTTTTTGAAGGCCCTTTTTAAGCTAGAGTTAGTCACAGGATATACACAAAGTCGTCATTTGATTGAAAGAGTTAACCCATTCAGTACCGGGCTGGTCCTGTCCAGAGTGAAGTTTGGCATCCTCTACCCAACCTTAGCCGTTTCTCCCTTTCTCTTTTCCTGTACTAATTTTCCTACTTAGGGGGCGGGTGGCTAGGAATCCTCCTCCCCTTGTAAAATTCACCTACTAGACGAGACAGAGAAATGGGCAAGGGAGTACAAAGGAGTACAAAGGAGTACAAAGGAAATCAAGCAACAACAGGTCTAGTGACCCTTCTAGGTTGCTTGTCCTCCAAAACACTGAGGATCAAGTGACCAAACAGTGGTTTAGAGTGGGTAAGGGAACATTGGAAAGGGAACGCGAGAGTGGGCCCGGACCCCAAGAATTTGAACTTTAAATGTTTGAGTTCCAGCTCTGTCTCGAGGCGGCCACCCCCAGCTGTGGGATATATATATATATATATATATATATATACTATTAGGCGATTATTCAGTTTAAAAAGAGCCCACAGCACTTAAAAGGCTTCGAACTATCTCACTTAACCCTTTTTACTACTACAGATCCTTCTAAAACTGCACAAAATCGTCTAAAAATAGCCAGAATAAAATTCAAAAGACGTCGCTGGTACAGAATATGTTAAGGCGGTGTCACACGAGTACATTTTCGAGCATTTTGTTAGGGCAATAATTATGGTTTGGCAACTTCAAAATGTTAAGTTCTAGCAAAATGCAGCCACCTAACGTAGTCTACCCTCAGTATAGTTTCAAATACCTATGAAAAGGAACCCCGAAATATTGCGAGAAAAAACTTACTAATTGAAAATTGCCAGATAATGCGCTCGCTCGCATGACATTGCCTAAATGTGTGCAGTAAAGGGTTATGGAGGACAAGACTTTGGAGAAATGGGTTACGGAGGACAAGACTCTGGAGAAATGGGTTACGGAGGACAAGACTCTGGAGAAATGGGTTACGGAGGACAAGACTAAAGGAAAGGGTTACGGAGGACAAGACTCTGGAGGAAAGGGTTACGGAGGACAAGACTCTGGAGGAAAGGGTTACGGAGGACAAGACTCTGGAGAAATGGGTTACAGAGGACAATACTCTGGAGAAAAAAAAGGGTTACGGGACTCGGGAGACAAGATTCTGGAAAAAAGTGTTACGAAGGACAGGACTGAAGCAAAGGGTTACGAAGGGCAAGACTCCGGAAAAAAGGTTACAGAGGACAAGACTCCGGAAAAAAGAGTTATGGAGGACAAGACTCCGGAAAAAAGGTTACAGAGGACAAGACTCCGGAAAAAAGAGTTATGGAGGACAAGACTCCAGAAAAAAGAGGTATGGAGGATAAGACTCCGGAAAAAAAGTTATGGAGGACAAGACTACGGAAAAAAGAGTTATGGAGGACAAGACTCCGGAAAAAAGAGTTATGGAGGACAAGATTCCGGAAAAAAAGTTATGGAGGACAAGACCGGAAAAAAAGAGTTATGGAGGACAAGACTCCGGAAAAAAGTTATGGAGGACAAGACTCCGGAAAAAAGTTATGGACAAGACTCCGGAAAAAGGGTTATGGAGGACAAGACTGGAAAAAGGTTATGGAGGACAAGACTCCGGAAAAGGGGGTTACGGAGGACATGACTCCGGAAAAAGGGGTTACGGAGGACAAGACTCCGGAAAAAGGAGTTATGGAGGACAAGACTGGAAAAAAGGGTTACGGAGGACAAGACTCCGGAAAAAGGGGTTACGGAGAACAAGACTCGGGGAAAAAAGTCTATGGAGGGACAAAGGAAGACTCACGGATAAAAAGTTGTCGGCTGGGGAAGAAAGTGGTTTTTGTGTGCCACCAGGACTATCACTTTACCTCCCCCCGCAACACTCCCTCTCTCTTTCAATCTCACTCCCATTCAATCTCACTCTCATTCGCTCTCACTCTCAATCACCCTCTTTCTCACTCACTCTCACTCTCGCTACTCTCTCTCTCTCTCAATCTCACTCACTCTCACTCCCATTCACTCTCAATCACTCTCACTCTCAATCACTCTTTCTCACTCACTCGCAACTCTCACACAATCGCAACTCTCACTCTCTCTCTCGCAACTCTCTCTCACACAATCGCAACTCTCTCTCACACAATCGCAACTCTCACTCGCTCTCTCTCTCTCTCTCCCCCTTTTGTCCTCTCCTCTCCCAACCCCCCTCACCTCCCCTTCCCTCCCACCATGGCCACACCCTCCCTCTCTCTTTCTCTCTCGAGCATTATCTCTCCTCGCTTCATTTCTTTCTTTGCTTCAGTGATCACCATGGTCACTTGCAGTCTCTCTCTCTCTCTCTCTCCTCTCTCCCTCTCTCTCTCTCTCTGTAAACTTGTAAACTGCAGGACCAAATATATTCCCTTGCGGTACACCATAACATATTCTTCATCATGGCTATTATTAGATCATTATTTTGTATTAAGGGGAAGTATTAGTTTTTTCTGAACCCCCTTCTCTTTCATGTTTAACCCTATTTGTTTTCAAATTTTAAGACTTTTGCTAATTTTTGTTGCCAAGATTTAGACCTTCGTGCCATTTAGGTGTAGAATTTTCCTGGCAAGCGAGCGTGTAATTTCGAATGAATCGGCCTTTGGCCTAGACATTTTTCTATGTATACATTTATCTCGATTTTTGTTTATATATATATATATATATATATATATATATATATATATATATATATATAATACAATAGTATGTCAGCCAGAGATTAATATAGATATATTTTACCAATTGAAATGCTAAAAGTCATTCCAAAATGTATGCAATCGTCTAGTGTTGGCTATAAATTTGAAAAATACACCATAAACAATTTTACGTTGTCACAACGACATATAACACAGAACGTTGTAGAATCATGTATATAGACCAACATATCACCAACTATTACAACGTATTTTTTACTATATTGTCTTAACCTTCCAAATACCGAGATATGAATTATTTGAGTATCTTAAAACACTCCTATCAGCTGTCCCATTATTCTGTTTCTTCAGCGAAAACAGAGCGAGTTCTCTTAATCTCTCATTGTATGGTTTATTTCTAAGAGACATAAAATCCGCTGAACGGATTCGAGTTTTTCTGTCCTTTATTAGGTAGGGAGACCACAACTCCAGATGCGGCCTCACAATACTTTTATATAATGGTATAACTATGGCTTTACTATGATGGTGAACATTTCTGTTAATGAATCCTAGTGCTCTGTTTGCTTTGTTAGCTGCTGCAGTGCATTGGCTTGTAGATTTTAGATTTTCGTTGATAAGCACTCCTATGTCTTTTATCTGTGATACGCTCTTTACCTTTTCTCCTTTCAGAAAAAGAGAGAGAGAGAGAGAGAGAGAGAGAGAGAGAGAGAGAGAGAGAGAGAGAGAGAGACGAGAGGAGGAGAGAGAGAGGAGAGAGAGAGGAGAGAGAGGAGAGAGAGAGAGTGAGAGAGAGGGAGGAGCGAGATGAGAGAGAGAGAGACGAGGAGAGAGAGAGAGAGATGGAGAGATGGAGAGAGAGAGAGAGAGAGAGAGAGAGAGAGAGAGAGAGAGAGAGAGAGAGAGAGAGAGAGAGAGAGAGAGAGAGAGAGAGAGAGAGAGAGAGAGAGAGAGAGAGCGCCATCGTGGCTGCTCGTGCATAACTAAACAGGTTCTCCCCAGTTTTTCTCCCCGTGCTGGTCCGTCCGAGAGAAAGAGAGAGAGAGGGGAGGGGGGAGGGGGGAAGGAGAGGGAGTAAGATAGTGAGAGTGAGTGAGAGAGAGGTGGTGAGTATATGTTAGTACAAAGGAGTACAAAGGAAATCAAGCAACAACAGATCTAGTGACCCTTCTAGGCTGCTTGTCCTCCAAAACACTGAGGATCAAGTGTCCAAACAGTGGTTTAGAGTGGGTAAGGGAACATTGGAAAGGGAACTACTGCCCTGGAACTAATGTCCGTGGCAGGACTAGGAAGTTAGTAGGGGACATATGGGTTAGTAACTGAGGGGAGGATAAAATAAAGTTATTCATTTACAAACACAGTCAGTCGCGGGTTTGATGCGAGATATTTGTCTAGGCAGAGTTTAAATGAATCAACGGTGCTGCAGTCTATAACTTCTCGGGGAAGCCCATTCCACAAGTTGACAACTCGATTGAAGAAGAAATTCTTAGGGCCCAATGTGTGAATAGTAGACAGAGGGACGGTAGGTACCGGGTATATGATAAATAATGATTATATATATATATATATTTATAAATATATACCTGGTATATATATACACACATTATATACAGTATATATACCGGGTACAGTATATAAGAATATAAGAAAATGGGAGTCTGCAAAAAGCTGATTGGCCCACACAAGGCAGATCCCTGTCACACCCAACCCCAATCACACAAGAACAAAAGGTCATAAGATCGCAGGAAACTGCATATGGCCATGCGGCCCACATGAGGCAGCTCTCATTCACACCCAGCCCACATCACCCATATGGGAATCCAACTTATGCTTAAAGCTTTCAAGTGTTTCTGAGCTAACCACTGTTCTGGGCAGCGCATTCCACATGTTAACAACTCTATTCCCAAACCAGTGCTTTCCTATATCTTTCCTAAATCTAAACTTATCTAACTTGAAACCATTTGAGCAGGTTATGTCGCCGTTCTTTAGCTTTAATACCTCATCTATATCGCCCTTATTTAAACCTTTTATCCATTTAAATACCTCTATCATGTCTCCCCTGCATCTTCGTCTTTCTAGTGAGTGCAAGCCTAAGACTTTCAACCTCTTCTCATACGACAAATTTCTAATATTATGTATCTTTTTCGTCATTCTTCTTTGGACCGCCTCTAAAGGGTCGATATCCCTTCTGTAATAAGGGCACCAAAATTGAACAGTATAGTCTAAATAGGATCTTACTAGTGCTAAGTATAGTTTTGAGAAAACTTCAGCAGTCGTGTTGCTAACACTCCTAGATATGAATCCTAGAATTCTATTTGCCCTGTTCCTAACACTTATACATTGTTTTCTGGGTTTCAGATCATTACTAACGAGCACCCCCTTATCCTTCTCACACTCTGAGTTATCCAATTCTACATTGTCTAGTTTGTATTTTGCATCTAAATTACGATTTCTAATCCTTAATACCTTACATTAGTCTACATTGAAACTCATCTGCCAATTTATGGACCACTGATCGAGATCATTTTGAAGACATTCCCTGTCGCTAGCTGACTCTATTATCCTACCTATTTTAGTATCATCAGCAAATTTACTGATCCTATTCTTTATGCCTGAGTCAAGATAATTTATGTAGATAATGAACAGAAGGGGCCCCAAAACCGACCCTTGGGGGACCCCATTTTTAACTAATCCCCAGTCCGATTTTACACCATTTATACTAACTCTCTGTTTCCTACCAATCAGCCATGACTTAATCCACTTGAGTAGCATCCCCCCAATACCATGTCCTTCAATCTTCCTTAACAGCCTTTCATGTGGAACTTTATCAAAGGCCTTACTGAAGTCTACGTAAACTATATCAATGACTTGTCGTTATCTACCGCTTCGTAAACCTCGGAGAAAAAACGGAGTAAATTTGTATATATAAATATATATATTTATATATATATATAATATATATATCTATCTATATATATATATATATATATATATATATATATATATATATATATATATAATATATATTAAATATATAATACCGGTATATATATATATATATATATAATGTGTATGTGTGTGTACAATGTGTGAATACAAATTAGTCGTAGTGAATACAAGTAAAATCAGAAAACCTTAGTAGAAGACACATAAAAACAATTAGCGATTTCCGAAGACATAAAATAATGTGCAGTATTAAGATGGTAATAAAGTGCATTTGATGATATGGGAAAACAAAAACAATCACAATTAATAATGTAATGAACCTTGTAGGGGGTACAATATTAACTCGTGCTGGTACAGTTGTCTACACTTCCGCCTTTACCAGGACTCTTCAGGTTAAGGGGAGATGGTGAGTTTTTCTGGACCCCCTTCTCCCACATGTTTAGCCCATTAGTTATCAGATTCTGAAGACGTTTGCCCCAATAGTTTGTCGATTTTAAGACCTTTCACCCCATTTCTAAACAAATATTAGGACCTTTCGTGCCATGTAGGTGTCGATAGCGACCTCGTCATTTTAGGAGGAACCAGCCTTTGGCTAGGTAATTTTTCTACAGCAAAATTTACAAATTTATCTAGAAGGGGGATCTTGGGGATGTTTTGTTAAGCTTGATGGAGGTTTAGGGAGGAAAATGAAAAAAAATAAAACTATTATATGAATAAATAAATAAGTCGATCAATAAATAAACCCAATATATAAGTGAAATATAGCCATTTTGATTGTGTGGCCATTTTTTGTATTTGACTACAATACCAACACAACTAAATCCGTTAGATTATACAATTCGTAATATCACCAACCCACCAATTAACTTACAAATAGACCTAATTAATGACATGAATGAAATCAATAAATCCTCTCAATCAAATAGTTCGAAACAATTATAAATATAATATAGATATTATATAGCTGTTATTTTCCTTTTATTTTGTTTACCTATAATTTGACAACGCATAATACAAGCTTCCAGTCCCATAGTCCATTCATTATAGGTAGGCCAGAAATGATAAAGGTTTAGAGCAAATAGATAGAGGTAGATGTAGATAGATAGATAGATAGATAGATAGATAGATAGATAGATAGATAGATAGATAGATATAGAGAGAATGAGAGTGAGAGAGAGGGAGTAAGAAAGTTGATCATTATGGAAGGGAGTGTATGGGACACACACACACACACACACACACACACACACACACACACACTCAAGGACAAGACGCCCAACCCTGTCTATACATACATATCATACAGTACTCTCTCTCTCTCTCACTCACACTCACTCTCTCTCTCTCTCTCTCTCACTCTCATATAGATCTTGATTAAAGTCTTTGCAATAGCCATGATGTTTAGCATATTTATCAGGCAACTTAAGATGTTGATTAGAACTTTACGAAATGCATGGGTTTTTAATATTAATTAGTCATATTCACTAAGATCGTGTTGAATTTGTTCAACATTGAATATAAACACCATTTGATTAGGAGCACTTTATTGACGACGTTTAGCAGATTACTTCTTCAGGTCACTAACGATATCTTGCGACCCATATCATTTTATCATGTACAGTTGCCAACATAAGTTCCGTTCCTTTCCGTGATCTTATACATGGAAATATGATGAGTATGATTGAATTACGAGTGTAGTTTCTTAAGGGGGGTCACTGTTTTTGTTTTTATCTTTCTCTCCTTTTCTCTCTTTCCCTGGCTTGTATCCATTCGGCCCCATTCAGCCATCTGTTTTAAGACGTTTATCCCCATCCAGATGTCGATTTCTTCCTGACGATCGATAGCGAGCCAACATTGTATGGAGAAATCCGGCTTCGGAGAAATTTTCTATCGAAAAATGTACAAATTTAGCTTGCTGTCAAAACAAAACAAATATACATGCTGGCTCGCTACCGGACGCCAGGAAAATATTGACACCTGGATGGGGGTAAACGTCTTAAAACAGTAGGCTGAATTGGGCCGAATGAATACAAGCTAAAGAGAGAAGGAGAGAAAGAGAAAACAAGCGAGGTGAGCTCCCTATACCTCTTCTGATTAGTCGAATAATGGTTAAGATAAACCACACTTGAAGTTCGTTAATACTAATTTTCCTTTCATACATAAGATGACGACGAGGAACAGAACCTATGTGGGCAACTGTACAGTCGGCCTAATAAGTGATGTCCCAGTTGTCATTAGGTTTGGCTCGCTCTGTGCTGTATTCGTGTCTGTCAGATGTTGAATAGGGTGGGTAAGTGTAGGAACATGTTGGTATATCTCACTCAAAAAGAAGAAATGGTGTGTAAATATTGCTGATACCAATTATTGATCAAAACATAATTGGTGCCGAAACATAACTTATTAGCGCGACTGTACATATATCTGTCGATTAAATGGCATGCCTGATAAGCAATAGGATATATGTTATTTGTATAATGTTCATGGATCGAGACAGGAATAACACTATTACCCGCCATATCAATAATGTAATAGTCATGCAAGGTCACACTCTCATCTATATAATACTTTCGATTGTCTGTGTGTGTGTTCTTAATAGGCGGCCGCAGTTTTGGACCTGGGGAGCTGAAACTTTGCATCTGGGTGTCAATTGACCTGGGTCAGGTCATAGAGGGGGCGAGGCCACGATCGGAGGTCGTTTCGAGGCCGAAATTGAAAAAAAAACATGAAAAAAATTGCCGTTTGGGGAAGAAGGAGGCCTCCGATCGAAAAGGTGTATGGAACGAAAGTTGTTCGCAGCCCCCCAAAATGGGGGTACGGATGAGGTCAGATCCAAAATCGGAGGTCATTTAGCGGCCGGCCGGTGATTATGGTAGTAGTAGTATTGTGATGATTGTGGTAGTAGTGATTGATGATGGTGATTATGGTAGTAGTAGTGGTGGTAGTAGTGATGGTGATTATGGTGATTACCCGGGCAACGCCGGGTACCCCTGCTAGTTTATTATAATTATTATCTTCATAAAAACAAAAATAATAATTGGTCCATTTATTTAGTTTTGTTTTGTTTTTTAGTTTCCTCCATAGACCTACATTAAACTTAAATATACATTCCCAAGAGACCAGTTCCACCTAAAATACAGACTCGCTATTGCTCGCCAGGACACCTAAATGGCATGAAAGGTCTTGATATTGAAAACAAGATCGGGCAAAAGATCATAAAATGGCTAAATTAATGGGTCGAATGTCTAAACAAATCTGAAAACTAATGGGGCTAAACATGAGGGAGAAGAGGGTTCAGAAAAAATCGAATTCCTGTTCTTAAAGATTCTGTATGCAATTGTAAGATGAGTGATGTTGCTTGTGTGTGTCTCTCTCTCTCCCCCCACCCCACCCCCACCCCCCCCCCACTTATATTAAGGGGGATGACCTGTTTTTTGTTTTTTTTTCTCCTTTTCTCTCTTTCCCTGGCTTGTATCCATTTGGCCCCATTCAGCCAACTATTTTAAGACGTTTATCCCCATCTAGGTATAATTTATTCCTGGCGAGCGATAGCGAGCCAGCATTATATGAAGAGATCCGGCTTCGCCGGAGAAATTTTTCTATCAAAAAATGTACAAATTTAGCCTCCTGTCAAAATTGTTTTAAAAATATGCTGGCTCGCTACCGCTCTCCAGTAAAAAATTGACACCTGGATGGGGATAAACGTCTTAAAACAGTAGGCTGAATGGGGCCAAATGGATACAAGCCAGAGAAAGATAGAAAAGGACAGAACAAAAACAGGTCACCCCCCTTGACCCAGCTACAGGCCATTTATCTTCATTGCGTTAGTTCCACATAGTGATTTTGATGAGTTTTTTAGTCTATATATGGTTACGGTTCCTGTTTTGATGAGTTTCTTAGTCTATATATGGTTGCGGTTCCTGTTTTGATGAGTTTTTTAGTCTATATATGGTTGCGGTTCCTGTTTTGATGAGTTTTTTAGTCTATATATGGTTGCGGTTCCTGTTTTGATGATTTTGTTGAGTCTATATATGGTTGCGGTTCCTGTTTTGATGAGTTTTGTAGTCTATATATGGTTGCGGTTCCTGTTTTGATGATTTTGTTGAGTCTATATATGGTTGCGGTTCCTGTTTTGATGAGTTTTGTAGTCTATATATGGTTGCGGTTCCTGTTTTGATGAGTTTCTTAGTCTATATATGGTTGCGGTTCCTGTTTTGATGAGTTTTTTAGTCTATATATGGTTGCGGTTCCTGTTTTGATGAGTTTTGTAGTCTATATATGGTTGCGGTTCCTGTTTTGATGAGTTTTTTAGTCTATATGGTTGCGGTTCCTGTTTTGATGAGTTTTTTAGTCTATATATGGTTGCGGTTCCTGTTTTGATGAGTTTTTTAGTCTATATATGGTTTCGGTTCCTGTTTTGATGAGTTTTTTAGTCTATATATGGTTGCGGTTCCTGTTTTGATGAGTTTTTTAGTCTATATATGGTTGCGGTTCCTGTTTTGATGAGTTTTGTAGTCTATATATGGTTGCGGTTCCTGTTTTGACGAGTTTTTTAGTCTATATATGGTTGCGGTTCCTGTTTTGACGAGTTTTGTAGTCTATATATGGTTGCGGTTCCTGTTTTGATGAGTTTCTTAGTCTATATATGGTTGCGGTTCCTGTTTTGATGAGTTTTTTAGTCTATATATGGATGCGGTTCCTGTTTTGATGAGTTTTTTAGTCTATATATGGTTGAGGTTCCTGCTTTGATGAGTTTTGTAGTCTATATATATGGTTGTGGTTCCTGTTTTGATGAGTTTTTTAGTCTATATATGGTTGCGGTTCCTGTTTTGATGAGTTTTAGTCTATATATGGTTGCGGTTCCTGTTTTGATGAGTTTTGTAGTCTATATATGGTTGCGGTTCCTGTTTTGATGAGTTTTGTAGTCTATATATGGTTGCGGTTCCTGTTTTGATGAGTTTTTAATCTATATATGGTTGCGGTTCCTGTTTTGATGAGTTTTTTAGTCTATATATGGTTGCGGTTCCTGTTTTGATGAGTTTTGTAGTCTATATATGGTTGCGGTTCCTGTTTTGATGAGTTTTTTAGTCTATATATGGTTGCGGTTCCTGTTTTGATGAGTTTTTAGTCTATATATTGTTGTGGTTCCTGTTTTGATGAGTTTTTTAGTCTATATATGGTTGCGGTTCCTGTTTTGATGAGTTTTTTAGTCTATATATGGTTGCGGTTCCTGTTTTGATGAGTTTTTTAGTCTATATATGGTTGCGGTTCCTGTTTTGATGAGTTTTTTAGTCTACATATGGTTGCGGTTCCTGTTTTGATGAGTTTTTTAGTCTATATATGGTTGCGGTTCCTGTTTTGATGAGTTTTTTAGTCTATATATGGTTGCGGTTCCTGTTTTGATGAGTTTTTTAGTCTATATATGGTTGCGGTTCCTGTTTTGATGAGTTTTTTAGTCTATATATGGTTGCGGTTCCTGTTTTGATGAGTTTTTTAGTCTATATATGGTGGCGGTTCCTGTTTTGATGAGTTTTTTTAGTCTATATATGGTTGCGGTTCCTGTTTTGATGAGTTTTTTTAGTCTATATATGGTTGCGGTTCCTGTTTTGATGAGTTTTTTAGTCTATATATGGTTGCGGTTCCTATTTTGATGAGTTTTGTAGTCTATATATGGTTGCGGTTCCTGTTTTGATGAGATTTTTAGTCTATATATGGTTGCGGTTCCTGTTTTGATGAGTTTTGTAGTCTATATATGGTTGCGGTTCCTGTTTTGATGAGTTTTTTAGTCTATATATGGTTACGGTTCCTGTTTTGATGAGTTTTGTAGTCTATATATGGTTGCGGTCCTGTTTTGATGAGTTTTTTAGTCTATATATGGTTGCGGTTCCTGTTTTGATGAGTTTTTAGTCTATATATTGTTGCGGTTCCTGTTTTGACGAGTTTTTTAGTCTATATGGTTGCGGTTCCTGTTTTGATGAGTTTTTTAGTCTATATATGGTTGCGGTTCCTGTTTTGATGAGTTTTTTAGTCTATATATGGTTGCGGTTCCTGTTTTTGAGTTTTTTAGTCTATATATGGTTTGCGGTTCCTGTTTTGATGAGTTTTTTTAGTCTATATGGTTGCGGTTCCTGTTTTGATGAGTTTTTTAGTCTATATATGGTTTTTTAGTCTATATATGGTTGCGGTTCCTGTTTTGATGAGTTTTTTAGTCTATATATGGTTGCGGTTCCTGTTTTGATGAGTTTTTTAGTCTATATATGGTTGCGGTTCCTGTTTTGATGATTTTGTTTAGTCTATATATGGTTGCGGTTCCTGTTTTGATGAGATTTTTAGTCTATATATGGTTGCGGTTCCTGTTTTGATGAGTTTTTTAGTCTATATATGGTTGCGGTTCCTGTTTTGATGAGTTTTTTAGTCTATATATGGTTGCGGTTCCTGTGTTGATGAGTTTTTTAGTCTATATATGGTTGCGGTTCCTGTTTTGATGAGTTTTTTAGTCTATATATGGTTGCGGTTCCTGTTTTGATGAGTTTTTTAGTCTATATATGGTTTGCGGTTCCTGTTTTGATGAGTTTTTTAGTCTATATATGGTTGCGGTTCCTGTTTTGATGAGTTTTTTAGTCTATATATGGTTGCGGTTCCTGTGTTGATGAGTTTTTTAGTCTATATATGGTTGCGGTTCCTGTTTTGATGAGTTTTTTAGTCTATATATGGTTGCGGTTCCTGTTTTGATGAGTTTTTTAGTCTATATATGGTTGCGGTTCCTGTTTTGATGAGTTTTTTAGTCTATATATGGTTGCGGTTCCTGTTTTGATGAGTTTTTTAGTCTATATATGGTTGCGGTTCCTGTTTTGATGAGTTTTTTAGTCTATATATGGTTGCGGTTCCTGTTTTGGTTTGTTTGTTTTGCAAGTTTTACATTTGTATTTAAATATAATTAGGCCAAAAATGTTGACCTCTGTAAGCTAAACAAATCGACTAAGGGTAACCAGAATACGATCAAAATGACGTGATCGTACTGAAGGGGTTAAGGAAGGAACAACAAGTAAGGGGTTAAGGAAGGGGTTAAGGAAGGAACAACAAGTAAGGGGTTAAGGAAGGAACAACAAGTAAGGGGTTAAGGAAGGAACAACAAGTAAGGGGTTAAGGAAGGGGTTAAGGAAGGAACAACAAGTAAGGGGTTAAGGAAGGGGTTAAGGAAGGAACAACAAGTAAGGGGTTAAGGAAGGAACAAGTAAGGGGTTAAGGAAGGAACAACAAGTAAGGGGTTAAGTAAGGGGTTAAGGAAGGGGTTAAGGAAGGAACAACAAGGAAGGGGTTAAGGAAGGAACAACAAGTAAGTACAATAAAGCCTACCTTAGTTATAAAGGTGGCAGGGCTCTACCGGGGAATTACTAGACCTAGTTGGTGGGAATGTTAAGTGTGTGTGTGTGTGTGTGTGTGTGTGTGTGTGTGTGTGTGTGTGTGTGTGTGTGTTTGCTTGTTTGAGAGTGCTTGTGTGTGAGTCCACGCGTAGGTGCGTATTTGAGGAATAATACCGGTACTGTATATTAATAATGAAGGGAATAAAACACACAACCAATTCATCGTGCCTTCATTATGATCACACACACACACACATTAACTTTCACTCACTCTCACTCTCTTTCTCCCACTCTTTCTCTCCCTCACTCTCACTCTCACTCTCTCTCTCTCTAGACTGTTTCAGAAGTGGCTCGTTATATTGTTATTGCCGTTTTCATCTAAG
Organism: Paralithodes platypus; assembly: GCA_032716605.1. Lineage (NCBI taxonomy): Eukaryota > Metazoa > Arthropoda > Malacostraca > Decapoda > Lithodidae > Paralithodes > Paralithodes platypus. Next base: position 46,349,062 of record CM064497.1, on the reverse strand, counting down.
AACAGTTTCAAACGTCGTGTGGGTTGCAGAAAATAGGAATGATGTGTGCATTATATTAAGTAATACAGTAATTTATTCAATACACTGCGTCATTTTCATTTTATTCAGGCTAACAATGGAAAATTTCATTGAGTTTAGGAAGGACTTCTTGAAGGAGTACAAAGGAAAGCAAGCAACAACATATATATTAATCCTTACGAGGCTGCTTGTATATAAATTATATGTAGGAGAGAGAAGACGGCTGAGAAAGAAAAGGATTTAACTTTTCAATGCTGACTGGAAATGGGGAGGAAAGGAGGAAAGAGGGAGGGGGGAGGAAGAGGGAGGGAAGGGAGGAGAGGGAAGAGGGTAGAGCATGAG